>OY804592.1:1580645-1740728 GCA_963680895.1 Fragum sueziense
GTTTGTTCAAATATTTCTATAAGTATGCATTAATTCAAAATTCTAAACCATACAAAATGCTTATTTTTGTATTCGGAATGGAAACGAACACAGTTTAGGAATTACTGGCACTTTTTTTAATTTTAGCCTCTGGCCCTGCATTTCATTCTCAGTTTGTAAACCTTTTGACCCTTGTGCAAAATTTAAATGTGACCTGTCACGCTAAAAAGGGCCTCATATAAAGTGTGAATAGTATCGGCGCAGCCTGACAAGTATCGAAAGTTTTCACTCTAAGGTAATGTTCAGGATCTGCAAAGTTTATTTTCTATCTAACGATATTTTTATTTTTTTCAAATGCTACGTCTGGTTATGGTCAACAAAGTCTGACCCGTTAGGCGAATTTTTTGTGTCCAATGAACATCCAAGACGGTCCCTTTTACATGTAGCGTGACGGTCACAAATATTATAAAACATAAATTTATAAACGGTGAATTGTACAACAATCGTGTATATATGTGTCCCGTTGTTCTAATTTAACGATACCACGTTAATCTCGTATTTTGTATAACAACTTTTCTTTGGTAACTATCAAATTTGTTACAGGAATTGAGACATGAATGATTATGAGAGAGAATTGCTATATTCTTCTACTTCTCCATTTGCTAAATTATTATGAATGAGACTAGCAACAAACTATAAAATATTAAGGGAAAAGGAGAAAAGACAAGTTTGTCATTTTAGCATTGTAAATATATGTACATATGACATAACGAGTTTACCAGGAGGTAAAACTTATGTATGATATAAAAAAAATTGAAGCAAAAGGAGACAATGCTGATTATCTTCTTTTATCTCAATGATTTCCCAATCCAATTCTATAAGGGACGCACATCAATGTCTTCTTTGGGCATGGGTTAATGGTATCGTTTATTTAGTGGAAAGTGATGGCTTTAAGTAAGGGAAGAGTAGAAATGCTGAAATCTTCAATATCAAGTAATAATCTAGTCTCGTGTCAGACTCTGAATATTTATGTAATGTGTTACGACCCAAGGGTAATAAGAACTAAGAAGCCAGCAACAAACTTTACACTGAACAATTTTTATTAACAATAATTACACAGTTTTGTTTTAAAAGAAGATAAAAGATGCACTACCTTAATTGTATGTAAATTCCAGAGTCCTAAATTTTAATCCAGTTTAAATCCACAATGAATAGTTGCACCACTTGAAGTATGAAACACACTTATAGTAATTTAATAATCCCCTTTTAGTCAGACAATTTTTTATGAATTAGTAAGAACTAGTGACCAAATCAAAAACTAATGAACGACTTGAGTGATTTGCTCATCTATATATATGCTACTAGGGAATATTCCAGAAGGTTTGAGAAAACAACTTATATAAAAATGTGTTAACTTTTTCTAGACTATTCCCTTTATATAATAAAGAATATCCCAGAAAATTAAAAATGTTCTTAAGTTTCAAATACATCCTTCTAGAAGTTTCTACGAGTTAAATGATGGATAAACAACGTGTTTATAAAATATGAAGTTCCAAAAATATACATGTAAACAAAGTAAACAACTTATTTACTTAATATCAAAAGTTTCTAAAGTTTCTATTCATTTCCAGAATGTTCTTAAACCATATCAGTAAACAGTAAACATTTTGTTTTTGTTTACTTAGACAATTGTTGACAAAAACACCCAGTTCTGAAAATAAAGAGGAAATTCCAAAATCAAGAAGACAAATATTTAGGCTATAGGGGCATACATAACACTTTCCCCCTTGAAAGAAAAAAGAAAGGTTTATGAAATAAAGTTTTCTTTTTGCTTTATTACATTACATATGACAATATATTTACAAAATAATACATGATCAAAAGTGCAAAGATGAAAATGAAACAATTATCATTTACACAGACATGTTTATATATTCTGTGAAAGGTAATCAGTAAGTGCAATTTAACTGAAGGAAACGACACTTTAAATTTTAGACTCTTGACAGAGCATCTGGTATAATGTTGTCTTTTCCCTTGATATGCCTGATATCAAGATTAAACTCTTGAAGTAATAAATTCCACCTCGGTAATCTTTGGTATTTATTCTTAAGTTTATGAAGGAAACTTAATGGATTATGATCACTGAATACAACAATTGGAGAAGCTGCAGATGTTAAATACACTTCAAAATGTTGGATTGCCAAAATAAGTGCAAGACACTCTTTTTCTATTGTGGAGTAATTTCTCTGATGTTTATTAAACTTTTTAGAAAAGTAACAAACGGGATGATCGTTACCGCCATTATCATCTTGTAATAGAACAGCACCAATACCGACATCACTTGCATCAACAGCCAATTTGAAACATTTTTCAAAATCAGGTGCTAAAAGAACTGGTGTGCTCTTTAGTATGGCTTTAAATGATCAAAGGTATCTTGGTATTTGTCATTCCAATTGAACTTAATGTTCTTCTTAAGTAAGTTAGTTAAAGGTTAGGCTATGATAGAAAAATTCTGACAAAATTTTCTATAATAGCCAGCCATACCAAGAAATCGCATCAGTTGCTTTTTTCCAGTAGGTACAGGAAATTCAGAGATAGCATTGACCTTATCTTCTAAGGGTTTCACTTGACCCTGTCCCACAAGATGTCCTAAGAAAGTAACAGTAGCATGACAAAATTCAGTTTTTGCAAGATTAACAGTTAATTGTGCATCACTGAGTCGATCGAAGAAAGCTCTAATTCCTCGAATGTGGTCATTCCATGTGTCCGAATGGATGATGACGTCGTCGATGTATGCATCACAACCATCTAGTCCAGCTATTACCATGTTGACAAGTTGCTGAAACGTGGCCGGAGAATTTTTCATTCCGAAAGGCATAATTTTATATTGGTATAAAGCGTCTGGAGTAGCAAAGGCTGATACTTCTTTAGCCCTCTCAGTTAATGGTACTTACCAGAATCCTTTGAGAAGATCAAACTTGGTGACATACTTGGAATTACCAACTTTGTCAATACAGTCATCGATTCTTGGTATCGGAAAAGTATCCGTTTTAGTCACAGAGTTCACTTTGCGATAGTCAGTATACATCCGATATGTTCCATTTGGCTTTGGAACTAATATGCATGGTGAACTATAATTACTCTGGCTTGGTTCGATAAAGTCATTTTCAAGTAAGTATTTGACTTCATCCTGAAGACACTTTTGTTTAACTGGATTCATTCTATAAGGATGTTGTTTCATTGGTTTAGGATCTTCAACAATAACATCGTGATAGATTTTATCAGTTCGTGTAGGTATGTCAGGGAACAAATGTTCATATTCATAAATGACACGTTTCAGCTCGTTCTGGTGAGATGGCTCTAGGTGTGACAGTTTGTTGTCAAGTTTTTTCTTAGAATTTCAGAGTTCTAAAGTTTAGGTGGATCCGGAACAGATTTATCACTATAGTCCGCACTTAATTCAAGTACACTGGATTCTTGTGGGACAGTGTTAACAAGTGTAACTGGTTTTGACATAGAGCTATCTCTTTCAAAGTACTTTTTAACATATTTACATGACACATTTGTTTGCTTTTACGCCTTCCTGGAGTATTGATAATATAATTCAAATCACGTGTTTGCTTTTCAACAGTATATGGTCCAAAATATCTAGCCTGTAAAGGTCGGCCAGGTATTGGCAGAAGAGCAAGGACTTTATCACCTGGTTTGAATTTCCTATCAACAGTATGATTGTCATATCTTGCCTTCATTTTGCTTTGAGAAGATTGAAGATTTGATTTAGCAACCTCACATGCCCTAGACAATTTATTTCTGAAGTCAGAAACATATTGTAGCAAATTTAATGGTGTTTCATCATCTGAAAGAAATTTCTCTTTCAGAAGTTTTAGAGGTCCACGCACAGAATGACCAAACATTAACTCAAAGGAGCTAAAGCCAAGAGATTCTTGCACAGATTCTCTGACTGCAAAAAGTAACAAATGAAAACCTTCATCCCAGTTTTTCTCAGTATCAAAACAGTATGACCTGATCATGTTCTTTAATGTTTGGTGGAACCTTTCTAAAGCACCTTGACTTTCAGGGTGGTATGCGGATGACCTGTATTGCTTTATTCCTAATTCATGCATAACTTGTTGGAATATACTAGACATGAAGTTTGATCCTTGATCAGATTGGACTGATTTGGGAAGACCAACAAAAGTAAAAAATTTGACGAGAGCCTTGATTATCGACTTCGCTTTTATGTTTCTTAAAGGGATTGCTTCAGGGAAACGTGTAGAAACACACATTATTGTCAACAAATATTCACAACCTGACACACAAGGGACCAACACAGTCTATTATAATCCTACTAAAAGGTTCATCAAATGCTGGAATAGGCTGTAACTTTGCCTTAGGGATAACCTGGTTGGGTTTTCCTACCATTTGACAAGTGTGGCAAGTTTTACAATATTTGGAAACATCTGATTTGAGTCCAGGCCAATAAAAATGATTCATAATCTTGTGATAGGTCTTGTTAATACCTAGGTGACCTGACATAGGACTTTCGTGGGCTATGCTTAGAATTTCATAGCGATATGACTTTGGGACAACACTTTGGTGATGAACAGCCCATTCGTCATCAGCTGGGACATCAAATGGTCGCCATTTTCTCATCAGAATCCCGTTTTTGATATAATAACAAATAGGGTTCTGTGGCATTTCATTTTCGGGCAGTGCCCTTTCAATTAATTTCAAAATCTCAGGATCAGATTGTTGTTCCTGGATAAGCTGTGATTTTGACAGCGAGTCATGACCTTGGTCGTTAGACACAAGAGTATGACGATAATTCGTCGAGTCTGTCTGACTTTCAGGCAAACTAAGATTTAAAGACGTTTTAATGTCGTCATTAAAAGATTGACCAACAATAGTATCTGTTAAGTCAATATCGGAATCTGAATGATTCAAGATGGCTTTTTTAGCCATGCCCCGTGTGACTGCACAAGAAGGATATAAGTCAGGTATTTCCTGCTCAATAGGGTCATTTAATTGACATAAATTAGGTGTGTCAGTTACAATCGGGTTTGATATAACCTTATCTCCGGCTAAGACATTGCCTAGCAATAAATATACACCTTTGAAGGGTAACGAATGTTTAAGACCAACAACCACAGAACCAGTAACCAAATTAGAGGTCAAATTAATATGATGGAGAGGGACATTAACAACACCACACTCTACACCCTGAATAAGGACACTAGTACCAGACGAAGTCTGCTCAGAAAAAGGCAGGACATCTGCTAAGATAAGAGATTGAGAAGCTCCTGTGTCTCTTAAGATTTTAATAGGGGTAGGAGGGCAAATATCACCTGAAAGTGATACAAAACCATTCAACATAAATGGTTAAAAAATCTCCATAGAAGACCCAGACTTTGGTTCTGCCTTAACAATTGAATTTGACTCAAAAGAAGGCTGTGATTTTGGCTTGAGACTGGCGAGCCCTGTAGGTTTGGCTTCATCCAGTTCCTTTTTCCTTTTTAATTTGAAACATTCTGAAACAAGGTGACCAGATTTCTTACAATAAGTACACTGTATTTGAGATAAAGGGTTTGAACTTTGGTTTCACTAGACTTTGGTTTTGATGAATATGATTGACTAGACAAGCTAGATGAATCACCAGACAATTTATTTTGGGGATGTGAGGAAGCGGATTATGCTTTGTTTGTGAAAGAACTTTTATGTGTAAGATAGAAGTCGTCAGCTAAACGAGCTGCTTCATCTATTGTTTGGACATGTCTTTCGTCTAAGAAAGATTTAACGTCAGATTGAATACAACGTTTGAGTTCTTCAACTAACAAAAGTTGTCTAAGATTATCATATATTTTGTCTATTTTCTTGGAATAGCACCATCTATCAAATAATTGCTCTTTATTTCTAGCAAATTCAATGTGAGTCTGGCCCGGTTCTTTCCTACAATTTCTAAATTTTTGTCTATATGCTTCTGGGATCAGCTCATAACCTTTAAGAATCAGGTGTTTGACAGTGGCATAATCAGAGCTTTGTTCACTACTTAGTTGTGTGTAAATATCACGAGCTTTTCCTACTAAAACACTCTGAAGGAGTAAAGTCCAATGCTCTTTAGGCCATTTTAGATTTTCGGCAACTTTTTCAAAATGAAGGAAATATCTATCAACTTCTTTTTCTTGAAATGGAGGAACAAGCCTAATATGTTTCGTCACATCAAAACCATAATCAATAATAGGTTTCGGCTGATTTGCTCTTTCCTGAATTTCTAATTCTCTCAATTTTAAGTGATATTCTCTTTCTTTCTCATTTTCTACCCTTTCCCTTTCTTTCTCTCTTTCTGAAAATTCCCTTTCTTCTCGCTCTCTTTCCCTTTCTCTTTCTGTTTCCCTTTCTAAAAATTGCCTTTCTTTTTCTCTTTCTTGAAATTTTAACTCGAGCTCTTTCAAAGTTACAGTTGATGGAATATCAACAATGAGAGAAAGAGCCTCTATATTGAAAATTTCCCCATCAACAAAGTATTGAATCAAAATATTCTTAATTTCATGTTTACGCAAGGAAGATTTGACCTCTGTTAATCCAAAGTACTTGGGGGCAAGTTTAAAAAAAATGTGACCGTTCACTTTTTACATGCCTCGGCTTTTGCAGAGAAACATATTCAACCCAATCAAATCTAAAAAGATGTGTTATTGTGCCTTTATACTGGGTACCAAGTTTAAAGAAAATCGCTTCACACATAAAAAAGATATGTCATTAATACATGTAAAAAATGTCAGGAGTGAAACGCTTTTTGTGTGACACTTAAGACTTTAACCAAGTTTCTAAGCTATGGTAAATAAAATACAGTGGCAGGGTACTACAATAAGCACTCGTAATTCCTAAAACAACATGTACATCATCATCTAAAAATTACCTTTTCATCTTATCTTCACTGGTTAAGGATGTGGAGCCTGTTTTATACAATAACCCTCTGAATTTTATGTCAGGAGTGAAACACTTTTATTTTTCAAAATGCGTTCTCATTTTTGTCTATTCAGCCAGAAATCTACCACTCAAACGTTTTTAGTAAGCCATCAACCTTGTGGGCATTCTGCACTCTACTATTTAGTGATTCATGGGTTACAATTTATCATATTGTGCAATATATATGCTGTCAGGAGTGAAACGCTTTTTTGTTGTCATTTTGCAATATTGCGCACACAATTTTAGCTAAAAACTTGTGAACATGAATTTAGAATATAATTTTGGCACTACTTAACCATTTAGAATAGTTTTTAGCCATCTTAATTAAGAAATCTGGATGATATTCTGTAAAAATAGCTGTTGTTCTTAAAATTTAAATGTCACAATTTGGTCACATTTTTTTTAAACCTGCCCTTGGCAATATTGAGCAAATCAGTCTTTTTAACCCAAATTCAATAACTCCACCGAAGGGTCAGTTGAAAATTTCTCCAAATCAAAAGACATGATAGCTTGCTGCTGGATTCAAATGTAAAGGTAAATGAATACTGCAAGAACAGTAAAATTTCTTAAAAACTAAAGACAAGCTTGAATAGCGAAATAATTTTGAAAAACAGAATCAAATCAATAATTGTAAGTATGTTCGTCTGCTATTCGTATCCCGGACAAGCCCCCAATTTCTTGTTACGACCCAAGGGTAACAAGAACTAAGAAGACAGCAACAAACTTTACAATGAACAATTTTTATTAACAATAATTACAAAGTTTTGTTTTAAAAGAAGATAAAAGATGCACTACCTTAATTGTATGTAAATTCCAGAGTCCTAAATTTTAATCCAGTTTAAATCCACAATTAATAGTTGCACCACTTGAAGTATGAAACACACTTATAGTAATTTGATAATCCCCTTTTAGTCTGACAATTTTTTATGAATTAGTAAGAACTAGTGACCAAATCAAAAACTAATGAACGGCTTGAGTGATTTGCTCATCTATATATATATGCTACTAGGGAATATTCCAGAAGGTTTGAGAAAACAACTTCCAATGTATATAAAAATGTGTTTACTTTTTCTAGACTATTCCCTTTATATAATATAGAATATCCCAGAAAATTAAGAATGTTCTAATGTTTCCAATACATCATTCTAGAAGTTTCTACGAGTTAAACGATGGATAAACAACGTGTTTATAAAATATGTAGTTCCAAAAAATATACATGTAAACAAAGTAAACAACTTATTTACTTAATATCAAAAGTTTCTAAAGTTTCTATTCATTTCCAGAATATTCTTAAATCATATCAGTAAACAGTAAACATTTTGTTTTTGTTTACTTAGACAATTGTTGACAAAAACACCCAGTTCTAAAATATACAAGAGGAAATTCCAAAATCAAGAAGACAAATATTTAGGCTATAGGGGCATACATAACAAATGTCTAAAAAACCAAGGCACACAACCGTGAACAACCTTCAGAATTATAGTAAATTATCTTTCCCTGATCTGAAATAAGAGAATAAGAGACTGTCACAAGTCTAGTAATAATCTAATGTTTTTGCAAAATGTATAATTTGTTAACTTTTACGAGCTATACCATTGCAAACTATTTGATTCCGTACATAATATTAAGCTTGCGTGGAAATTAATATAAGATGAAATATTTCAGATGCCAATTTGAAGCATATTTTAATCTTAAGAATGTCAAACATTTTTGTAGGTGAATAAAAGTGATGTTTGTCGTATAATTTTGTTTCATTGTTAATATACTGTATTGTCCGAGCCATCATGAATCGTTTAACAGACTACGGTTCATGAAACGTTCATTGAAAAGGAGAAAGAAAAGAATTGTCCCACTCAGAAATGATGTCGAGCCTGATTGGCCTCAGTCGTCAAAGCAGTCTGATCCAGACCCAATCTGTTTATATGTACTAATATTGATAGAGACCCTCATTCACAAATAATCAACATGTTGACGATTGGTAAATCTTGAGAGTATTGAAGAAACTGTTGATTATCAATATTTTCCTCAGTTGAATCATCCATTCTTGAATCTGCGGCGCCTGGCTACTATATACTGATTCTGATCGTCTCCAACATAAAAAGTTTTACACTGAACCAAATAGGGAAAAGTTATATCCAGTTAATCATGACGTAGTTTCGGACGAACACTAGTATTTCATATGTGTTGTAATAAAATCTCGTAACTACGGCTTGATCCAAGCCGTAGTTATGAGATTTTATAACAACAACGATGGTGTATCAAAACATTACGGTAAACCCAGTCTATTTTCAGTTCAAAATTCTTTGCTATTCAAAGATCTGTAGCAAACCACAGAATTAGACCTTTCCCAAGCGACAAGAAGTTAGACAGTTCCAACTTGAAAGTTGTTTAAAACACTAAAATTCGTGTTAATGAAGACCATAGAATTGTCGTCCAATTTTAAAATTACCATAAAGTATACAACAAAAACTATTCAGATAAAAGGAGAAAATGTATTTTCATCTTTTGCTTTGGTGTCTTTTTCTCGATTTGTTCCTATTTGGACGTCTAACAATGTTTTACTTTCAATAGAATTTTATTTATTTTAATTGAACATTGACAGAGGAATTACATTTGTATTGAGAGAAAATCTTTTTTCTTTATTAACATCCATTTTGTTGCATGTAGCTTTCAAGTTTGACAATTTCGCCGTTTGGGACAGAATTAAAATAAGAGCTGTAGTTACGAGGTTTTGAAAGAAAACCATTGACTGTCCGTATGTACAGTTGACACTCGTTATGTCAACATCGGATGAGTCGAATTTCTACTTTAGTCGAAGTGAAAATCTGGTCCCGTCATCCTCAATGGATATCAGATATCGTCGTTTTCAACAAAAACCTCGTAACTGCAGCTTGTTTTAAGCTGCAGTTACGAGCTTTTCCTTGAAAAACAGCGATATATTATACAGAATTATTTTGAATATAAATATTGCAGTTGAAATACAGTATATTAGGAAAATGAATTAAATTACCTCGAACAATGTCTTTCATTTTGCTACTATTTCTTAATCAAAAATGTACTTGATGACAAAAATAAAATAAAAATCTTTTTAATAGAAACTTAACAAAAATCGGATTAGCCGAACTCCGATTATCTCGAGATAAAATTACTTTCTCTACGACTTTAATAAAACGTGCTTCAGCTGTTTTTGCAATATCAAATCGCAGCTTTTCATTGAAAACCTCGTAACTGGAGCTTAAAACAATCTGCAGTTACGAGGTTTTCGGTGAAATGTAACGAAATTTGCCACAATTATTCAATCTAAGAAAACAAAAATGATGAGTCTGATCAAAGCCAATCTAGGCCGAACGTGTCAGATGTTTATTCTTTCTACTCAGCAATTTCCCATTTCCCCTCGATATTTACTTGGATCCGCCATACACATTTAGTATATTTGGTATGGATGATTTTGTCATCTTCACCTACTTTCAAATTGAGCAGTGCACAATTCCGGCGTTCTGGGGATATGTGTAAGGCAGAATCAAATAAGGATAGAACTTCTTCCAAAACATAAGTGACATAATGTTCGGCAAGGACAGATGAGGTAACCGACATTACTTTTTCAAACGGAAAAAGATACTAAGACAATTAAAGTCTTTCACAAACAAGACCTTGATTTGACGTTCCTGATAACAAGTGTTTGGGAAAACATTGAGACAAAAGAAGAAAATCATGATAATCAACATGTTTCCGTTTGCCTTGATATTTTTGCACTAAATTGTTACACATTCAATATCTTTTTTATCACCTTTTCTGTCATTTGAGATAGCCTTCAATTCGAATAATCCTACAAGTTTATCGTTTGGGAAAGGGTTTTTGCGTTTAACTTAATGCTAATCGTGCAATGCGATTAGAATCCGATGTTGACTTTCAATAACATCTGACAGGCACCAAATACAGATCATCTCCAGTAACCCTTTTTCTGACGAGTTTAATAAACGCTTACAAGATTCTGAAAGCGACGAAAACCGAAAACTACCCCATGATGCCATCACATATTTAACACAGAGCTCGTGTAACACAAATAGCACCGCTTTTATTGGTTAGATTATACATTAGCGATTTTTGATTATCCGGGTTAATTAATGATGACACCTGGGCTTTATAAAATTGATAATCATGCGGAAGGGAGATAATCCATGTTATATCGATGGGTATCAATACAATACTGTACAAGTCATCTCCCTTGTATTGTGCTTTACTGCATAAAGTGTTCTCAAGACCGTACAAGTTATCTCCCTTGTATTGTGGAATAACTGAATATTCCGCTCACAAAACGACACAATTTGTGACTTTCCATTTCAAAAAAACTATCAGAAGACTGTGAATATTGTTAATATACATATATATTTTTTGGAGAAAAGGATAATGGTGTGTTTGGTAGACTGATCTTAAAAACAAGAAAATCGACTAAATTATCAGTAGTCCTGATATGTACCAAACAACTAAACAACAAAGACAACAAAACACTAACAACAATATCAACAGTCTCCTTCAAATAATATAGAGTAATTACAAGACTATTTAAATATCATTATGTACCAAACAACTAAACAACAAAGACAACAAAACACTAACAGCAATATCAACAACCTCCTTCAAATAATATAGAATAATCACAAGACTATTTAAATACCATTATGTACCAGACAACTAAACAACAAAGACAACAAAACACTAACAACAATATCAACAGCCTCCTTCAAATAATATAGAATAATTACAAGACTATTTAAACATCATTATGTACCAGACAACTAAACAACAAAGACAACAAAACACTAACAACAATATCAACAGCCTCCTTCAAATAATATAGAATAATTACAAGACTATTTAAACATCATTATGTACCAGACAACTAAACAACAAAGACAACAAAACACTAACAGCAATATCAACAGCCTCTTTCAAATAATATAGAGTAATTACAAGACTATTTAAACATCATTATGTACCAAACAACTAAACAACAAAGACAACAAAACACTAACAACAATATCAACAGCCTCCTTCAAATAATATAGAATAATTACAAGACTATTTAAACATCATTATGTACCAAACAACTAAACAACAAAGACAACAAAACACTAACAACAATATCAACAGCCTCCTTCAAATAATATAGAATAATTACAAGACTATTTAAATACCATTATGTACCAAACAACTAAACAACAAAGACAACAAAACACTAATAGCAATATCAACAGCCTCCTTCAAATAATATAGGATAATTACAAGACTATTTAAATACCATTATGTACCAAACAACTAAACAACAAAGACAACAAAAAACACTAACAACAATATCAGCAGCCTCCTTCAAATAATATAGAATAATTACAAGAACAACTGTAGTATAATGACACAAACATCTTATGTTGGAAAGGGAAATGCAATACTCTTTATTTGGACAGCTAGTATTGGAACCGCCCTTTTGACATTGATAACTTCATCAATGAATCAAACGACAAATGTACCATGCTTTGATATAGGCCTATATTAATATTAATATGGTGTTGGTCCCATATAAAAAGGATTGAACGAGCGGGCTCAGGGGGAGAAGAGAGAAGAAATAGAGCATTACAGATGTAGAAATGTGTAAAATTTTCTGGGCTTCAAGCCCCAGAACAGAATTATGAAGTAGGGAAACGGACTGAGATCAGATAATGGTAGTAATATTGGACTAGCCACATGGATCAAGATCAGATGTGAACCCATTTCATAATGGACTAATTAGTTAGACGATTAGAAATTGTTTAGACGTATTATTGTATTTCTGTCTTGATGGGAAGTATTAAAAGGTCGTGTTGTAAACCAAATGTGTTTGGTGTTTTAAAATCCACTATACGATCACAGGACGGCCAAATATGGTCATGGGGCTAATTAATCGTTCACTGCAGGTCGTTAGCACTGTGTCCTTAAGAGGGCCCATCGTTTTCTTAGTTTTGACGTTAAAACGCTTCTAGACAATCCTACTCTATCAAGCAATGGCCTCTTATGTGACGTCATTTTAAAGATATAACGTCAGTCTACATATTCCAAAAAATCATTCCGATCTGAAAAGCCTAGGCTAAATAGCTACAGACTAAACACCTCAAAATTGTCAAAATAATCGAAAACATGAGAGTCTTAGATCATGCATCCTGTGTAATGAAGTTTGGTGCTTTTTTTTTACTTTTGTTTATCAATTGGATAATGTGTTGGGAGATATGTCTAACTAACTCTAAACAAAAAGCGCGAAACTCAATCCTGACCCAAATAAGAAAACGGCTTTCTTGGCTGATGATACTTTGCTTGGGGAAGGCTGGCTTTGGCTCTGGTCAGTTTTATCTTACCACTAAAGTACACTATTTTCCCATTTAATTTCAAAAAATAGAAAAGTCGCCTCTAGTTCCTTTACTATTGGGTCTACGAGGGATATCGGGGTGTCAAATTAAAGCAACAGCTAACGCACCTGGAAGTCACCCGTGGAGTTGCTGTCCCTGCTTGACCCCTGGGACCTAAAACGCCATTTTTTTGGTCAAACGTCATATAGGCCCTGGATTAATTATTCATTTTTATCTTAAAGGAAAGGGTGTCACTGAAACATTTTGGCGTAAAAATTAGATCTAAAGGGAAACTTCACTTTTCTTGAAATAATTTCGAGTTATTGCACTTTGGTTAGATCTGACGCCTTACCCAAAAATATTCTCCGGAGGTCCCGAGGAAAACCTGCTTCATTTATCTTGGTTCAATGAGGAAACAATAAGAATCTTACCTTGAAATCTTGAACAGAAACCAAAGCGCTTTTGAGCAAAATCAATCTTAACGGGGAACGCTCCAGTTTTTCGGAACACTCGGTCAGTATGGTAGAAAAATTAAATGTTTCGTACCATAAATGTTTCGCTACCATATTTTCAATAGTATAACACGTCATTAAAATTTACCGTTTTCGACGGAAAAAGCGTATATACGAGGGTTGTTTGATAAATTCGCGGAATTTGCTTCTCATTTGTTTATTTCGTGTTCAAAAATAGTGAACTTGCATACAAGTATAGAACATCATGTCATACATGTTGGGGTGTAACGAAAATAAAATTTACCCACACTAATGCCGTTTTTTTTCTGTCTCCATAGCAACCGATAAATGCGACGTTGCCTTTGGTCAGATTTGACATAATTTTGAAAATGGAAATCGTACTAGAGCACCATAACCGTGTGCACCAGAACCATGGAAGTTATGCTTACGTTTGGTTGACATTGTGTAATTATTTTCTGAACGTTTGCCGTTTTTGTTCCGAAAATTGATATGTACACAGCGTTTTCAAGATCACGTAAGAAAATTGTCGAAGAAAACTGACGTCATCTGATGTCCTAATGGCGCGCTGTCGTGACGTTTTGTGTTTGGTTCTTGTGTTTGAAGTTTTCGCCTTCAGATAAATGGAGAGAAATGCGAAAAATGTGTCGATATAAGGAAAATTTAATGCATTTGATTTCAAGTTGCATGGACGTTTAAAACCAGACAGATCGTCGATGCATGATAATGGCTGTCCAGATAGAACAAACCTTTGGTAAGTCAAGGTACAACTGCTTGTAAAGGGACATTTGTCATTGCGGATAGGACATTGGTTGTACGGGGTATTGCAGTTGTCTCTTTCGAATTAAATCTTCTTGTGACTTTCTGATTTTGGTATGGGTCTGGTTGCGACAATAACTTAAAATAAGATCGTAACGACTGGCGAAATGTGGCTTTGTTACCATGATGTCGAAACAAAGAAAGAAACATCTGCATTTAAAAGTCTAGACATGCCACCTCCCTGGACAGTACGGAAATAATATCATAGTTCATAGGCCAGCATATCGAAACTTCTGACAGACAAAAGAAAATCGCTAAACTACAATGTATATCATTCATCAGTGACTGAATTAAGGAAACATTTAATCAATGTGGAATCGCATACACAGAAACTTTAAAGCTGCAGCTGGAGACTATATTGAAACAGTCAACGGGTCGATCAATTCTGATTTTCTCAGACCTGACGTCATACACGGTGGCGTGACGTTACGTGACGCTCTGGCTAAAGGCAACCGGCAAGAGATAGTCTTATTTAATGGTATCTGTAGAAATTATTTGTAAACTTTTCGAGTTGATATTTTGCATTCTTAATAACGAACAGTTAAGATTTATCAGGCAGCAGATTTAATTTTGATATTCAATCACAATTTTAAATAACAGAATAATTCCGCGAATTTATCAAACAACCCTCGTATTATGCGAAACTGATTTCCTCAAGATGAAAATCGATTATTCAGAGCAAGGCAGTTGTGAGTGTGTTTGCAATTACCACTGTTTTGCGTGATTTTATTCATGAGTAGCTGATAAAACTTGTTGTAATTCACTATTAAGTGCGATGATAGATACATTTTCTTTTTGAATTATTACCAGGACGTGTTGCTTAATACAATGAGGGAGTTTTATCAAATTCTATTATGTAGAACTTGAAATATTTCTGAATATATGCACATTTTGACATAAAAGACTTCAGCTTCGGGGATCTAACTGAACACGTGTGCATGCTGTTTTATACATTTACACCTGTTCTTATTAAATGTAAGATTTTCGGGACTAAACGATGATTACACAGCATTTTTTTTTGCATTTTAGTGACCTTGGACAGGTGCAAGAAATTGTTATTATTTTCACTGTAAGGCCAAGGGTATGTGATACGAATGCCTATAAAATTCAAACAAGGTCGATGACCATCCATTTTTATTTTATTTTTCAATTGATAATAACATGTAATTTCAACATACGCAACATAAATAAATTCTTTAATTGGGAAAAAAAAAGAAAACTGGAGCATTCCCCCTTTAATTTCTATGACACCGGATTTTGGTGCAGTGATGGCGCTTCACCCATTACCACACCATGAATCTTTTTGACTCCCCACAAAATAATGGCCCTGGAAAACATCGTGGAAAGTTAGGGTTTGTGACAAGCAACTTTTTCATTTCCTACAATGTTTTCCACCAAAAAGACCTAAAAATTCTTTTTATTTGAAATGATCGTCTGCAGAATCTTTCAATTAGGACGGCATTAAAATGTTGTCGTTTGGTAACGAATTAACCTAGTATGAACATAGAAATAGGTTAGAAATGTCCGTCCTTCTGTCCGTGGTATGTATGTGGTAAATACAAAAACATCTAACTCGGACACATTTACTCTTATTTTGCCTCCTAGACCCGGTCAAAATATTCATTGAACCTGTTACTTATGAATAAATGTATTCAGTAAAGGACATTATGGTTTAAGTGTTTATTGACTTCGTGTGTATAGGGCTTGTAAGAGAAGTCACGTGACTCGCGAGATTTTCCACTTCCGGGACGTGTCAAAATTATTTAGATTTTGTTTACAATATTGATGAATTTTCTAACTACGTACACGCGGCCATACAAAGCTTACTAAAAAGAATGAAACATCGGCGCAGGGAGGGGGATGCTAAGGTTTGATCTCAAGAAATTAAAACTCGTCACAACTTCTGTTAAATCGTCAAATGAAGGTAACAAAGAGGCGAGTGATTTTCACTGTTCGATGTCGATATTTAGTCACGACTATATTTGCACTGTCCGACAATAATTAAGTTGCAAATGCACAAATTTATCTTGTTTAAGTCGTAACCAGTCATCTACATCATTTTTTATGGACTAATCCGTACATTAATGGTCATTTTTTCAGCATCAAAATTAGCTGAGTAGTAATTCGGATATCCCAATTTTCGGATGGTCCCCGAATTTCGAGTCATTATCGGATGAATACCTGTGTTTGAGTGTTTTACATATACCATATTGATTGTTTGTAGTTCTTTTTCTCAATATGAAATGCCTCTTTGTTATAATCGACCATTAACACTTCACCAAACAACAAAATTTTACACTTGTAAAAATTGGAAAAGCACATTTTCAATGTGATAAAATTTTGCTCTGTTAGGATAAAAAAAAGCATTGTGGAAAATGAAGAAATTGCTTGTCACAAGCAATTTCTTCATTTTCCACAATGCTTTCCAAAGCATTTTCTTGTAGGGTGTCAAAAGGCGTCATTATCTGGCAATGGGTTAAAATGAAGAAAACTACATGTGTTTTCTTTTGCAGACAAGGTCCCTATTTTAATATAGACCGAGTAGTGCATCTTAAATATCACTGACGATTTTAAACTCATATCAGTCCTCTCACTTTCTTTTATTTTCTTCCAAATCAATTAAATCTTTCCCAAACAATACCTGGTTTTAACTTTTGACATTCATCTAATAGAAAATACTTGGCAAGACATTTAGACTAAAGAAGAAAATGCTGATGGCCTGCATCAGATATCAGAAGGTGAAAATGATTTTGAATTTGTTATTACAAATCCAATTGTTACATACTACTCATTGAGACAATTCAAGTGAGTATCTACAACAAAGGATTTAGTCAAGGCTTGATTTTCTCTTTTTGTCTCAATATGTTATGGCATAGATCTAGATCTAGTGCATTATATATATACCAAAATGCCATCTTTGTTTATCTCCATTTTGTGAGCTGTCACAAAGTGATCATTCATACTCAAGGTAGTCCACCCTTAATGTAAATCATGCGAATTCAGATTTTTTCGTGCAACATCGTTAACTTTTGGAACTTATCCGATTTATACGGACAGATTAGAAAAAAATGAGCATTTTCTACCACCAAATCATTCAATGGATAGGTCGCTGAAAAAAGATGATGTCGAGTGAATCTCATAAGTGGCGGACTACATTAATCGTGTAATAGGGTTGTGGAAATATCGAATGGATTAAAGTAGAATACCCGTAATGTGGCCATTTTGAGATTCATAAAACATTCGCCTTTATTTGGTTGCATTGTTACGTATCCGAACCTAATCCGGCCTTGTCGTAAACATACAGCGTTGGAAAGTTCCACCGCCAAATGTTTTCAATGGTGCTCGAACAATTCAGGTGTCGCCCAAATCTCATTGGGGGCGGATTATCATAATATATTCAATGAAGTATTCAAAATATTCTGCATCAAATATGCAAAAACTTTTGCGCACTTTGTGCACAATATACTTCTAATCTTAAGACTTCACCCAAATTACACAGATGGTTGGTTAACAAGGCTACCTTAGTATGAAGGAACCTTGGGGGGCTATTTGGAAACAGTTTGTTATCAGCATTTTCTTCTTTTGCCTCAATATTTTCCAGAGTTTTTTATCTGTATGGGACATTTAAACCAGACCTCAGTTTCTCGAAAAAACTTAAGTACGTTCTCAGACTCAAATCTGAGCACCGTGCTCAAATCGCACGAAATCCATGTGAACTTCAATCGAATACCCTTCAACGTTTGAGAGTATTCCTTTGAAGTTGTGCATGTGCTCATGAGTATACTATGTACCTAAGTCATTTCAAGAAGCCAGGGCCAGGTCTGTTGGAAAGGGATAATTTAAAAATGTTCATCATCTGTAATGGATGAAACATTTAAAAAGTAAGCTTTGGAAATGAACATTTTCTTCATTTCTCTCAATTTTCTTAGTTTTCAATTGGTTTGACGAACCCTGGATTTAAAGTTTCATTCGATTCCGAAACTAGAGCACACCAAATTGCACTCGCGAGACAAGTGGTCCTGGATTCGATCCCCAGCAGCGGAAAATATCCTTTATGACAAAAATTGTCACCTACCAATGGTTTGATACCATAAACCTAAGCGGGCGAGCAGCATGGTTAGGTGCTCAAACAGTCGCGATATGACCATAGCAGCTGAAAACGGCGTCAAACGGTACTCTTTTAACAATACCATAGCCTTGGCCCTTTAATCCATTCCAAAACAAGACCTAATTTTGATGTTCAACATACAAGTCTTTGGAAAACATTGAGGAAGAAATAAATGCTGGTTACTAGTATTTTCTCCTTTTGCTCCCAAAGTGTCCATGATAAATTATACACAAATTTTCTGTCAATATCCATTTATCATTATGATTTCATGATCTGCATCAGTGGAACAGTCCAATATCTTTTAGGTTTGGGAAAGGATTGAATGAACTACTATTAGAATGATGCTACTTTTCAAAAAATGTTTACTTAAAAAAGAAAATATAATTTTATTTCAGCTAATCACTTTTTGATGATTATAAGAATGAGACTCAGTGAAGTGAATTAATATGACATTAATTTCATCAAAATCCCATCATGAAGTCTTCTTTAGAAGAAACACTGGAATATATTCAAAATATTGTTGTTGTTGTTTTCTGTTTTTCACCTTGTACACCATTAGATATTATGGTTTATTTTGTTAGCACATTTTCCCCTCCAATCAATTATATAAGGTGGCAGTCGCAAAGTCAGTCGGTGCTGTTGACATCACTGTAAACCATCTGAAAAAGTTAGAAGAAAAAAATCACTAGTAAAGTAATCTAATTTTTAAATTTCACCAGCTCACAATAGGGAACGGCTTTATCAATCAAACCGTGACATAGTTTCGGACAATCAATTATATTTCGCAAATGCTGTTATAACATATCGTAACCACGGCTTGATTCAAGCTGCAGTTACGAGATTTTACAACACAGACGGTTCATCAAAACATAGCTTATCAAAACATAGCGGGTAAACACAGTCTATTTTTAGCACAAAATTCATTGATATTGAAAAGATAACTTTCAGGATACCTTTCATATCTATGTTTATTTATAGTTCAACACTTTTTTACTGATATGCACTAGCATTTCATTAAATGTCAAGAATAACATTTGTACTAATTAACCCTTTCCCAAATGGCAGAAAATAAAATCATTTGAAATCAGTAGTCACTGTAGATAATGTAATTTGTGTACATGAATATTGAATCTCTTATTGTTTAAATTATGGCACAAAATATTAAGTGATAGAAAAAGAAAGAAAAGGAATGCTGATTTTTTATCATTCATTGATACTTCTTTTCTTTCAATGTTTGTTTACTTTGCCCTCTTACATTTAGAAATGTTTTACCCTGTGTTGTTTGTGAAAGGGTTAAATATGATCATTCAAATAGATAAACATATTCTTTAAATTAGTATACAGTCCCTGGACTAGGCTCCATTTGACTGAAACCGACTGATATGTAAACTGATAACACAGAGCACCTCGGAGGTGCTAGTTGGGGAGGCTAGTCTCTTATCTGTATAATTCATGTAGTAAGGGCCCATTCGTATCAAATTGGAATATCCGAAATGCTGATATACGTCCGGAATATAGCAACCCTGACAAAACAAATCGTAGGAACAAGCCTTTTTTTTTCATTTGCAGACTTTCGGTAACCCCATATCTTGATGAGCATTTGTCCCGTACACATATTCAATATTTTCAAAATATCAATCAAAGCATATCTCTCAAAGAACGATCGAAATAAATATGTACGAAAGATATAGGGGGCGGTTCGATTTACAGGTCCGTAATATTAGCTCTTTTAACATTGCGGTGTGCAAATTTTTGCCATACCTGTATCTGTCGATGCATTTCCCGTTCCACGGTGCATGTTTGGAATACTAAATAAGTAATAAGGCCGATTTTCTACCCATTTGTTGTGATCGCCTATATGAATAGCATATCAAAATTTTCGGCGAAGTCCCGGAAGTGGGTCACTCAAAACGAGAACTCCCGAGACTTTCCGACCCTATTAGGCCAGTCATTTTAGCCAAAAAATAGGCCCGACCCACCACTAATTCTAACAGAAACGAAACAAACATTTTTATAATCTATAACCATTTGTCCATTCTAGTCTAGACTTAAATTCATTATATAGCCGGTTAGGGACACTGCCATTTGAGATTGGAACATTATTGATATTGGTTTACTATTTCCGGGTGTGAAATAAATGCATCTTACAAGCCCTTAGGAACATGGGGTAGGGGGGGGGGGTTAGCCCCCAAAGTTGGCCAAAATGCCGAATTTCCCTGAAAGATATGGGAAATCCAATTTAGCCCCTCCAATATTCAGACACTGACCCGGACAGGGGCTTGAACCCCCTTCGTACGGACTTATAATTAGAGATACAGCCTTGATATTTCTTACTTAGATACCTCCAACAAGTTTCCTATCAAGACCCATGCCGACGTTACCTTGACCTTTGCGTTTGACAAACTTTCAATAACCTTAACCAATCAATTATTTCTATACATCACAAATTATATATATTTGATATTCACATGGATACTCCGTACCATGACTATGTATTTGGGATCATAACCTTTGACCAAGTAACCTTAACATTAGAGTTTGGAATATTTTTTTTAAAAAAATCAACCTGGTCTGTATCACGGTCGAGATTGTGCATCATGGGATGGATAACGAGTACGGACAAAATAATATCGATTCTGGTAAGATATTTTGCAATAAAGTTCTTATTTCTGCATCAATTTTCTAAAGGTTTGTTACATGTACCCGGCCTTATCCAGCTCTTTCATCAGATATATGGCTTAATGGAAAAGCCGTGGTACTTTTCACAAAATATTGTCCCAATCGACCAGAAAGCAAAATGATAACAACTACTTCCATATTAGCCCGTTTCAAGTAAGAATAATTATTGTTCAATAACTTTCTTATTCCTGCGTCAACTTTCTAGCGGTTTGTTACATTTACCCCCGCCTTACTAAGTTCTTTCCTCATATATATGACTTATTTGGGAACTCGTTATACTTGTCCAAAACAAATCTTTGTCTTTTTTCTGGTCAGTTTGGACCATCATCTGTACACGATGATTCCACAAACAAGTTATATACATTAGGAAATATCTTAATAAGGCGGGTAAAATACAACAAACTGCTTATAAATGGACGCGGAAATAAGCAAGTTATTGCACAATTTCTTACCTGAAGCGGGGCAAGTTTGTTCATAGTCGGTACCAATCCCATAGTGCACAATCTCCACCCGGTGCAATACACTGTAACCATATAAAATTTGAAATATCAAGCCTGTATTAACTGTTTCAGATGCAGGCTTGATATTTCAAATATGTTTACTTTCTGTTAATAATTTTTATCTTGACGTATGATCTTTGACCCTGGCCTTTGATTTTGAGCCTTTTGTTACACGCTGCCATTATGGCGGGATTTTTTTTTCATTGACGAAAGATGGTAACTTTCCATTCAAACGGGAAGTAAAAACGGGTGCGCCTTTTGAAAACGTAACTAAAGCATTTTCATTCATGACTTTAATCTGCTTTTTCACTTATCAAACACTGGTTTTCGCGAATATAATTAAGAAATATCAAAGAAGATATTACAGTATAATATTCAAATCCTGATAACAACAGTAGTTTTAGCTCCACTGGCCAAAGGCCAGCGAGCTATTGTAATGGTCTTGTGTCTGCCGTGCGTCCGTGCGTGCGTGCGTCCGTGCGTGCGTAAACTTTAAAAATCTTCTTTTCTCAAACCAGTGGGCCAAATTTGATCAGCCCTGGCACAAACATTCCCCATGTAGTGCTTTACTTAAATTGTGATTAAAATTTTGTGTGGTCCATAAATGTGGGCGTGGCAGGGACGGGGCTAATCAGACTTGGAGAAATAAGGAAAAAAATATTTAAAAATCAATCATCAGGCCAATTTATATTAATCTTGTTACTTGGAATAAATGCTCATTGGGTTGACTTTTATCAAAATTTACTTTAAAATATTGATTTGGCGATAAATGTGGGTGTGGCAGGGCACGGCTTATCAGACTTGAGGGGATATCGTTATAATAATTCTTTAGAAACCTTCTACTCTCGAATCATGGAGCCAATTTTGACCAAACTTGGTTGAGATGTTCCTTTGGTGGTGCTTTATTCCCATTGCGAACAAAATTTTGATTGGTCCATAAAGGTGGGCGTGTTAATGGGGGGCTTATCTGACGTGGAGACATCACAAAAATCTTTAAAAATGAAGAATAGAACCAATTTAGATAAAACTTGCCATAAGTGTTCCTTATTTGGACATTTATCTAATTGATTGTTTAATAATAATTGGTGGATTAAAGTGGGCGTGGCAGGGCGAGGCTTATCAGACTTAGGGGAAATCACAAAACAACTTTCTTTTTAAAAATCTTCTCCTCTGAAACCATAGGGACACTAAATTATTTTGATCAAGCTTAGCAGAAATGCTCTTTCGATGGTGCTTTTCTTAGATTGCAAACACAATTTTGATTGGTCAATAAATATTGGTTTGGCAGGGCTAATTGGACTTCACGATGTTTTTTTTTTATTATTATTTTTTTAATCAACCCAATTGGTCAATTTTGTCCAAACTTGACAATAATATTTCTCTGGTGGCCCTTTACTTAAATTACACAACAGATTTTGGTCGGTCAATTAATGTGGTTGTGTCAAAGCGGGGCTTATCAGACTTTGAGAAATCACAAAATATTGTTTTATGAAATCAACCATTCGGCCATCTTCGCAAACCAAGGGTGACATCTACGACGTTACGTCGTTTCTGTATTCACCCTTGGCGTATTTAGTCCGATTTTCTTGGTCTCCTGGAAAGCGTTTTCATTGGTTCCAGCGAGGTCTCGCTGGAACCAATCAGATTGTCAACTGACACATTTGTTATGAGTAACCAAATCATGACAACGGGCGGGAAAAAGCATTGCATTTGCAACTCAAAAACGCGAAGATGGGCGATTTTTCCTAAGAATTTCACTGCAATAGACAGGAATTCCTTAACTTTAATCGACGAATTATTATACTTTCGACAATTTGACCAAAAAAGCAGCTAACTTTTACATAATTCGCATGACGTTTGACGCGAAAGACAACGCGCGTTAATGACGTCATCAATAATGGACGTAAACAACCAGCAGAACAACCGCTAGGCGGCGCTTCGCGATTTCAAGAAAATCGGACTAAATCCGCCAAGGGTGAATACAAACGTAGGTGGGTTCAACCTTGGCTAGCGAAGATGCCATTCGGCTAGTTTAGACCAAAATTGGCAAAAATGTTCCTTATATGGTCCTTTACTTAAATTACTCATATTGATTGCCATAAGTGTGGGTTGACAGAGCAGGGCTTATCAGACTTACAGAACACGCAAAATAATTCCTCAAAGGCAAACCATTTGGTCAATACAGACCAAATGTTGTCAGAAAACAAGGGTGTGGCAGTCGGAGCCTTACAAGAACTCATTAGATAATTATTTTGATTAATAAGCCAGTTGAGCGATTCAGGCCCTCTTTGGCATCTTGTTTTTATTTAAAATGAGTCAGTCCAGCGAGGATAATTTGCATCCAGGCTATTTTTGGCCTTTTCAAATGATTTGATACCATTCTGATAAGTCATGTAGATAATGCGGTGTATTATATATCTACAGTGACGGAAGCGTAGGAAAAGGGGGCCAGGAGGGCCAGCCCCCCGCCCCCATAGTTTAGAGGGGGGGGGCAGCATATCCTATGGCCCTTAATAAAACATTCGTGTCATTTTTTCTAAGTTAAGCACACAAATGGAGGGAAAAAATGAGGTTCAACAAGCATATAAAATGCTGCTCGAAAGTGCCCAGATTGCAGGAAATGGCTTCTTAGAAGAATCCACTCCATGATGGTGGGTTCATTTCTCGGAAATGCCACAGGTGGATCTGTAACAATTTAGACGCAGTTTTGACTCAACTGAAGTTGTTGATTGTGTACTAATGTGTTGAAAAAGGGGATTTTACATAGAGTTATATTAAAGGACTCATTCTGAGTGTACTGCAACCTATTGTTGCTGTTATCGTTATTGTAGTTGAAAAAATCCTGTACGGATCCAGTATTTAATAATGGGTGGTCTGGGGTTGGGGTTTGTAAACAACGTGAAAGTAGTGTTGAAACTTTAATATTACATACCTAGTTAGGCAAAAAAACGTATGTAAATACCGACAGTGCTTAACATTAAGCAATAAAAGCTCTCCCACAATGATTTAAAACAACGCCTATTTATCACTGCTTTTCAACAAAAACCTCGTAACTGTAGCATAAGCCAATAAAAAGGTACTAGTTCGGGTCTCTTCAAGCAAACTGTCCATGAGGGCGACGAGGTCATTCAATATCCTGCATTAACCCTATCCGGACTTTTGGGGTCCATTGGATTCCAACGGGTATTTTGGGTATATCTACGGTGTCGTTTAAAAAGCTACAGTAATTATATTTTATGTAATCTATATAAGTCCATTGATGGTTCTTGGCACAAAATATTTCCAATCCACACTGAACAGTTTTCATACTATAGCCGAAAAGAAGCTTATGGTCCATTGGACACCAGTTTGGGTCCACTGGACCCCATATAAAATTATATAGGCAGTATTGAAGAAACGACGATATTTTTCTGTTTTGACTGAACTTGGAATGTACTCTGTCATACACATTATTAAAATAAGGTGTGTTTGAACTGGTGTATTACTTACCTAAATATGTAAGGATATCAAGAGGCCCAATGTGACCTTTAACGTTTACCTTAGAGAACACTGAGGCTTTGAAGATATCTTCTGTATCATCATAGACGCACAAAAAACAGCCAATTTGCATTGCAGGAGGAAAACTGAAATTCATGCTGCCATGATACATTCACACATTTTTTGATATAAGGTCTCTTAAATTTGGCTTGTTTCCCAAAATAAAATGTCAAATTTCATTTCATCACCATAATTTGAAGTATGTAAGTAGAGGGCAACAAATCGATTCTTTACACAAAATTTCAAAGTCCTTGGCCAAATGGTTCAGGAAAAATAGAATGTTTGGTATGTTGGTAGTGGACCATAAGACAGTTCTACACACCAAATTTCAAAGCCCTAGTACACACCCTTCGGGATAAATAGATTTTACAAAAAATCCTCCTTTGTCTCTATACGACAACTGATACCCCACAACATAGGACAAAAGTTCATTTTTCCCCATTATCTTGACATAGTTAGGTAGAGGGCTTTCAGAAGATGTTACATACAAAATTTCAAGACTCTAGGCCTTGTGATTTGGGAGAAAATGACTTTTTGTAATAAGGAATGATTTTCGCGGGCTTGTGTGCTAAAAATAGATTTCTGACGGGAAATCCCTCATCAACGTTTTTTTTGAGATTCCTCGGCAGCTTAACCAGAAAAAAAAACACGAAAAGTGTGAAAGTAAAGTAGCTATGATCATGAAACTTCGCGGGTAGATAGATCTCACCAAGGAGAAGTGCAACGTACAAAGAGTGTAACTTTATCTTGCTTATTTTGTGAGTTTTTGTCCTCTGTTGTAGTGAAAGCCTGTGGGGTATCAAATCACATTCAGCGACAAATTCTATTTTTTTCTAGATTAATCCTTTCTCAAACAAGACCGGTTTTGTCGTCCCCAACAGAAAATTCTTGGGAAAACATTGATGCAAAAGAAGAAAATGATGATCGACCAGATTAAAAAGACATGCACAGCAGACAAAATGAGATTGAACAACTTCTTTGGATATTGATGACCATTCTACTTTTGCCTCGATATTTTCTCTTACATAAAACACTTAAAGTATTCACATCCGTTTTGTCGTCTGCAGACTTTTTTCAATTTTGCCCAACATGACATTTTGTCGTTTTGGAAAGGGTAAGCGAGAAGCACGAGCGGCACGACGAAGCTAGGGTAGGACCGAATGTGTAAACATTACTTGTCAACTGGTTATTTCATAGTCACATATCTTAAAAAGTGCACGACAATGCTGCAACCTTCTCAACTCTGAATTATAATGTTTCTCAACAAATGATTACGACAATCCAGCTCTTAAAACGTCATCTTCAGCAAGTTGAACGTGGAAAAACTTCGCGACATTCACAGCCATATTTGTACGATAGAGGATTCCCAATCTATTTTAAGACCAGTGAGGCGTGGCGATGACGTATTTGTTTAACCGAAAAACCGAATCCTATTTGGAACAGACGGGTAGGTGAGAAGACGGACAGACAGACAGACGAATGACAGTGTACGATCGCAGTACATTATCCTGGTCACTTTGCGCTAAGCTAAGCTAATAAATGAATGTAATATAACAATTCACATTTACACATTATCTGCATTTTGCATGCATATTTGTATTGAGGTCCGTGGACCCCAAATGACCTTTAACATAATTTTAAGTTACTGATCGGAATAAGGTTAATGTCCCTTAAATTCACCTTTGAAACCCATACCCGTACATTGACGCCTTTTGACTTCCATAAAGAAAAAGTGCTTTTGAAAACATTGTGGAGAATGAAGAAATACAAAGAATCTTTTAAAAGGCCATTTGAAACTTTCGTCTGCAACGTCTTTGATTCAGTCAAATATAAAAATTTGCCGTTTGTTAATGGGTTAAACTAATCGATCGTACAAATCACGCCTTATTCACGCCTTCTACATGCGACGTTCGCAAATATGGTCAGGTTTTGTTACATCACCATAAAGATCTCCATAACTTGAAACATGAAAAAGCATTCGATATCAAAATGGCTCGGCCGTGCCCAGATAGTTCAGTCGGTTACGTCGGAGTCTGTACATCTAGGGGTCTCGAGTTCGAACCCCGTCTCGGCCAGTATGCATTCTGACATTTGACAAAAGTCATTTGTCTCTCACCAATGGGTGTGAATCATCTATGTGAGAGAGCAGCAGGAGGCTCGGTTTGGATATGGTGGTTGTACTGGTGCGAGAAATACCAGGAACCCACGGTTAGGTGCTCCAGCCACCGCGATATGACCCTGGTAGTTGAAAACGGCGTAAAACCCCAAAGACTCAAACTCAAAATGGCTCGTGATTATCAACAAAATAATCAAGACCGACGATGCCCTCTAATTAAACGTTTCGTAAGCTACTGCAAAAGAGCGGCATAGGTCCTGAACAATCCATTTTCAGAATATGCTGATCTGGTAAAGGCAGTCTCAAGTGCCAATGGAGCCCATTTTTCTTTTTCTATATACTAGCTTATCATCCACGTTTACACACTATACTGTCGTGAGGGGACATGAAGTAGAACGAAAGTTGATCGTTGTAATGGCGGCTTTCTTTGTACAATTGCAACATGACCCATCATGTAAATATAACTTTTCATTAATCTTCTGTCAACTAAAAAAAAAACTGAATCCCAAACATTTATTTCATCTTTAAGGTAAGTTTGGAGAGCGGCCATGTGACTTGCAAATTTTGTTTTTATTCTGTAGCACCATAATTTTCACCAAATTTTTAAATCAAAACATTTCCTTTTTTGTGATGGTGAATGTCAAATATAGTATTTTATCGTTCTAAATGTAAACATCTGTCAGAAAATTTTAGTATTTTTTTTAATATATGATATTTTTGTCATAATTAGGCTAAAACAGGGTGGGTTGGGTAAGATAAAGTCAAATATCTTTTTTTTAATTTCCGTGGAAAGGTGTGCTGATTTTTTGTGTGAAAATAGCTATTGGTATTATCTTCAAAATATCCGAAATCAAAAAAATATTCATTGAGTAATTTTACGGCGAATTGAAAAAAAAGTGCAAAATTTTCTAAAAACAAATGTGATTTTTCAACTGTTCCCATATTGTTTTTCTAGAAAATGATTTGAAATATGTCGTTCAATCATTTTATCACATTTGTGCATATGTTAAGGACAGATCCTCCATTTATTTCCTACGGTAAGATTTTTTTTATTTTTTCTGTACTGATATTTAAATATATGAGAAGTAAAAAAATGACTTAAAAACTATAGGTTACCAAGCGAATTAAAAAGTTATTGGATTTAAAGGGAGACTACTCTTGTCTAAAATTGCAAAAATGAGGTGTCACTTAAATACCCACAAAAAGCTGTTCGAAATGACTAGGATCACATAAATAAGTCTTTATTGTGTTCAATATGTTTTATTCTGTCGAAATGAGTATCAATTTGGGAAAATTTAGTGATGATTTTGAAATTTTTAGTAAAACATTCTTTCAAAAGTAGCTGAAATTGCTCTTTTTCCGCAACGTTTCTGATAATAAAAAATATTCCAGCGGTAAGAATTTTTTCTTTTTTGGTATAGACATAGTGCTTGGTCATACCTACAAAAACAAAAAAAGAAAAATATATCAAACCAAGCGTTTTTCTTAGTTATTAGTAAAATTTGGTTTATTTTTAGCAGCTCTGTCCGAAATTGTTTCACTATTTTTATCCATTTCCTTCCTTATTACCAGCTTTAGATGATAAAAAGTGTCATCTTTTGTGTCCATCCGAAGCGGACTAGCTCTTAAAGACATCACTTTGCTTTTGTTGCTCCGTTTCCTATCGCTAACGCCACATGTTGAACGCGTAACAAAAAGCTAAATGTACCATCCGAGTACTATTACACTTTAATTGGCCAAACAGAGAAAATTGAAATAACCGAAAAGGATCTTGTCATTTATCAACCAAACATTAACTGAATGTAAAAAAATACATTTGCAGAAAATGCCAATTACTGAAACAGATTAATTTCGTTATTTAGTACATGCGCAGTAAGTTGCGCAGTAACAACTGGAGGATCTGTCCTTAAGTCTCTAAATTGATATACCATATGAAATTATCCATTCAGAATAAGTTTCTTTGGCTTTAAAACATAATGGTAATTTTGCGAAAATGGTCATTACTAGTCAAGAGCAGATAACTCTGACACGAAAACCAATCAGGATACTTACGCTGATTTTTTTATACTTTGTTCAGGAAATGTTACTTTACAACATATTTACAAATAAAAAAAAGGTTTTGGTGGATAAAAAGTAACCCCGAGACCAACCTTACCTTAAGCTTTACTTTATAAGCAAACTGGTCAGATTTTCTAGTTTGCCACATCATAGAACTAAGGATGAGTCAATTTATGTTGAAGTAAGGAGCTGGAAATTCTAACGCAAAAGCCTAACGTATTCCGCTCATTCTGTAGAGATGCAATTTTCATTACCCTCGGAAGTCGGCGTCGACGTCAACGTTCACAAAAACTTTAACCTGGCCCATATCTCATGCCATGTTAGAAATACAACCTTGATGTTTCACCTGTTGGAACCACTAAACAAGGCCTCTCATTTGGAACCATGACCTTTAATTTTGTGACCTTGACCATTGAGTGTGACCTACTGTTTGACAGTTTTTTTTTTATAAATTCTAACCTGGCCTATATCTTATGCCCTATTACAGTCCAGCCTTGAATCTTCACATGTGAATACTTCTAAAGAAGACCTTTCATTTGAGACCAAGACCTTTTTGCTTCTGATCTTTAGCTTAGAGTTTGACCTACTTTTAAACAATTAACCTGGCATAAAAAACCTTAAACTTGGCATATATCTTATGCCTTATTACAGATACAGACTTGATATTTCATACATGGACACCTCCCATGAAGACCTTTCACATTCGACAATAACTTTGGACCTTGTGACCTTGACCTACTTTAAAAGAACTTTAACTTGGCCTCTATTATTATGCACTATAACATATACATTGTTCAGCATTGATATTTCACACATGTGTACCTCCTGCCAGTACATGTCCATATTGAGTATGACCTCTGAGCTTGTGACCTTGGAATTTGACCAATTTTTAGAAAACTTTAACCTAACCTATATTTTATTACTTTTTCAGATATAGCCCATATATTTCATACCTGGATACCTACTGCTAAGATCTTTGACCTTGTGACCTTGAACTTTGAGTTTGGCCTACTTTACACAGGTACACATATTGTTACCTCCTGTAAAGAAATTTTATTTTGGACACCTAGGAAATGAAATTTTCTTTGTGACAAGCTCTTGTTAGGGCGAGCTTTTATTGTCCGCGGACAATTCTTGTTACAAAAAAAATGTTACAATTTTATTGAAACCGATTAGCAATAAAAAAGCTCAAACTTGTTAAAAAACGATTCCTGAAACTTTTCATTTCACAACAAAAATGGAAACTATCTGTACGGGATAAGATATTTCAGCGACCTAAATTGATTCATGCATCGAATGTAAGTGGTATATGTTGACTGATAACAACAATGTCGGTATACCTTCACCTTTCGATGCTTCTACGGAGTTAAATACGTGATTAAAGAACACAAAAATATAGGTTATAAACATAATATTGTATCCTCCCAGTAGCATAGACGCGTCAAAGATATACAGTATTGATATATGTTTAACGGATACATGAGACATGTCTTGGCCGTCAAGAAATACACATGTCGATTACTTATGTTTTGTATGGTTGATTATAAAAGTGATGCTGTGTGGTTCACTTTGTCATGGTTTTGGAGCCATTAAACTCGTAAGAAGAAACAACAACCGGAGGGCAGCCAATGCATTTTGCAATATTTGGTAATCCACGTGACGTTTGGGAAACGTTTACACGGAAAAAGTTGTCAGCTTCAAATATTTTTGTTTAATTTTCCAGCTTATACTCTACGGGTTTTGACGAGATAAAGTGCATCGTGCGCAAATTTGAGAGGGGTCTTTCCCTAGACTAACTCACTCTGCACAGAATTCAATGGTTTCTAGAAACATTCTTGAAAGCGAAATGATTGATTTTGTTTTTTGAAGAAACCATGGAATTTGATGCAGAGGGAGTTAGAACTAGGGAAAAATCTCTCAGAGGCACGTACGGTGAGTATGAGCTGAGAAAATAAACAAAACATCCTTGGAGCGGACGATTTTTCGGCGTGAACGCTTCCAAAAAGCCACGTGGGTTACCAATAGTTAATAGACTTTTCAAACATGCACAATCCAAAAAGCGTGGTAAATTTTGTAAAGGGTATGGGAATACAGAACGTTGTTCTCTAGCTAATTTCAAACCATCATGAAGACTATATATTACAGAGAACATGGATTAAATCAGACTGCAGGTTCTTGTGTGGATTCTGTTGTTCTCAAGTGTTATCGATGTCATTATTCATACTAAAGTTAAAATAATTATACTTTTTTTGATTTGTTGAAAGTTTTCGATCTTCTGATTGCATATTAATTGCAATCAAACAATCAATGTTAAAAAAAAATAATCGGCTTAATCACGTGTCATTGTACATGTATCGGTCGGTTAATCTGGTCAGGATATATATTTGTGAGTTGTGACTCAACCTCTAAAATATAACTTTTTAGAATACACTCGTTCTGCAGAGATGAAATCTAATATACTGTGACAAGTTTCATTCAACGAAATTGCAACGAAATTGCAATTTTAACGTGATATATTTCAACTCTTTCCCAAACAGCAAAATTTAAGGTTGGTTCAATTGGAAAGCTATTGCAGACAACAAAAAGATGCTGATCAGATCTGATTCGTGTAAAATAAAGAAAGGAATGAATGAATGAATGAATGGTGTTTTAGGGCCTGTCGACTACCAGGGTCATATTGGGTGCACCACATATCTGGAGGTCAAAAAATATACTGGTATGTAAATAGTTACATAACCATCCAGAGAGGTATAATATAATGAAATTATATCTAATTCAAAAGTAGATAATATTACCTTGTAAATACCAAACTTATACTATAATGATAAATAGGAAACAAAACAACAATACACCATGAATAATCCCATGTGAGGACGAATATACATGGGCTCCTTATGTAAAGAAAAGTAAACATTGAGACAAAATGAGGTACTGCTGATTATCAGCATTTTCTTCTTTTATCTCAATGGTTTTCCAAGATCTAGACACTAGAGATGTCAATAGCAGGTCTTGTTTGGGAAAGGGTTAATACATAAATTTGTATTACATCGTTTGTATATACCGTTGGTCCGTATTTTCGCTTAAGGTGATCCACCTCTAATGAGATTCGCGCCTTGTCGGAATTATTTGGGCTTGGTCGAAAACATTCAGCGGTGGAACGTTCCATCGCCGAATGTTTACGACCGATCGCGTTCGAACATGCCCGGATACGTAACGACGCCGCTCGGGAAAAAAACGATTTTTTTTTAATCTCAAAATGGCCACATTACGGGTATTCTTCTTTAACACGTACAGAAGCTGGATAAACTACATGTTAAGAAAATCATAAATCTACGACTATTTATATGTTTATATGGGCGTGGGACATTCGGGGTATATTATTCTTATTGCAATCATTGAAGTCATTTCATGTGTTATACACCCATTTCAGAAAAATGACTTACCAAAATATGTTAGCCTTCTCATATTACTAGATTTATTTTTGGTAAAGTTCTAAATGTGCAAGAAAAGCTCGCAGCTAGGTCCTAACACGTGACTTAACAAACGTCATACGTTGTCATGAACAACATAAATTCGGCGTTCTGATTGGTCGGAGAGATCGGGTGGCCGGGATTGAATATGCTTAATTAACAGTGTCGCTGTTACGAAACTCGCAGTGTGGTCTTGAGCTTCTTACAGTACGTGTCTAAGTGTGTAATATAAAGGAGAAAGAATATCTTCAGAAAATCATACACCGGTAAGTTAATTTTGATTATATGCTACTACACAAATCTATAAACAGTTTGTCGAATAATTTGACAATGTAATATTTTATATCATATCTTTTTTATATTTTCACTTCACTGTTTCATCAATGACCACAAAAAATATACCTTTGATACCATGTTTTTCGGGCCGTAAAATTGGATGTTAGTCCATAATGGCCCTTTTAATCTTCTTTAGTCTCTATACGTGTACTATATAGTTGCGCTAACGTGATGGCTTATTAATTGTTCACATTCAAATTCTCAGAGTTTAGCCGCGATTTAGAAATGTTCACTGACATCGATGAGACACATTCGTCGGACAGGTTATTCCATAAGTCTAAAGTACTTTGAGTAGGCCTAAATGTATTTAGACGTTGATTGGTACCACATTTTGACTTGATGAATTTGAGCCGATGGCCACGTACGTCAGATGAAGCTAACGTAAATAACTTGTCTCGTTTGAAATCGTGATAATCGTGATAAGAAATCGTGATAATCGTGATAACCGTCTTTGAAAATTCGCAGCATGTCGCACCTATCCCGCCTGTATTCTAGGGTTGGAATACCTAACTGACGCAGTCTCTCTTCATATGTAAGGTGTTTCAGCTCTGGTACAAGACATGCAGATCTGCGCTGAATATCTTCTATTTTTATGTCTTTCTTCGGATAAGGTGACCAAACACTTGATCCATACTCTAGAACTGGTCTGGCAACAGGGAACGATTTTATCCAGTCAACAGTGACTTCATTTCGGCTAAACAATAGTATTGTGTAGGTGTTGTTATAAAATCTCGTAACTACGGCTTGGTTTAAGCCGTAGTTATGAGGTTTTCAAACAACACCGACGGTTTATCAAAACATAACAGTAAACCTATTATATTTCTAGCACAAATTCGTTGCTATTAACTTGTACGGTATCAAAAGTATAGGTGTGTTACATTTCACATTAACAGTGGAGATTAATCATAAAGTGTTCATTTATATGTATAATCACCTGTTTGCACAGTGTATCAGAAACAATTCGTTCAACTTACATTAAGGTATTTCATCCATCATTAGATACCAAACACTAACTTCATGCAACTTCGGGCATCATCCGTGGCAACGGACATTGATGATGGTATACCCTCGTTATTTTCCGGTGCCATGTGTAGCAAATGAAACTGCACAAAGTGTATGGTATCTTACGATCGATGTATTATATTGAAGGATGGATAACAAATGGCCACCGATATTTAAACTTATAGAGCAGAGTGACCCTTCCTTACCCTTACCATTCACCAATGAAAAAATAAGAATCTTGTTAATATGAGGACAGTATGTTTTTCACTTTTTAATTACCTCATTGACCACTCTTTAGTTACTGTACCCATGCATGATATCGATGTCATTTTCCGGCAACTGGAGCACCTAATCACAGATGCCCGTCGCTCTTTGACAACCACTACTACAACATTATTCACGATCACACAATTGCTTCCCATTTATTGTCACGATTATTATAACGAGAAATTAAGCGTTGAAACTTAAGCATCGAAACTCATTGATCTATCTTAAACTTTACTTCGAAAAGAGATTTTAAAATCGTTATGCTAGTCATTTTGAGATGGTGTATTTTTCACGATAAATGACCTGGCAGAGCAGCCCTAGTTAATCATAAACTTCACTTCCAAAAGGAAATCAATATGTTCACTGTTGTAATTGTCATTTGGAGATTCGGTAATTAGCGTTACTTCAAAAATACTGAATCAAACTACCAATATCTATTATACGAGCAGCGGGTACATGAGATTAGTAATAACAGTTCCAGATGAGAATGGGTACAGACTTTTGACAATGTTATATTTCATTTACAAATTTATTGTTTATCAAATCCTCGAGACGATTCAAATATATACCCACAACATTTAATTTAATTTGGAATATGAAAGTTAGAATGTGTCTTTATTCCCACGTATCTGTAGTTCTTACTATGTAGCTTTTACTAGTGCATGAACATTTTTGTTCAATGCCCATGAGTTAGACTAAAACAAAATGGCTGACATATTTTGCGAAATTATTATGTAGTGTGATTTAATTTTCAACCTCTTGAAAAAGGCATTTTTTGCCGAAATATCGTTATTGAGTGATTTATTATAGTGTAAAAATATATGATTTGTGTAAAATATAGCACTGGAAATATTGAGGCAAAATGAGTAAATACTGATTATCAGCACGTTCTTCTTTTGTCACAATATTTTCACCGGCAGTTTCTAATAGGGACAACAAAACAAGGTCTATTTAGGGGAATGTTTATATTTACTCTAAGCAATTGCCAATTCAATATCTTATTTTATGATTTTCCATGACAAGCACATACTGAAATGTTATGTCCTCATGGCTTTAATTAAGATTTTAAACGGTTTCATTTTTTCCAAGCCTGCATTGTACATTTGATTGTACGAATAAATGTCTCAGAAGATGACCTCTAGCGGGTGGGCCTCAGGTGTTACTGAAAAGGTAACATCGGATTTCAATCAGATTGTCCCTAACTCTATTATCGACATCTATGATTTGGCAGATAGATCTATATTTCTTGACGTTCTATCAACACGATTAAGGAATTTATTGCATTAATTATGATGACTATCATACACCGTATGATAAATCATATCTTAATTATGGGGCAACAGAAGGTATAAACCTGGTAGGAAAGTGCTTTGTATCAAGATGTACGTATCTTGATAATGAATTAATATTAGTAACTGACTTTGGCTTCCGTGAAATGAAAAGGGGGTAGATATTGAAAAGAAATTAAGCGACCTCATCCAAAATTAGCAGGTAAATCTGGGCTTCGGTAAAGGGGCTTTTAAGTTTGTCAACAGAATTTGATTCCGTCAAAATTTCTAGTTGGAATGTTTCATTTCACTCAGGTAAGCGACAGATGGTCATTATGGTCCTCTTGATTTTAGCTCACCTTTTAACTTTATGTACATTATATATAGCGTCTACAAAATTGACTACTTTATAGGCTATAGACCTGTCGCTTACCTGATCTTGAATCCGTCTGATTCTAAGTCTGATCGGACCTGAAAGTCAAGTTATGAGCCTTCGAGTTGCTGTGATTTCATCTTGATATTTGTATCATCACTTGGAATTACAGGCACGTATCTAGACGGAGGCCTGGAAGCCCGGGCTTCAACGTAACACTTTTAGGTTTACAATGGCGGATCCAGGATTTTTTTCCGGGGGGGGGGGGGGGGGGAGGTTAAAGCCAAAATGATGGCATTTAATTAGCAGTTATATAGTCAAAATTCAATTTTCGGCCAATTCCAGGGGGGTCATGACTCCCTGACCCCACCCCTAGATCATCCGCCCTTGGGTTTATGCCCCGGAATCCCCGCAATCAAAATAAATTTTACCAACAAATTTACTCTTCCGAATTCAAAGATATTAGATGAAGATCTACTGACGAAAACTTAAAGTGAAAGGGTTTTTTTACATATCTCGTTTATCTGGGTAGATCTAGTTCTAGAACATTGTAGGAAATGAAGAAATTGGTTGTTACAAACAGAACTTCATTTTCCACAATATTTTCCATGACTTTCTTATTTTGAGGCATCAAAATGCGTCAAACGGACCCGACAATACGCTTCAGTTTCAACATTACAAAATTACTGGCTACGCCCATAAATTGTTCTCTGCAATATTTTGATAATTTGCGGAGTCTGGTTATTGGTTAAACTGTTCGGGTTCAAATGCACTGAACATGTACTCGAAGATTTGTGACGTCAAGACGTGACGTAATTTTTCAACAATAACACGAGAGCGTTAGCTCTGGTTTGTTTATCGATTGAAGTCTCGAGTGTATGCTAATCAGTGACTGTGGTTACTGGTAACTTTAATTTTCTTTCTACGAATGTTTGTCTCGGTCAAAATAATTTGCTATATTTAGAGTAGAGCTAGATCTAGGTCTTATCTATTTAGATCTAGATCTACATGTTTATTTTATTATGATTAAATCTAGATCTATATAGATCTAGATCTAGATCAGATCTAGATCTATCATGCATCCAGTTCTATTCATAGCAAACTAGAACACAAAATGCAGAAATATGGATCTAGATCAACGTTATAGAAATAGATTGGATCTAGGTTCTATCTATCCTGATCTAATTGCAATCACTGGTTGAAACATGCTCCTTTACTTACTAAAACTATTGTATTGAGACCTTAGTGTCCGTGGTATACACAGGATCTTCATGATGCCAAACACCTCAAACGAAAACTTGAGCGTCGGTGGCGAAAGAGCAATCTAGCCATACACCATAAAATGTACCGAAACCAGAGTTCAATTGTAAATAAACTTCTAAAATCAACAAAAAGAGCACATTACTTAGAAAAGATTGAGTCTTGTGGACGTGACCAGAAAAAGTTGTTTAAAGTAACTAACCGCCTTCTTGGGGCATCAAACGACGTTATTTTACCATCTGATACATCTACTTAATCCTTGGTTCAGAAATTCAGTGATTTCTTCGTCAATAAAGTTGAAACCATACGAAATTGAATCAATTCAAGTACACCGTCATCACCGCCACCAGAATCATCAGACATTGAAAAGTCATTGCCCAATATACTAACGAATTTTCGACCGGTTGCCCTGGAGGATAAGAAGCGCATCATACTTCAATCTCCAAACAAAAATTGTGAGCTAGATCCAATCCCTACATGGCTTCTTAAACTCTGCATTGATGATCTCGCTGAACTAATTACAAAGCTAATAAATGTATCATTGGAGTCATCATATGTGCCTAGACTGTTTAAAAGTTCGCATGTCCAACCGTTGTTAAAGAAACCCGGTTTAGACAAGAATGAACTGAAGAACATCGACCTGTTTCTACTTTACCTTTCATCTCAAAATTGCTCGAAAAGGTCGTAGACTTTCAAATAGAACAACACTTAAATTAAATGAACTTCACCAGTCTGCATATAGAAAATTTCATTAAAACGAAACTGCTCTCTTTAAAGTTCAAAATGACATATTGAAATCATTAGATATGGGCAATATCACTGTTCTTGTACTGCTTGATCTATCGGCAGCTTTTGACACAATAGACCATGCCATTCCTTTGTCGTTTAGAACATGACTTTCATATCTCCGGTAAGCCTCTTGCCTGGATGAAGTCATATCTAACAGACAGACATCAATCTGTTAAAATATAAACGGTGTTTTATCAGACCCAGCACTCATGAAATACAGTGTTCCCAAAGGTTCTGTGCTTGTGCCTAAGAATTATGTCATGTATACAAAGCCAGTCGGTATGATCTGCAGAAAGCATGACCTTCAACATCATTTCTATGCGGACGACTCACAGCTTTACCTGTCATTTAAACCTAATGACAATGTTTCGAGGGACGAAGCTGCCCGGCGTGTTGAGTTATGTTTGAACGAAATCACTGATTGGATGAACCATAACATGCTCAAGCTCAACGCAGATAAAACTGAACTTATTGTCTTTGCACCCAAAAAATACTCGAATGAAATAGAAAACATGTCAATCAAAGTTGGCAGTTCCGAGGTAAAATCGGTGAAGTCTGTAAGAAATCTTGGTGCCTTTTTTTACTCACATATGAACATGGAATCGCATATAAACAGTGTTTGTAGATCCTGCTATTCCCAGCTCCGCCAAATCGGGCATAATAGAAAATATCTAAATGATGACGCTACTAAGTCTCTTGTTAACTCTTTGGTTACATTGCGGTTGGATTACTGCAATTCTTTACTTTTTGGAATACCCCAAAAAACCCTGAACAAGTTACAGGTAGTCAAAATACTTCAGCTCGTATTATCACCAGATCACCGAGACGTCATCATATAACACCAGTATTGAAAGAGTTGCATTGGATACCTGTAGAGCACAGAATTCAATTTAAGATACTGACTTATACATTTAAAGCTCTCCATGGACAAGCCCCAGAATATATCACATCACTTTAAATGATACACAAACCATCCCGTGAACTTACGAGGGGGTATCAAAAGGTTTTGAGCCTACCATAGAAACCATGAAGTATTTTCATTTAAAGTGTGCTACTTTTCAACATAGTCCCCTTCCAACTCTACACACCTATTCCATCTGCTCTGCCAATCATTGATGCCTGATTTAAAGAGGTCAGCAGGTTGGTCCCCTAACCAGCCCTCAACAGTAGCAGTCAACTCGTTGTCATCATCAAATCTCCGATCCCGGAGATACTTTTTCAGTTTAGGAAAGAGGTGGAAGTCGCTGGGGGCAAGGTCTGGAGAATATGGTGGGTGAGGGAGGAGTTCGTAGCCACATTCCCGCACAGCCTCCATTGCAATACGGCTGGTATGGACAGCCGCGTTGTCCTGATGGAGCAAAACCCCACGACGAATTTTACCGCGGCGTTTCTCTTTGATGGATTGGCGCACCTGCTTCAGTAGGGTAGCATAATATTCGCCATTCATTGTAGTTCCGACTGGCAAGTAGTCGATGTGGATCACTCCTTTGCTATCCCAAAAAATTGTCGCCATAACCTTCTTGGTGGACCTGGCAGCTTTAAACTTCTTGGTCTTCGGAGAAGAGGCGTGTTTCCATTCCATGGATTCCTGTTTACTCTCCGGATCATAATGATAAAGCCAGGTTTCATCACAGGTTACAACCCTAAAATGGAAGTCGTCTGGGTTGGCGTTATACCTTGTCAGCATGGCTCCACTAATGGTGACCCTCGACTGCTTCCTTTCATCAGTAAGCATTCTTGGGACCCATCTTGCGCATACCTTGGACATGTGGAGCTTATCATGTAATATGCTGTTAATGGACCCATATGAAATGCCAGTTGCCTCTTCTAACTCATACAGAGAGATTCGGCGGTTTTTCATCACCAGAGCGTGCACTTTATCCACCATTTCTGTGCTGGTACTGGTTGATGGCCGTCCAGACCTGGGGTCATCTTCTAAGCTCTCCCTGCCATGCTGAAATTCCTTAACCCAGCGTTTGATTGTTGCAGAAGAAGGGGAAGACTCCCCATAAACTGCATTCAATCGTTCTTCAACCTTTGTAGCGGAATTGCCCTCAAGGACCAAAAACCTTATCACGGCTCTATACTCAGTTTTGTCCATTTTACAATATTACTGGGGGTACGTCTATTCAACAAATTGTTGTGACTAATTAGTAACAGTTAGCAAAACGATTTTGCATGTAAATTGATGTGAACATATTCATGTTCATAAGGCGTGAAGCATTATACTGTCTGATTGGTAGAAATGCCCGAGGCTCAAAACTTTTTGATACCCCCTCGTAGTTCCGGGTCAAATGGCACAACACTTGTAGTACCGAAACGCCGTACTCAAACGTATGGGGACCGCAGTTTTATGAGTGCTGCTCCAGTATTACGGAATTCTCTCCCATCAGAAATAAGAGGTGCTTCTACTGTTTCACGTTTTAAGAAATACTTAAAGTGACATTTCACAATAGGTTTTACATAAATTTTACTTTTATTTTGTCTGAAAGAGCGTATTTTCTTATGAAAATGCTGAAAATTTCAAGCCAAAATATTGAACCATTTACGAGAAATATATATTTTTGTGCTAAAATTAAACAAATTGTTGTGGACAACAGTTCAGATTTATATAGAATTTGTCATTTCTGTCTCAACTTTAAAGGCATATTTTTCGCTTATAAATAACAACTTATAAAACTGATAGCATTTCTACGCATTAGAATAAACGATATTTGCATCAAAACATACTTTTAAAAAATGAAATAAATGTGAAATGTCACTTTAAAGACTTATTTGTTTAAGCAGATTTATGGAAATTAAACACTGATTTTCCTTTTATATGTGTCGTTTTTCACGGTTCATTATTTTATACTCATATAATTCTTATACCGTATGTATGATATTTCTTATTAGATCTAGTATAATGTATATCTTAGTAGATTTTATGTTTGTAAAGCGCTTTTGAACGTACTTTGGTATGATAAAAGCGCTATATAAATGCGGTACTTAATAATAATAATAGTTTAATATAGATCTACAAACCAACGATAACGGATTAGATCAGTAATTTCTTCTTTTCTTTCGATATTTTCTAAACTTTATCTAGAAACTAGGTGCTTCAAAAACGGGTCTTGTTTGGGGATGGGTAAATCTAGATCTGCAATTTTCCATACAATGTTTTACGTTTGTTTTCTTACATTTCAGATAAAGATCTACATCAATCAGAGAGGATTTAAAGATTAAAAGAATCTTAACGATTGAACGCTCACAAATTGAGGTTAGTCTATTTGTTTGGTTTTTGTCAAGTGGAAATACATCTAGGTGTAGAGCATCAGATTTGCTGAAAATCAATGTTTTAATAATGACGTGATAATGACAAAAAAATTCTTAACCTGTTAACTTAGTACAATGGGACATAGATCTATATAGATGGATGTTTTGTTGTTTGTTTTCATGTCGAAAGCCAGAAGGCTAATTTCAATGAGTGTATCATATACGATGCTATTTTAACATTTAATTAGATCTAGATTTTTATTTCTTTCTGTTTATATTTTCAGCACATAGAAAGAAAGTTTTCACTCGACAGTATATAGATTTTGTGTTTTCATTTGTAAGGGTAGGTTTTATTTCTATGGTCATAAATAAGGCGTGCATAAAATATAACTTGTTTGCATCAACCGATTATGTCATAGCCAAAATATCGTAACTAATACTGTAATTCTTAGATGACTGGTAATGTTCTCAGATGCCCGAAAGTATCTTTTGATTTTCCAGATGCCATGACCTCAATAAGATTATATATATATTTTAACTTTATATTGCTGCATTTTCTCCGTTTTCCATTTTCTATGTGCTTTAAGTTTCCCTGTCTAGATCTACCTCATTTCTATTCCTTCTATCTTTCTTCCTATTGCTAACACTGTTGTTTTCGTTTGTAGATATTGCTGTAAGATGGCCGAGTCGAACCCAGGACGACTTTCCCGACTGTTTAATAGACTGAAAGGGAAGAAAGATGAAGAAGAAGTACCGACAGAGGACGAGATTCGTGAAGTCCCAATTAAACTCACACAAAAGAAAAAAACAGATTCTCCCAAACAAATACATGGATGTGATATTTGTATGGCAGAATCTGTTTTTACACTAAGTTTATATCTATGTTACGTTTGTGGAGTTTATATGTGTGAGAAATGCTCAAAAACGCATGAAAAATCACACGATTTGATAAAAAGAAAACATAGCGAGAGTAAAAGAAGGAATAAAGCGAGTAATTTGGTTTTTGGAATGAGATGGGACAGTAAGGTAGGAAGAGGAGCAGATTTATATGGCGAGTATGATGAAGTGATTGGACATGTAAATGTGAAACATGAGTCGGATATAAATGAGTGTGTCATAACTGGATTATCTGGATTGGAGAACAAAAGGTTGGTGGCTGTGGATTGGGGTAATTATTGTATCAAAATATTCTGTTCTGTATCAAACACGTTGCTAAGATACATAAAGTTTGGGTCAGAACCTTGGGATGTTACAGAAATAAAAGTTGAACAAAAATCTACTGATCCGGACTCAGCGTCCGGCAGTAAAACTGGTATTTCTGGAGCGGCCCGAGATGAGCCGGATAAACACTGTTTGTTGGCGCTCACTTTTCCGGGGATAAAACAAATATGGTTTATAGACGTGAATAAAACTCCGGCAATCAAAATAAAAACAATAAAAATGGATAAAGAATGTTGGTCAATAGATATAAGTCAAGACAAGATTATTACCCTCTGTGGAGAAGATGTCGAGTCTGGATCTCGTTATTCTATTTACATTTTGTCTACAGAGGGGAATCAGCTTAAAGTCGTACAGAATCCTGGTTTATCTGGTCGGTATATTCCTGGCCTCGCAGTTTATAAAGGACGAGTCTATTTGTCTTGTCGGTATAACGACAGAGTATTTTGTATAAGTATGGAGGACGGGAAAACTATTTCTGAACTCACACTAGAAGGGTCGGGGCCGTGGGGGATCAGCGTGGACCCCAATACCGGTGTGGTATATGTGTGTGGGTTGTACAACAACAAAGTGTATAAACTGTCTCCAGACTTACGTGTATATGAACCATTAAGTCTGGATACAGATTATACACGGTGGCCAGCCAGGTTGTGTTTTATGAACAACAAATTATATTTTAGTCATTATGATGTCGGGTCGCCATCTCTACATAATGTTGTTACTGTGGTCCTTGTACTGACGTAAACATCCACACCACACCCTCCTAGTGTACACACATACAAACATACAAACTACTTTATCTTGAATGTACATCACGTGATGTTCTGTGGTTGCCAAGGTTACGGTGGAACGCTGTTGTCATGGCAACGATAGGGAACATAATAGAATTTGGAATATGTTTTCCCGTCACTAATTTTTTCACAATAATTTATCTCGTTTTCTCCGTCTCTTGTCTTTACTGATATATATAAACAACTTGTTTTCGTTTTTTAGTTGATTTTAGTCTAATAGATAGATTATATCTTTAATATTTTACATTCCGATCTAGATTCTTATCTACAATATTTCCGTGATTCTTCAGACAAATTTCACATAGATATAAAATAAACTATTTGTTTTATACTCGCATATATCATTATGTATAACTTAAACTTTACAATATATATACTGAACAAAAGTTAAAACGCTACACTGCAGGAATTCTAATTTCTGGAAAAATATCGAACTAATGGCATAAAACATATTTTGACGTTATATCACAGGCTTTCAGCAAGCGTTTTGTCGAAATTTCATTGCCTTGTCTCCTTTTATGTCAGAGTTACAGTCCTTAATGCGTTTAGAGCTTATTACATCTAATGTCGCATATGCGCATGCTCAGAAAACATGTCATTATTTTTTTGGAATTGGTCATATCCGGGTTGCATAAAAAACACTTAAAATCTCACATATCTATAGTAGCAAGCTCTAAAATCAAGGTCCACGTTTTCGATTTTGCGAATTGCCTCCCTTTGACATAAACAAATAGGGAATTTAAAACGTTTGGTACTCACAAATTTATCATCTTTTTCGATTGATTTTTTTTTTCAATATCATGCATGCCTTGCAGGGGATATTCAAATTCTTTCTTCGACTAGGATTGTTCCCAGATGTCCATGCAATATCTATTTCAATTTCCTATGGAGATTACATTGTAAAATTTTCAAGCTTTGGAACATAATGAAAATTCTGCTTTTCAAACATCATTTTCTTAACGCTGAAACATTTTTTTGCAAGCTTCTTTACATTTCCTGACTGATAACTTGTCAGACTACCTTTCCGTGCAGTCCGGCATGGTTTACATTCTTCTGCTAGGATTTCTGAAGGTTTAAATTTTGTAAAATTTTTCATCCTCGTAATGAAGATCGACAAAACGTTTTGTGCTTGGCACAGCCAAGTCATTGAACAATGCGAAACACTTTCATTTGATTTTTTTACTTGTTTTATTTAGAAGAAATATGACAAGCAAAGTAGGTGTAGCGTTTTCACTTTTGTTCAGTATATTTATCTTTGTCCCATGCTTATAATAATATATCTAATCCATATTCGTTTAATGATTTAGACTCTATATCTAGGTCTATAAATAATTGATATTTCCAATCAACTTTGTTTATCCGGTATTGTAAATCATCCCAATGTTGCTTTTGTAAATCCAGTCTTTTTGTCGTTAATTCAGAGCCATCCACTTTTGTTTTCCAATCCACAGTACATGTGCAGTTATTTGTTTTATGTTTATCCTATTTATGTTTCACATAAGAGTGAGTTAGGGGAAATGAGAGAGAGAAGAGAGTAAGAGAGAATTAACTGAAGTAGATAGTCTACATTTATATAAAATATTATAATGATAAATATTTCTTTAAATAATTATAATTTATAAAGATCATAAGGATTAGATCTGTAATCATTACTATATTCTACATTTATTTTGTTTATTTTGTGAATTATATAGTTTCCTTTTCGTTCCATTTCTAAACGTTTTAATTCCATATTGATTGGTTATTTGAAACCCTTGTGCAAAAATGAAATTTGACCTGTCACGCTAAAAGGGGCCTTTTGGGAAGTGTGAATATTATCGATCCTAGTCAGTCTTCGTAATTGGATCAGCCTGACATCGAAACTTTTCACTCTAAGGTAATGTTCTGGGTCTGGCCGATCTGCACATTTTTTCTTTCTCATGAATTGCCAATTTTGCTAGGTCTGGTTATGTTCAACAAAGTCTGATCCGTCAGGCGAAATGGTGTTCTTGAACTTCCAAGAATGTCCGTTTTAGCGTGACGGTCACAAATATTATAAAACATTCATTGATTTATAAACGACGAATTGTACAGCAATCGTATAATACGGGCGAAGTGGCCTTTCGTCCGTCTATAGATTGAAATTTAAACGGAAATAAAAATGTCGGAAACCCTCTGTTTTTTTCAATGTTAATTGAATGGAAAAATCAGAGGGTTTCCGTGAAATTTCGGGCGGGGGGGGGGGGGGGGGGGGGGAAGGGTAATTTCGCATTTTTGGACACGAGTGCCCCTGGCTTTTAACGTCATTTTACAGCAATAACCTGATAATCCCCTTCATAAACGCTATCAAAACAACCTGTCAGACGCAGTGGATCAATTAATATCGATATAAAAAAAGCTATTGATTTGTGTGTGAATTTAAGAAATACAACAACAAAGGTAAAGTTAAGTGTTCTAAAGACCTGAGCGAAGTCGACCTATACTAGCTCACGTGTTATCGTTCTAAGTCTAATGGATAATTTATGGCAGCGGCTATCTTGTTTCGTCTGCACTAGTCGACAAATCGACAAATATACCTCCAACAATTTTGGCTACATTCACCATGGAGTAGGTCTAAGGGAAGTAAATAGTTTTACATAGGCGACCATAATAACATTTTGGCTTATAGCTCAGTCCATGAGTTTGCACCAATGATCTGACCTACCTTAAATTCTAGAACATCCATTCATACACCCGAAAAAATGAATTTTAGTATGGCATGAATCCTTTTCTCTATGACCTTTGACCCCATTTTTTAGATCACCCTAACTGCGGAGCTAGTCTCAGAAGCATTTCAGAGTATAATACCCATCTTTTAAAATGGCCCAGAAATTGCCAAAATGATTCAAAATCATTGATTTTTTGCTTTTAACTTGAAAATAGAATATAATCAGTCACAAATGAATAAATCATGTTCAATTCCAGTAAAAAATATTGTCCAATCACAGGTCACCTTGATCGTAATAATTCACCGTAGCTTCCCTATAGATTTGTCACGTGTCACGACAAATGTATTTACTTCCCTTAGACCTAAAGAAAAGATTATGTGATGGCATAATACAAAATTTAAGTGTCTTTGTGACCAAATGCCAATTTTGAACAGAATTTTAAAAAAATGGGTTCATTCTTTCCCTTGCATCTTGAAAGAAACATGTTTTCCTTTACCCTATCACAATAAAATCAAGCCAAAAATTTGCTATGTCAGAAATTTGTTCTTCATCAAAACATGTACTTTCAATGTTCAAAAGGCAGTTTGTAAATTAACATTTTACACATTCTTTTGACTTAGTATTGTGCAACAATTACTTCTGAGCATATTAGCCACCATTTCAGGTGAAAATAATTCAAATTCATATTTTTCATTATTTTTCTAAAGATGTAACCCTTAACCTTTAAAAATAAATCTGTATTTTCTTATCATTTTTAAGTACCAACAACACATGTTTTTAAGAATGGCCTTTAAATGTTATTACATGAATAGTACAACATTGTTTTAGCATCTATGTTGAATTTCAAAACATTTGGTACAAAAATAATGGAGAAATTGGCATTTCCCTTTACACCATTGACACAAAAAACAAGAAGCCATTTAGTAGTGAAATAGTCTCTCTTTGTTCATAAATCTATTTCTTGATGAGGAAAATGTTAAACTCTGTTTGTTATAGCACATCTTAATAAAATAAACCAAATCCCAGTGAAAAAATGTTTAGAAAAGTTATATTAAAATGATTAAGATTGCATAATAGTTAAAAATGATGACTCAGCAGAAATTTCTCACTTACAAAATGGCCAAAATGCTGTCCAATCTTGTTTTTTTCCTTCAACATTGTATAAAGACATATTCAAAAAGCATAATTTACCATTTCTGGTATTATATTTTGAGTTTCACATGTTTCATGTACCTTAAAATTTACAATCACACCTTAATGGGACACAGGAAGAGGGTTCTGTCATCATTATTGCCCTAAAATTGCAATATCTATAAGTGAAAAGTAAGCGAAAATTCACAGAAAACAGGTTTTCGTCAGTCCTTTTGTATTTACTCTAAACAAACAGGCCAAGATCAGACACTTTAACCCATTATTGCACTGATCTTATAATCCAATACATAGTTAAAAGCATTAGCTTACAGCATTATATACTTTACTTTGCTGCTAAACTAATTTCAAACTGACAGAACTCAAAACTAATGAATCAAGCTATCCAAACTTCACTCCCAAAAGGCAGAATTACCCGGTAGATAATTGATTTCAAAGCTCAGAGTGTGAATCAATGATCCGGATTGGTCAAAATATGAGCTATCAGATATATCGGGCTGATCTTTGTAGTATGAAAATCATGCGGGCTGATGACTACAACATAATGAAACTATACACTGAATTTCTGAAATAAATAGAAAACCTTTGTTCAAGACCAGCCCGTTGCCTTCAAAATAACAAGGAAAATTATAAAAGGGCCCTTTAAAGGCTTTTAAACACACCCATGAGTCAAATAAAGTACATCAACAGTATGTAATTGATAATGAGGAACAAACAAATCACCCCCCCCCCCTCAAAATGGCAACTTTTATTGAAAACTTGACCTTGAACTTGGCATTGACCTTCTTGGATGACCTTGACCTTGGTACCAATAGAAACACACTGACAAGATGTAGATATATTACAAAAAGATACTACTTACAGCTTTCAGGAGTGTGTAGTATGGGCAGAAATGAAAAAAATCACACCATTTTTTCTTAAAGGTTGACCTTCAGATTTGACCTTGACCTTGATGAATGACCTTGACCTTAATAATAAAAGATACATGTTGTACTGGTGTGCATGCCTACCAAATTTGGGCTTTGTAAGTCAAATAATGTGAGAGTTATTTAGAGAAATATTGAATATTCATGTTATTTTGGCTGCAGACACACACACACAGATGGGCAGACAAGTGGATAGTGGTGCAGCGATGCCAAAATGTTCTGATATGGTCAGAAAAACATGTAAATTGCTTACCCAGATTGATCGTCTGCAACAAAAATCAAACCGGAAGTTTTAAATCTGTCAAACTTTCTAGAACAACAACAACCTGGGTTGGTCTACTATTTGTATTAGGGTCCACATTTAGGTCTAAGGGAAGTAAATAGTTTTACATAGGCGACCATTATAACATTTTGGCTTATAGCTCAGTCCATGAGTTTGAACCAATGATCTGACCTACCTTAAATTCTAGAACATCCATTCATACACCCGAAAAAATGAATTTTAGTATGGCATGAATCCTTTTCTCTATGACCTTTGACCCCATTTTTTAGATCACCCTAACTGCGGAGCTAGTCTCAGAAGCATTTCAGAGTATAATACCCATCTTTTAAAATGGCCCAGAAATTGCCAAAATGATTCAAAATCATTGATTTTTTGCTTTAAACTTGAAAATAGAATAAAATCAGTCACAAATGAATAAATCATGTTCAATTCCAGTAAAAAATATTGTCCAATCACAGGTCACCTTGATCGTAATAATTCACCGTAGCTTCCCTAATAGATTTGTCACGTGTCACGACAAATGTATTTACTTCCCTTAGACCAGTAACATACTGCGCGATAATAATATGAAGTGGTGTGACACCAACAGGGGGAAGTTGTCAAGATATTACCGGAAGTATGCATAATTAACAGAAATTATATCAGACAGCAAAAAGTACCGAATTGGTGCAAACGGCTTCGAGAACTATGTGAACTATGTGTAAGTGTCAAAATCTATGGATTTTTCAATATCTCAGTTATATTTCAAACCTGTCATATTGGTTTTCAGTAGCAAATGAGTTTCGTACCAAATAAATTTCGACCGATCAACAGCTGATCAAGTTGTAGTCTGGACATACCGCGTCTTTTACGTTACCGCGGTATTCGAAAATGTCTTCATTTGCAAACGAAGCTTCACCTATCAACTGCGTGCATTAGCTAAACTAAAAGAAAGTTTTGGTACTATAATTTTTGGTGATTATTTTTAACATTATTTTGTCTGCATTGGATTGCTGTAGAAAAAGAAAACATTCCATGTTTTCATGTCTCCATTCATCATTTATTTTTTAGTTTTAAACAATGTGTCTATTTCAAACTTAAAACTTAATGTCACATACAAATAAAGTGTTAGTCTCTTCTCATGACGAAACAAACCATACATAAAAGGGGGTCGATTTTGTGTCGATCAACATCAGCTTTTCTCTCCTTTTATTTCAACCCTTTCCCAAATAAGACCTGGTTTTGACTTCCCTAATAGAAAATTCTAGGGAAAACTTTGAGACAAAAGAAGAAACTGCTGGTTTTAGTTTCTGATAACCAGCAGTTTCTCGTTTTGTCTCAATATTTTCTATGCCACATTTTACACAAATCCTATCTTTAATAATATTCATTTTGTCATCTGTGACATTTTTGAAGTGGATAACCCTTAAATTTTATCTGGGTAAGGGTAAAGCATTACTTTGATTTAATTTTTTTTTATTTACATCGAATTTTTGTTCTGAAACAGCTTTCTATATTCATTTTTAGCTCACCTGAGCACAAAGTGCTCAAGGTGAGGTATTGTGATCGGTCGTTGTCCGTCGTCCGTCCGTCCGTCCGTCCGGCCGTCCGTCCGTCCACAATTTCTTTAAAGATCTTCTCCTCCTAAACCAGTGGACCAATCTTCTTGAAACTTGGCAGGAATGATTCTTGGGTGAAGGGCTTTCAAAGTTGTTAAAAAAATTTGATTCCATCAAAGACTCTGGCTGCCGCGGCATGAGAAAAGGGGAAAATAGCCAAATCTTTTAAAAATCTTCTTCTGCCTAACCAGTAGGCCAATATTCTGGAAACTTCACATGAATGATCCTTGAGTAAAGGGCTTTCAAAGTTGTTAAAAAAATTTGATTCCATCAAAGACTCTGGCTGCCGCGGCATGAGAGAAGGGGAAAATTGCCATATCTTATAAAAATCTTCTTCTGCCTAACCAGTTGGCCAATATTCTTGAAACTTCACATGAATGATCCTTGAGTGAAGGGCTTTCAAAGTTGTTAAAAGAATTTGATTCCATCAAAGACTCTGGCTGCCGCGGCATAAGAAAAGGGGAAAATAGCCAAATATTTTAAAAATCTTCTTCTGCCTAACCAGTAGGCCAATATTCTTGTAACTTTACATGAATGACCCTTCGGTGAAGGGCTTTCAAAGTTGTTAAAAGAATTTGATTCCATCAAAGGCTTTGGCTCCCGTGGCATGAGAAAAGGGGAAAATAGCCAAATCTTGTAAAAATCTTCTGCCTTCAACTAGTTGGCCAATCTTCTTGAAACTTCCCATGAATGATCCTTGGGTGAAGGGCTTTCAAAGTTTTTGAGAGACTTTCATTCCATCAAAGCCTTTGACTGCAGCGGCATGAGAAAAGGGGAAAATTGCCAAATCTTTTAAAAATCTTCTGGCTTACTACATGTAGTTGGCCAATATTCTTAAAACTTCACATGAATGATCTTTGGGTGAAGGGCTTTCAAAGTTGTTATAAGATTTTGATTAATATCAAAGCTTATATAGTGCAGCGGCATCAGAAAAAGGGCAAAAGAGCAAACACTTTTGAATAGGCTGAATTTTGTTTCATTCTTTTGAAAAACTAAGAAAAAGGGGCTTTATTGCAAAATTCTTAATTTGCTGCTATACATGTCAAAATGTTTATTTCAACAAGGCAAAAAATTTCAGGTGAGCGATCTAGGGCCATCATGGCCCTCTTGTTTATTAAATTGTGTCTTACGGGAAAAGGTTAACATAACGGGTCTGTCTTTTAGCTTTGGAAAATGGGATATTCATGTAGGTCAACCGACTGGGTTTCTTAACCCTTTCCTACACGGGAATGGTCTTCATTGGGGTTAATGGTATTTTCTCAGTTTTCCTAAATATTTTACCTTAAACTCATACAACCCTGTTTGAACACCCATTTTGTCGTCTGCAGTAGTTTTCATTTCATTCATTAATTGTTTCCTTTTGGTTCAATACAAATGCACAATAAAATATTTCTATAAAGCATTCTGTTCAATGTTCAGACGGTAAAGACAAAATCAGTCTATATATAGATATAATTTTCATAAAATTGTTGAAACGACAATTTTCATGCTTAAACAAGTTATAACCTTGTATGTAATTATCGAACGGTTTTGAATAGAGGCATGTAATCTAACACCGCTCGACTACACTTCTGATCATTAATAGGAAAAATAAATACTGAATATTTATCATCTAATATATTTTGAATTTATTTGAATGTTTTTCGAACAAATCGTGAAGATAAATGAGCCCGGATATGTAAAAAAAGTGTCTTTACCCTTTCCCAACAAAGACTGTTTTTGACAATGACACTGTATATAGGTTTATAAAACCTTAAATGAAAAAAAAAGAACATGTTGATAACCAGAATGTTCTCCCTTTCCATCGAGGTTTATGTTACATAGATATTTTCTACATTTGTTAGCATCATTTTTGGCTGTCCACAACTCCTTTCAAATTGGACAATCATAAAATAAAACTTCTAGGCAAATGTATACGATAATGTCGATCAAGATCAACACGTGTCTATATGAAACAGGTACTAACCGACTTTAGCACGTACAGTTGAACATTTACATGTACAAGTATTGATGTAGTTAATAAAGGTGACTCATCGATCTAGATCAACATGTGTCTATATGAAGCTTCATCATAATCTATTTTGATTTATTACAGTTGTTACATGCACAAGTATTGATGTAGCTAATAAAGGTGACTCATCGATCTAGATCAACATGTGTCTATATGAAGCTTCATCATAATCTATTTTGATTTATTACAGTTGTTACATGTACAAGAATTGATGAAGCTAATAAAGGTGACTCATCGATCCAGATCAACATCAGTGATTTATCTACCTCTGCGTCATGCGTAATTTACGCAAAAAAATTCAAGATGACGCAAAGAAAAAAAAGCTGAGCGTATATCTGACGCCCGTTCATCTGTATCAACCACCACGCATACTAGGTCCTAATTATTGCACAATTGGTGTCTGGTAAAAAAAACCCCGAAAGGTTCGTCTTTTTTCATACAAGGAACATATTGCAGGATAACCAATGAGAAATTTGCATAAATGGGCGGGACTTGTTATCAACTAAGAGTTTTCGGGCAAAATAATCGGAAGAGAAAAATTCGAAATCCAACTTTTCAAAGAAGCGATCGCGAATTTAGTTATTGTATGGAAGTTATAAATTCATTTTTCTAGTAAATAAGATTGAAATTGCATTTGTTTCTTTATGCAAAATGCCTTAATTTTTCATTTTTCTGACCCGACAGAGCAGATGAATCGAAACCGGAAGTGAAACAAATGACAACAAATTGACAATTTATGCTAGGTTCTACGACCAAGTTTACAAATAATGTCCATCCAGATGTTCGTTTAACAGACCGATCCGATTAAAAATACATCATAGAATATTTTTAGGGCGATTGTGGTTGGATGTGTGAACCATGATCTGAAATTACGTATTTTTGTGTATTCGTCCTCAAAATTCAACGTACCTTTTTCCGTAATCTCATTTCCAGCATTTATATAATTTTTCAGTAGTTTGAATTACGAGTGAAGTGCATCATAACTATTCTAATTTGTCTTAATTAAGGATATTAAGGGTATTCTGATACAAAACTTAATCCAATTTTGGTTATATTTGTCTACTGTCCAATGATTGACTTGGTATCAATCATTCCGCACCATTTAAAACATAAGCCATACTCTTGAAATCATAGAGAAAGCTATATTGGGAAAATAGAAAAGGTTATATTTCTGCTTTTAAGATAATCACAATGTTTTCTTTCCTTCACAATTCAAATTCTTTTTTTGGCAAATTTTATTTAAAAAGCATTCTCCTTTATTACTTTCATTCACCAAATGAAATTATCATGAACTTAAACCATATTTTTATAATTACGATATTTTTGACTCACGATTTTCAAATTTGACTCAGAGTTTCAAGATCAGTGAGTCAGATTGACTCACTGACCCAGAAAGGTAGATTAATCACTGCAACATGTGTCTATATGAAGCTTCATCATAATCTATTTTGATTTATTACAGTTGTTACATGTACAAGAATTGATGAAGCTAATAAAGGTGACTCATCGATCCAGATCAACATGTGTCTATATGAAGCTTCATTATAATCTATTCTGATTTATTACAGTTGTTACATGTACAAATATTAATGTAGTTAATAAAGGTGACTCATCGATCCAGATCAACATGTGTCTATATGAAGCTTCATCATAATCTATTCTGATTTATCACAGTTGTTACATGTACAAGTATTGATGTAGTTAATAAAGGTGACTCATCGATCCAGATCAATATGTGTCTATATGAAGCTTCATCTTGATCTATTCTGATTTATTACAGTTGTTACATGTACAAGTATTAATGAAGCTAATAAAGGTGACTCATAGATCCAGATAAATATCCAAAGCTAAAATACCTTTTGAATGTCTTTAAACCATACAAATATTTACCCTTTGTGTCAGAACGACGGGCATGATAAAAACGGATTTTATTTAAAAAGACAAAAAAAAAACGTAAAAAGCGGTGTCTATTTTCTGCACAAATCACTGTACGAGATGTATTCATTTCGATATCAATAGAAATTATTGCTTGTCCACATAATGTAAAGTAATTGATAAGTTCTTCATGAATTTGTTACAGAGTGTTGCTCTATTTTAAATACCACAGATTATGACAAAAAGATACACATGACATGGATTCGATCTCACTCCACGGCTGATCTAGATCTAAATGCTATGAAAGCCATTACCCATATTTAAGGTAGAAGACCCATAATTAGCACCAAAGAGCCAGCGGCGAAATTTGAAAAATGCCAGTAATTCCTAAACTGTGTTACTTTTCCATTCCAAATATAAAAATTAGTATTTTGTACGGTTAAGAATTTTGAATTCATGCAAACTTATGAAAAAAATTGACAAAAATGTTCAAAATTACCTCCCTTGTATATAGACTAAAATAATATTTGTAAATTATTTTCTTCTTGGGGCATAACCTTGAAATCCGACACGGTGAATCAGCTTCTAAATAAATGTGAAGTGTATTTACAAGTGTGGGTAGTTTGATGCATTTCGTATGGCTAGAAAGTGGTACTTTTCAGTATGGGTCTTCTACCTTAAACTCAAATTGTTTGGGTTTTTTTTTATAGTTATAGATATTTCAGACTGAATGTCAATTACAAAAAAATAATTTTATTGAAATTAGCCGAAATACACCTTTATTGACGTTGTCTCCTGGTTCTTTTGTCAGAAGATAAATTGTTATTCCTCATATGATAGCGCTAAAGTGCCAGGATCTGGAGATAAGACATGTTTCAAGACCAGCATATGTCTATGTAGAGGAGATATATTGTTATTCATCATATGATGGTACAAAATGAGCCAGGATCATGTTTTCAAGACCAGCAAACACGTATGTCGAGGAGATAAATTGTTATTCATCATATGATAGTCTAAAATGAGCTAGGATCTGGAAAAAAGACATGTTTCAAGACCAGCAAACGCATATGTCGAGGAGATATATTGTTATTCATCATATGATAGTCCAAAATGAGCCAGGATCATGTTTTCAAGACAATCAAACACATATGTCGAGGAGATTTATTGTTATTCATCATATGATAGTCCAAAATGAGCCAGGATCTGGAAATAAGACATGTTTCAATATCAGCCTATGCCTATTTGTGAAGGCAGATCGGGATCCTTGCTGCTCTCTTGTGGTTTCTACACGTCATGAAGAAGAACTGTGCCTTAATTAAGGTAACTTTTTATCCAGATCTAAGCTCAAAACTATGATTTTGTACATTTGAATGTCCTTCTGAATCAGTAATGAAAGCAGTATTTCAGTAAACACATAAGATTGTAACAATGTGTATACCTTAAAAAGGGTAAAAGTAAAGCGTTAAGTCTGCTATCCTTCAGTAGTTATGCAAAAAGACATGTAATCTGACACCTCAAAATAACCCTTATACATATTGAGTTGTGGTTAAACCCCTCAAATACAAATATTTTGAATCCGATCGTTCTAAAGAGGTGCAATCTAAAGGCGCATTCCCATTGCCGACCAATTCAACTCTATCAAGCTCGATCAAGCGACCGAGTACTGATCGAGCTTAGTCGGCAAGAGTAATCGGGACGATAGAGCTTGGTCGGCAAAAATGAGCCGGTTTTTATCGACAAGAAATAAAGAAGAAGTCGTGTAAATACATTTAATCGAGTTTAATCGGGTTTGATCGAGGAATTTATGCGATCGAGTTGATCGAGTTGATTTGGTCGGCAATGGGGACTCGGCTTAATGTGTTCAGTCCAATTACATGAAACAGCAGTTTCAACGTCATACATGTTTTAATGAATTTGTAATATGAAAATAGGCAAAGCCTAAATACGGACGAAAAGCAGACCACATTAAGTCAACATTTGCTAGCTTAACATTGAAATACGAATATGTGCAATGTTTAAATTATTTGATTCGTTTATCGATAATTAATTAAAAAGAATCGATTTGTCAATTACTCCATTTTTTATCACTGCGTATTAGAGACTAGACAGCTTTGACGGTCTGGGGGGCGATCAACAGACCTGAATTATTTGTCTTGTTGAATGCAATTTTAGACGTTCAGGCTGCGCAAACGAGGAAATGCGTTATTTCACAACAAATACGGTATTTAAAGGCATCGATTTAATGGGACCATGCTAGATAACTCAGACGTCAATAGTAAACATATGTCCTAGAAGATCTGTGGAGTCGTTAGAAAAACAAACAAAGACACAATTGGCAATTTGATCAAGTTCAAGGGCACATGACTCTGTATGCTATAATCCTATCATGCTTAGGATCAATCTTAATCAAGATTTTCACGTCAACAATACTTCATTTAAGTTTTGTCCTTAAATTGGTCATTATTTGTGGATGTAAATAGGACACATAACTCACAATATTCTGTCCAAATTTTGTCTTGATTTGTCAATAGTCGCTAGAGTGAAAACAAAGTCGAAACGGCATTTTTACATTCGGGGCAGAATGGATAACCCCCGACTCTCTTCATCATTCAGAATTTTTTCAAGGAATCTGAGAGAGGCTCACCTAAGGATAATTTCTTTGAAGTTTAGTTGAAATCCACCAAGTAGTTTTGGACAGGTTTTTAAAGAAAGAAGTTTACGCACGCACAAACGGACGGCGACGCACGACAGACACACCGCCATGACAATTTAGCTCTCTTGCCTGACTGCCAGTGGAGCTTAAACTCTTTACAATTTCTCCATGAGCAAAAAATAGACCGTTTCTACTCTAAAAATGTCGAAGACGACAACTTTAAATGTAAGAATTTATATATTTGGGGAAATGAAGAAAATTCTTGTTTCAAGCATTTAATTTATTTCCACCATGTATTTTCAAGCCTTTTTATATTGCAAGTCATTAAAAGCGTCACCATGTGCAAAAAGAGGATTTTCTATGAAGTACATGCCACCTCAACCTCGCTGTTTGTCGATTGTCTGAAGGCATGTACACATAATCCTATTCTCTTTTAGCGAGAGAATTATACGACACAACAACAATGATTACAGAAAAACTTCAATAATTCTATTAAAACGTGATTGATTTGAAAACCGTTTGGAGCAAAAAAGACGAGAAATCGACCCGATCTTCTAGATATCGCGGATCTTACAAACATCATCTGATAAAATAGTATTGACGAGCAAACACAATTTTGTTTGCTCTTCTTCATTTTTGAACGGTTACTGTTTAAAAGATACACCATACATAACAAAACCTTGATATCATGTATACATTCTCTGCTTCAAACCAAATTCAAATCGGTCAAGCACTAACAAATTTATTGATGATTTTCTGCACTTGTTGATCTTGCTCTTTCGCGTGATTACCCATAGTATTCGCGTGATTCCCTTAGTGTTTACGTGATTCCCCGCAGTGGTTGGCAAACGTATGGTTTTTGTACAGGGTACAAGACGCAGGTTGTATTAAGATGGCAAGCTGTCCTGGGAACATGTATGTTCATATCTATAGATTGCATATTTCCAGCATTTTCCTCTTGGTTTTTCATGTATGTATTCCTTCTCCTTCACTGAAGGGGTGATAGCAATCTTGTTTGGAAAAAACATAATACGACGATTAGTAATAGGAGGACCAGTTTTTGTCATTACCAACAGATGGACATTTTTCAAAAATGGAACATAAGACAATGAAACAATGACAAACAAAATCAGAAAAATTCATTTCATATAATCTAATACATTTTCATAAAAAAAAAAAGATTTTCTACATTAAATCTTCTATCACTGATACTATGTGCTGAAAATAACTGTGTTAAGTTTTTAACGCTAACCCCATAAAGTTGTTCATTTGTTTAGCTAGCATTATACATAACCCATTTCCAAGCAACAAAATTTTAGGGTGGTCCAAATAGAAATATCATGTTTACGACAGTTTCAAATGAATGAAATTTTTTAATTTTTTTTATCTTTTTGGATTGAAAACATTGTTGGAAATGAAGAAGTTGGTTCTCAAAAGCAAATTTCTTCATTTTCCACGTTGTTTTCTATGGCCTTATTTTGTGGAAAGTCAAAAGTCATTGTGTGGTAATGGGTTAACACCAAGTACAATGGATATCATAGGGTATCAGACAGTAGACAAGATTTTATAATAGAGAAAAAAAACGGTATTAGTGTCACGAGAAAACTCAAGTCTGCTTGTGCCAATGTTCCATAACATTTACAAAAACGTGTGGTAAAGTTTTAACCCTTTCAAAAAACATTAACTCGTTTTAATTATCAGAACAAAGGGCTTTCCAGAGCATTAAGCAAAAAGAAAATGCTTATGGAAAGCAGTTCTTCCTTTCTCTTAAGGCTTTGTGTGCAAAATTTTATCAACTTCATATCTTATCATCGTTTATGTAAAAGGAATTACAGTAAGCCAAGTTGAGTTTATTGGGGTTTTACACCGTTTTCAACTACCAGGGTCATATCGCGGCGGCTGGAGCACCTACCCATGGATTCCTGTTGTTTCTCAAACCAGTACTACCACAACACCCTTACCGAGCCTCCAGCTGCTTGCCCACTTAGGTTAACGATTTCAAACCCATTGGTCGGTGACAATTTTGTCATTAAGGGTATTAGCCGCGGCCGGGTATCGAACCCGGGACCTCTCGAATGAGGGTCAGATGCGCTACCAACTGCGCTAAGGCCGCGGCCTACAGTAGGCCAAACATTGCATTGTAAAAGAAAAGTTAAGCACAGAAATGTATTCATTCTGAAAATGAAAAGAAGTTTACCATAATGTTTGAACAATAAAGCCAAAATATTTAACGAGGCCTCAGTGCAAAACTATTGTAACTACATATTTTTCAGAAATTCACTTTTTTGCATTTTCTGAATCTTTAGGAAGGAATACATCATGTGTTCTAACATTAGGTTTCAATTATGTATACCTTAAAAGATATTAAGAATTTTAAAAACATTTTTACTCTTTTTACTTTGAGAAATACAATATTAATAATGGAGAATAATGTGGATCTTTATCAAAATGTGTGCATGCACATGCTGATCTGGATCCATGGTCTTTTCAAATGCCATAACTCTTTTCCAAACAAGACCTTTTTAAAACGTCTCTAAAATATAAGGCTTTGGAAAGCATTGAGGGTGAAGAAAAATACTGACATCTAGCATTTTCTATACTTCCATAAATGATAACCACACTAAGATCTTTCAATATCATTTTTTAAGTGTTAACCCATTCCCAAACGACGAAATTTTAGGGTGGTCCAATGAGAAAGCTGCTTTGGACAAGAAAATAGATTTAACTAAAGGTAAATTTTCTGATTAATGTAGCTTAGAAAACATTGAGACAAAAGAAGAAAAGGCAGGTTTTCAGCATCTTTTGCCTCAATATTTTTCCAATCCAATTCTATAACAGATGTCAAAATCAGGACTATTGTTTGGGAAAGTTTTAATGTTGTGTTCTACAACAACTTGCTATGAGCTTGGACCAGCCTAGAAAATTGTTGTTCCTGGAAGGTTTATGGACCTTTTTCTTCACTCATATATGTTTCGCTTAACTTCACAAATGCACAAATAAATAAGTCCTTCATGGGTTACAGCAAGTTTGTCCATTTTGTAAAACAGTCTATCACTGGTATTCAGCAGCTAACTTCATTTATCTGTAATAAAACAAATTACAAATTTATGTCATTATATTGTTTCTAGTTTCTACAGTGTGCTAACTTTCCCCAAAGGACAAGCCTTTAGACCAGTGAAATTTCATACAAAACAATCCATATTGGATTCTGTACTGTTCAAATATGTAAATGTATGATAAGGCCCTTCACATTTGATGATAAACCAGTATTCAGTTATTGAACATTGACAAATCAAAATCTTCAGTCAAATAGCGGAAAAAATAAATGGGAAATTCATGCTACTGGAAGAAACAATTTACACAATGTAAACTGTTCTACCATATGTCCATTATGTTTTACATTCAGAGCTTCTTTGTCTGGGTAAATAAAACATGTAAACTGTCTATTGATCATTTAAATTGACACATTCCAATCAGACATATACATGTAAATGTATAAATCATAATGTGACACCTTTTATAAACAGGAATATTTCAAACTGATCTTTGCTGAAACAGCTTGCAGACAATATGCAGTTTATGGTAAAGAAAACATGATGTTTAAAGCAGAAGTCAATTTAAAGTAGAGTTTTTTGTCATATTTTGTGATTTAGAGAAAACAACTTTGTACACGATGCAATGAAATCTAGATTGTTTTAGGGATGAAGAGTAAATGCATACCATTCTAAAACACAACCCATTCCACCAGACTTTAAATGGCGTATCCACATACCATTGTTTTCACCATGTCTGCAAAAATGATTATTGACATACATGAATATATTTTTTTTATTTTATATGCATATCGAATTCATAACATGAAAAATGTACAACACTGTCAAATGCATATGTATTTCAATACTTACTAGCATCAAAACGCAAAGTAAAACCTTTACACAATTATAGGTTCAGCCAAGTAATGTCTTATTCAATATATGATTTAATGAGTAAGTAACCACAACATAACCCTTTTCATGATGAATTACACCTAAAACTATTCGGGTAGGAGGTAATACAGAAGCAGATCAGACTGCCAATATGTACTGACAGACCTTATTCTACATTTCCTGTGAAAACAACCAAAATGTTCCCTGATCACTGGTGATCAGCATGTGTTGCGGTTAGCAACAAATCTGTGCATTTTACGTAATCTTTAATCTAACGGGAAATTTGGTTTCAAACACTATTTCCTTATTGGCTTACAACCAGCAACAATTTGACAGTGCAGTTACAGTGATTGAACGAACCTGGTGCTATTTTATCTGAATTACTTGAATCTATACATAAAAAAACTCACTCACTAAAATCTTTTAGATACAGGAGTTTTGAACAATGGCTTATGGCGGACAGCAGGATATTCCAAATAAAAGCAAGATGGTATATATCAAGGGCGGATCCAGGATTTTTTTCCAGGGGGGTCAAAGCCCAAATGATGGCTTTTATTAAGAAGTTATATAGTCAAAATTCAATTTTCAGCCAATTCCAGGGGGGGTCATGACCCCCTGACCCCCCCCCCCCCCTCTGGATCCGCGCATGTATATATAAATGTTGCAATTCAAAGAGATTATAAGACAGCAGAATGTGTTTTTTCCCCAAAAAATCCTTTAAAATATAATTTTCTTCTATCAACATACACATTTTTGAGAAACTCATTGACTTAATGGTTAAATATTTGTTAAAATCTTAATGTCTTCATCATGACAGAATTATACATACTTTTAGGAATAATACACTAAAATGGTAAACAACAAATCAACTCACTTGAAATGTGTCTGGTACTTGGTCTCATAATTACTATTAACTAACTTGTACCCATGTAGATTCTTGTTTTATTGCTGAAATGAATAGAGAAGTCATATTAATTAAGTCATAGTAATTTAATAAATTTACAAATACAAATGCAATTTCTCATCTTTCCTCAATATATTCTGTGCTATTGGCTATAGATTAACATAAACATCTTGGCACTATGATCAACTGAGCTGAGTTCTAGAAAAAGAATCTTTGTTGCATTTGAGAACAACATGGATCCAGTTCAGCCTGCAGGGGTTTTCCTAGCCATTTGGGAAAAGGAGTCTGGCCAAATTGTGCTTGTTTGAAATGCCAAATAGATCATTTTTGGGCAAAAAAGTACATGAAACAGCCATTTTCCAGGATAACTATTGTTCTAAATTTGCACTGCTTTTTGACTGGGAAAAATGGAAGAAAATGTTCTTAGTGAACAAAGCCCTTTGCTTTGGAAACGACACCATTTTTCGGTGGCGCAAAAGCATATATAGCATTAGAAAAACAAGGTCTGGCAAGTGCATAGGCATAGTGTGATCAGAACCCATGCATTTCTGTGATCTGTAGCATCTATCATAGAGCATAATGGATCCTGATCAACCTGCACTTTGGAATAGTCTGATCTTGGTCCAGATCATGGCTCATTTGTTTTGTTATAGAATGTAAAAAATCACGAAATTAGAACAGTGTAAAAGTTACCCTTTTATTTCTTGTCATCAAATGTGATTTTATGAATGTTTAGGAACAGCTTAATTCAATGTGATTTTTTTTATAGATCTTCATAAAACCTGAATCACACCTTTCATTAACCCTTAGTAATTTCAGTTAACTCTCTCCCAAACGACAAAATTTGAGAAAGCACCAATTCCAAAACTTCTGCAGACAACAAATTGGATGTTGATAAAGATTGGATTTGTGTACAATATTACATAGCACAAAAAATATTGAGGCTAAAGGGGAAATGCTGATTATCAGCACTTTCTTCTTTTGTCTCAATGTTTTCCCATGCTATTTCCATTAATGACATGTCAAGACCAGATCTTGTTTAGGAAAGGGTTAATGGACATGTTCCGTAAAATCTGAAACACATTCAAACGTTTCCCAAATAAAGTGTTAAAACTTTTTTATTTGCCTAATATATATTCTAAGAGCATTCATGTAATTACTAATTAATGTGTTTTAGTGTCTCATGCGTTTCAGTATTTCTACATACTGCCTAGAATGATATAATTTGAGAAAGTATTGCGCAAAAAGAAGGATTTGACTTGTGCAATACAAAATTTGGATTTACCAGTGAAAACACTTTCCCAAACGACAAAATATTAAAACATTCCGATTCTGGTGCTGCTGCAAACAACAAAATGAACGTTGATAAAGGTATGATTTGTGTACAATATGGCAAAGAAAATATTGGGACAAAGGAGAAGATCCTCAGTGGCAGATCTAGAGGGGGTGAGGCACAGGTAGCCAACACGGGCTGGGTTAGTGTAGTAAATCAAGTTTACACAAAGTTTAAAATGATATGGAATAATAGACAAGGTTGCTGACTAACCACTTCGGTACAGAAAATGTAGTCGACCGACAATTCGCAATCGAACTTGCACACATAATTAGTAAGACTAGTTCGAGATGCATGGATAAAATCATTGCACATAGCAGGGGTTTCCGTTGAATATTTTGAAGCTGTAGTGGCATTGGTAAACCTTGAAACACATTGTGTTCATGCAAATAACTGTGAAAAAAACTGTAATGAGAAAAGAAGAAATTGCTGAATTTGAGAAACTTCTTCTTTTCTCACGTTTTTATACAGAATTAGTACATTTTAGTATTTAAGAATTCACCATTTATCAGTATTTGACATGAAATACCTCTGAATGTCTCTCTTTAGTGACCATTTTGAAGAAATTAAGCTGTGGGGTACTTTTGAAGCTGTCTACAGGGGCATTACAATGATTTATTAACATGAAGCGGTAGTGGGGCCAATACAGCTTATTGGGTTGGGGAGAATTTGTACTGCATAGTAAATGGAGACATGGTTTTTTTGTACCGCCGAACAACTGAATTTAGTCCAAAATATGACTTAACCCTTTCAAAAACAAGACCTGGTTTTGACGTCCCTTATAGAAAAGGCCTGGGGAAACATTGAAACAAAAGAAGAAACTGCTGATGATCAGGAGTTTCTCCTTTGGTCTCAATATTTTCTATGCAATATTTACACAAATTATTTCTTGAATGACTTCTATTTTGTCACTTGTGGCAGTTTTTGAAGTGGATTACCCTAAAATTTTGCCGTTTGGGAAAGTATTAACTCGTAATTCAATTTACAGTGCTGAAAAAAAACTTTCTGGAAGGGCCACGGTGACAGGACATTCCAGGGGTCTTGTTTGCCAAAATTTGGGGCCGTTATTGGGCACCATTCCCAATGGCAAAAAGTATCTTTATTTCCCAATTCTCTGGTAAAATTTCCCAATGAGGACCCAGAATGCCCCATGTTAAGACCTCATCTTCATAAACAAACATTTTAAAGACAGTTTTAGAGTACATTCTTAAACAAGAGTATGTACAAATGCATTTCACATCACAACAGTCTAATTTGTAGCTGAAACTGAGTGACAGTATGAATACAAACTTGTTTTAGTTTTCCCAATTTAGGTAAAAACCTCGATATTTTTCCCAATTTCACTGGCCCCTGGCCCCAAACAAAATTTGGTTGCAAGACCCCTGCATTCGATTGGTTGGAAGGCTAGAGGTCAGCCAATCAGAATGTCAGTTGCAAGGTCACAGTCAACAAGAATTCATATGGAAAAGTGGCCAGTGATCGACCTTGTCTATTATTTCTTTTCTTTAGAACTAGAAATGTTTGTTTTAACTCATCATAATATTTCTTACTCTAAGCCCAGTCTGTGTTGGCGGGTGAGCGGGGTTCAAACAAATCCCCCTACAGGTATTTTGTTACAAATTTATGCCTGCCCCTAGATGTAGCCTGATTATTTCATTTTCATGCAGATTTTCAGTCACAATTGTGTAATAACAGGAAATCAAACCCCTCTATTGGTATATTCGACACCCCCCACCCCTGGATCTGCCCCAGATGCTGGATACAAATGTTTAGGCTTAATGAAAAAAAAAGGTGTGGTTCAGGTTACCCGAGGCGACCGTCCCTAGCAAATTGGGACCGACCCTAATTTTTTTATTGCCCTCAAAGGAAAAAATAAAAAAAACAACAATGGCAAGAAAAAAGGTAACAAAACCCAAATAAAATGAAATAAAAAAAAAAGATAGCCAACTGACCTACCCTAATTTTTTCAGCATGTAACCTGAACCACACATATTTTTTTTATTTGGCCTTACTATAGATTTTCAGTTTCCGAACATCAAAACCAGGTCTTATTTGGGAAAGAGTAAACAGTCGAGTCCGGTAAGTCTGCGCGTCCGGAAGGGTTTTCCATGACGCACAAATTATGCGTCATTGTCGCAATTTCAAAACAAATGACCCCTTACAAATTTACCTGAGGGACATTAATGACGCAAGTTTTGAAATCCAGATTTTCTTATGATACTTGAGTCCTAGGGTATTTGACCCACTAAATAGTAGAAATGACCCCTAACTTTGAAGGCAAGGGGGTCACAATGACCCCCAAATTCTCATGCTCAGGGAAAACCCTGGCCGCCCGGATACCATTTTTGAGGCAGAATATTTCCAAAATCCATTGCTAAAATTCACAAACAAAACTCGTTCTCTAAAGAATGTGATTTAAACTTTCTAACTACCAATGCATTTTTAGCTCACCTGAGCACGAAGTGCTCAAGGTGAGCTATTGTGGTCGCTTTTTGTCCGTCGGCGTCTGTCCGTCTGTCCATCTGTCCGTCCGTCCGTCTGTCCGTCCGTCTGTCCACATTTTGGTGTTACCGCTCTAGCACCCACAAATATTGATCAATCTTAACCAAACTTAGTCAAAACATGTATGACCATAAGTTCTCGGATGAGTTCGATTTTGAGTCAGATCGGACCAGGAAGTCCGGAGTTACGTGCCCTTGAATGTCAAAAATGGCTAGTTTTGACTTTGTTACCACTCTAGTATATACAAATATTGACCAATCTTGACCAAACTTGGTCAAAACATGTATGACCATAAGTTCTCGGATGAGTTCGATTTTGATTCAGATCGGACTAGGAAGTCCGGAGTTACGTGCCCTTGAATGTCAAAAATGGCTAGTTTTGACTTTGTTACCACTCTAGTATCTACAAATATTGACCAATCTTGACTAAACTTGGTCAAAACATGTATGACCATAAGTTCTCGGATAAGTTCAATTTTGAGTCAAATCGGACAAGGAAGTCTGGAGTTATGTGCCATTGAACGACAAAAATGGCTAGTTTTGACATTGTTACCACTCTAGTATCTACAAATATTGACCAATCTTAAGTAAACTTTATCAAAACATGTATGACCATAAGTTCTGGGATGAGTTTGATTTTGAGTCAGATCGGACTAGGAAGTCCGGAGTTATGTGCCCTTGAACGTCAAAAAAGGCTAGTTTTGACTTTGTTACCACTCTAGTATCTACAAATATTGACCAATCTTAAGAAAACTTTATCAAAACATGTATGACCATAAGTTCTGGGATGAGTTTGATTTTGAGTCAGATCGGACTAGGAAGTCCGGAGTTATGTGCCCTTGAACGTCAAAAAAGGCTAGTTTTGACTTTGTTACCACTCTAGCATCTACAAATATTGACTGATCAAGACAAAACTTTGCCACAATGTTGGTAACCATAAGATCTTGGATGAGTTTGATTTTCAGTGTGATCGGAGCAGGAAGTCTGGAGTTATGAGCCCTTGAATTTGACAAAATTGCTGTTTTCGACTTTGTTTACACTGCAGCATGTATATTTATCGACCAATCAAGTCCAAACTTGGCCACAATGTTGGTGACCATAAGACCCTGGATGAGTTAAGCTCTCAGCTTGATTTGACCAGAAAAAACAGAGTTATTTGCCCTCAAATTTCACAAAATTGCCGTTTTAAACTTTATTTTCACTCTAGATAACAAACACAAATATGGACCATTATCAAGACACAGCTTGGTCGCAATGTTGGTGACCATAAGATCTCAAATGTTTTAATTTGTCATATTGATTGGACTAAAAACAACCAGAGTTGTGTGCCCTTGACACTGACAAAATTGCCGTTTTTGACTTTGTTTTCTCTCAAACAGCAATTAATATTGACCAATCAAAAAAACTTGGACATAATGTTGATGAGAATATCTTTATCAGAACTAAAAAAAGCAGAGTTATGTGCCCTTGACTGTGACAAAATTGTTGTTTTCTTCCACTTTGTTTTTACTGTAACAGCGACAAATATTGATCATTCAAGATTATGAAAGCAGTTTTCAGCTGGATTATAATCTCGCATCTTATATCATGTGCTCTTGAACATGACAACATTGTGACTTTCATTCTATCTAGGTGCAGGTGAGCGATTAAGGACCATCATGGTCCTCTTGTATATGCATTTCTAGCGCCAGCGTTCAGTGCCTGTCTCATCACCTTAACTAATTATCATATCTTATCATTATTTTAGCTTAATAATGGTTTTTTTCTTTTTGTTTTGTCCTTATCTCTTTTGGTAATGATCGATTATTTATCATCTTTCATTTTGTAAAGCACACTTTTTCATCATTTACAACTTTTAGTCATTCAAAGACATTCCGCCAGATCCACACAGGCAAGGACTATTACAAATACTAATTCCATCCATTATCGATTGTCCAGCGGAATGCCCTCAAAGCAAATGTTGCAGCCTCTCCAAGCCCTGATAGCTTCGAGGCAGCAGTTGGAGGACTGCAACAGTACAAACCACAGGCATTGCACTGCAAGATTTTAACCAAATTCACTTTTATCTATTTTTATCAGCATGAGATCAATTCTAGTTTGTTGCTTTTATTAGCTCACCTGAGCACGAAGTGCTCAAGGTGAGCTATTGTGGTCGCTTTTTGTCCGTCGGCGTCCGTCTGTCCGTCTGTCCGTCTGTCTGTCCGTCTGTCTGTCCGTCTGTCTGTCCGTCTGTTCACATTTTGTTGTTACCACTCTAGCACCTACAAATATTGACCAATCTTAACCAAACTTTGTCAAAACATGTATGACCATAAGTTCTCGGATGAGTTCGATTTTGAGTCAGATCGGATCAGGAAGTCCGGAGTTATGCGCCCTTGAATATCAAAAATAGCTAGTTTTGACTTTGTTACCACTCTAGCATCTACAAATATTGACCAATCTTAACCAAACTTGGTCAAAACATGTATGACTATAAGTTCTTGGATGAGTTCGATTTTGGGTTAGATCGGATCAGGAAGTCCGGAGTTATGCGCCCTTGAATATCAAAAATAGCTAGTTTTGACTTTGTTACCACTCTAGCATCTACAAATATTGACCAATCTTAACCAAACTTGGTCAAAACATGAATGACAATAAGTTCTTGGATGAGTTCAATTTTGGGTCAGATCAAATCAGGAAGTCTGGAGTTATGCGCCCTTGAATATCAAAAATCGCTAGTTTTGACATTGTTACCACTCTAGCATCTACAAATATTGACCAATCTTGACCAAACTTGGTCAAAACATGTATGACAATAAGCTCTTGGACGAGTTTGATTTTGGGTCAGATCAGATCAGGAAGTCCGGAGTTATGCGCCCTTGGATATCAAAAATAGCTAGTTTCGACTTTGTTACCACTCTAGCATCTACAAATATTGACCAATCAAGACAAAACTTGGCTAGAATGTTGGTTACCATACAATAATGAATGAGTTCGATTTTCAGTGTCATTGAAGAAGGAAGTCCGGAGTTATGTACCCTTGAATTTGACAAATTTGCCGTTTTCGACTTTGTTTACACTTTAGCATCTACATTTATTGACCAATCAAGACAAAAAATGTCAACAATGTTGCTAACTATAAGCTGCTGAATGAATTAAATTTTCAGCTTGATCGGACCAGAAAAATCAGAGCTATTAGCCTTTGAATTTCACAAAATTGTCATTTTCAACTTTATTTTCACTTCAAAAAACACAAATATTGACCAATCAAGACTTAACTTGGTCACAATGTTGGTGACCATGAGATCTTATATGATTTCATTTTTCATATTGATCGGACTAAAAAAGCCAGAGTTGTGTGCCCTTGATGGTGACAATATTGCTAATTTCGTTTTTAATTTCAATCAAACAGCAATAAATATTGACCAATCAAAAAAACAACTAGGACATACGGTTGGTGTATAAAGGTCTTAGAGATACCCTGCCAGTAATACCCGAAAGGGGAGTTGGGCAGTATATATAGATAGATAGATAGAGAATATCTTTATCAGAACAGAGTTATGTGCCCTGGATTATGACAAAATTGATGTTTTCTATCGACTTGGTTTTCACTTTAACAGCCACAAATATTGATCATTAAAGATTAAGAATGCTGTTTTCAGCTGGATCATAATCTCGCATCTTAAGTTTCGTGTTCTTGTCTTAGAGATACCTATGTCATGTAAAAGATGGGTCTTGTTCTGCATGGATAAAGTTTCAAACTTCTATCAGGTGAGCGATCCAGGGCCATCTTGGCCCTCTTGTTAATAATTTGGCGTAGTTGTCGCGATATTAATGCTGAAAGTTGGTAATGCCTTAAGGAAAAAGACCGAAGCTTTCACCTCCACCGAATGAGTGCAGGTCGACTGACGACGTTTTTGATTGGCTGAAGGGATTGTGCCGACCGTATCAATGGAATTGAATTTGTGCACTGACTTACCGGATAATCCCGTAACGATAAAAACCGAGGTTGTACCCTCCATGAAAAAATGAAAGTGAGGCTATGACGTCATGCCGACTGATTCTATCTATCAAACAGCTACCATCTCCATTATCAATGCAAAAACAAAACTTAATCTATGATCCGACTCTTCAAATATAATGAATATTTTTCAAAGAACATTAAATCATTTTACAAAATTCCTGATTTAACCGAGAGACACCAGTGTTTACATTTTTCGAATAGATATTCATTTGACCTATTTTAATCGGACCGCGGCCTCCACATTTTTCTCTTCTGAAACGGCTTGAAAACTACGTTCGTAATAAAAATATAGCACAAAAATTTCTCCTCGTAAAATAGGCCTAATCTTAAAAAGTCTAACATTACGATGAAATGCAGAAATTCCACATCTGAAGTAAACACTAAACAAGACTAAACTGGGTCAAATTTTGTGTCATAACTTCAGCGATGCCGAATGACGTCAGTCACGTCACTGTGTAAATAAACTACACACAGTGAAGTGCGCAGATTTAACGGACATGAAATAAACTTCAAAACAGGAGGGTAGTTAACTTCAATCTTGATTAGTTCAGTTGTCTTGCCGAAATTTGCATAATTTATAGATTGTCATGTTTTAACAGATCATAATTTGCTTTATGCTTGTCATTTGTGAGCTTACAGTTACAATCGTGAATTCAACGGCAAGTATCGATCTTGTTTCTTAAGTGCGCAGACTTACGAGACAGCACTGTAAGTTCGAACTAGATCTAGAACAATATTGATTTGACCAATGGTCGAAATTTATTTGGTACGAAACTCCTTTGTTACGGAAACCCGTACATTGGTTTGAGTTATTGAAAATCAATAGATTAAGATTTCAAAACAGTTACCCCGTTCACATATGTTCTCGAAGCCGATAGCACGAGTGCGTACAAGCGCTTTACAACTTCTGTGGTGTAATCTCAGTCTAGCACAAATATTCTTTTTATGATTTCCGGTTAACCGTACGTCACTTCCTTTTTTGATTGGTGTCACACCACTTCAAATTTTCCGTGCAATTTTCATGGTGAATTTCGCCAAACTTGTTGTCACGCTATTTGTCGAGTAGTACAGACGAAACAAGATGGCCGCTGATCTGTCATAAATTATAGATTGATAGCACGTGAGCTAGCATAGGTCGACTTCGCTTAGGTCTTTGGTAAAAATTTAGCTTTGTTGTTGTATTTCTTTAATTCACGCACAGTTCAAGAACTTTGTTTATATCGATATCAATTGATCCACTGCTTCTGTCAGGTCGTTTTGATAGCATTTAAGAAGGGGATTATCCGGTTATTGCTGTAAGAATGACGTTAAAAGCCAGGGGCACGCTAGTCCAAAAATGCGAAGTTACCCTTCCCCCCCGCCCGAAATTTCACGGAAACCCTCTGATTTTTCCATTCAATTAACATTGAAAAAAACAGAGGGTTTCCGACATTTTCATTTCCGTTTAAATTTCAATCTATAGACGGACGAAAGGCCGCTTCGCGGCATTTTTTCGTCCGTATTACATCGTTTGTATTTATACTGTTGGTCCGTATTTTCGCTAAAGGTAATCCATCCCTAATGAGAAACTTTCCATCGCCGAATTTTCCGCCCGAATAGATCCGGATACGTAACGACACCGCTCGGAAAAAGCCGATGTTTTATGAATTTCAAAATGGCCATATTACGGGTATTCTACCTTAAAAGGTACAGAAGCTGAATAAATTACAGAAAATCATTAATCTACAACTATTTATATGTTTATATGGGCGTGGGACATTCGGCATAGCCTATATATATTTTTTATGAAAATATAGATCTTATGATATAAATCAAAATCATTAGGCCTACATGCGTTCTACACCCATTTCAGAAAAATTAATTACCAATGTATGTCTATTAGGAAAGAGGCACCACATTTACAAATGGAGTTACCCTTCTCATATTACTAGATCTAATTTGGGTAAAATTCTTCAGGAAGAACAGCTCGTTGCTGGGCCTTAAAACGTGACTTAACAAACGTCATACGTTGTCATGAACAACAAATTCGACGTTCTGATTGGTCGGAGAGATCGGGTGACCGGGATTGAATATGTTTAATTAACATTGACGTTGTTACGAAACTCGCAGTGCGATCTTGAGCTTCTTACAATACGTGTCTTAGTGTGTAACATAACGGGGGAAAATATCTTCAGAAATTCGTAAGTTAATTATGATTTGTATATTATGCTTACTACATAAATATTTAAATAATTATGCTGAGTAATTTGATAATGTAATCTTTTGAAATCGTATATTGTTTTCGTATTTTCACTTAACCATAACTACTTCATCAATGGCCACAAGAAAGTACATTTCACATTAATAATAAAAATATGAATCATAAATGGCTTAATTCATGAACATTTACTTGACTCAAACTTCAGTAAAACTCAACAAAGGACGCCTGAAGTTACTGATTACGCCGTTAGCACGGGATCCCCGGACTAGAAAGACTCAGTAACAAAGTAGTATTCACAGTCAATTTTTTTCTTTTCTTTATAGAGGAAATGTTTCTTAACCCTTTTCTTAATTTGTTATAATCTTTTACAACCCTTCATACCCTTTTCGTCGAAACATCGCTTGATTCAAGTGATTTTCATAGATAAACTATTTTTTTAGGAAAGGTTGTTCATGTCATCATAGATAAATCCGTTGGGCAAAATACGAAATTTTAATCCTCTGACCAATGCTTCTAAAAACTTCAATGGAAAATAATTATTATGCGGTTTTAAAAAACGCGTGTTTTCTTAAAATGTTTTCACAAAAAAGCCGAATATCACAACTCCACTGATAACGTTAGAATCTTTCAATTGAATGTTTATAGCTGTTACAGATGACAAGATATATGATGCATAAAAAGGAAATGATTGGGTTATAGATCTAGCATAGAAAATATCGATGGAAAGGAGAAACTTCTGATCATCAACAATTTCCTCTTTTCTCTTAAAGTTTTCCGATATCATTTTTGTCTTATTCATAATGTTTGTTGCCGCACATTTGAAATAGGACACGTCTAAAATTAAACAATTAGAAAGAAAATTAAAAAGAAAGTGTCAAAAGGAGAAGCGTTTTTGGCATTTTCAAAAACTGTAAATTTTACTTTCATATCACAAAAACTTGATTTAATGGAAGAATATGTTTCAAAAACATGAATTCCAGCAAACTTTCTTTCAAAAATCCGTAAAATGTAGGAGAAAATAAGCATGAGATTAGCTCAAGGTCCGACCTTCTTGCCTCGAGAAATCCTAACTTAGTTAAGTCGCTTCGAACCCTCCTTATGTCTTTGAATACCAACCTGTCCTCAAGAGCGAACTCTCATGAAAACATCGTGCTGGCTGCACGATAAAATGTAAGAAACTCGTGCAATTCTATTTGAGGTAACTTCAAATAAGTAAGAGTAAGCTTCATGAATTAAGCCAAAAGTGTACATGTACATGTATCGCACGTTCGCACAGTGTATCAGAAACAATTCGTTCAACTAACTTTACGGTATTCACTCATTTCATTAGATACCAATCCCATCGTGCAACTTCGGGCATCATCCATGACAATACAATTGATGGTGTTATGCCCTCGTTATATTTCGAGTGTAATCCGTGGCAAATGAAGTTGACGAGGGATGACACGGAAATTGCACGAAGTGTTTGACATCTTATGATCGTTGGAATATCTTATGCTAGGTTCCCACTGCCGATCTGTTCAATTCGATCAACACGACCTCCTAATTTCCCCGATCAAGCCCGACCAAATGTCTGTACACGACTTCTTCTCGATCTCTAGTCGATGAAACTAGACCCCCCACCCGAGCACTCCCGATCATTTCCCGATTGAAGCCCGACCATCTTTCCGATTTCTACGAGCCCTACTCGACCAAGACCCGACCATCTCGATCTATACACGACCAGATCAAGCTGATTCTATTCTAGGTGTTCTGAATGAAAATCTTTCTGCAGTGTTTGTGATTATCACATATTCAAGATCATTTCATAATATTGTCGGTTTAAACATATACATAATTTAAATGTGACGTAAATGTACTTTTAGCTATTGACTCACCCTTAATCCGAATGAATATAACGATTTATGTATTCTTTTAGGCATTAAATACCGTTATTTCAATCGTACGTGTTATGTCTTAAATGAGGGAATAACATGAAACACAGTTTCCGATAATTTTCAATATTTTTGTTTAGATAGTCTGGGCGGTATCTATTGCTGTTTGTACACATTTATAACCACACGACCTACTGTTCCCACTGCCGATCAGATCAACTCGATCAAGCGATCGAATACAGGTCGAGCTCAGTCTGCAAGGGTGGTCGGGAGAGGTCGAGGTGATCTGCATCGCTCGGGCTGCCTACTCGAGTTTTTTTGACATGCAAAAATAGTCGAGTGCGATCGAGTACAACAATAATCGAGAAGCGATTGTGTATTAATCGGGTAGAAGATCGACCTTATCGAGAATCACTCGGGTCTGGAGATCGAGTATGATCAGGTTGATAATCTGTATTCCGACCTGCACCGAATGTGCACTCGATTACCTCGACTTGTACTCGAGTAATTTCCGACTACATCCCGATTAACTCGACCTCTGATTCATCTGTTCACTCGACCAAATCGAGTGAAGAGGTCGGGTTTGATCGTCTAGAGATCGAGAAAAAGTAATACGGTCGGGTTTGATTGAGAGCATTTAAGGGATCGAGTAGATCGAGTTGATCCGCTGCCATAGAGCAGTTGGAAGCACTCGATCACCTCGACTTGTACGAGTAATTCCCGACTGATTTCCAGATCAACTCGACTTCTGCTCCATCTGTTTATCCAATCAAATCCCAGTAAAAGATATCGACTCGATCACACACAATCTATACAAGAGTGATTGTCGATCAGCTCGATCTTCTATACGATCGATACTCGAGCAACTTCCCGACGTCATTTCTACTCGATCGCTACACGGATTTCTTTGACGTGTCAAAACAAATTGGCAGGATTGCCGATCTTTGCATACCATACTCGATCATCTCGACTTATCCCGATCACCACTGCCGACCGACCTCGATCGCTTGATCGGGTTTGATCGAGTTAATTTGATCGGCAGTGGGAACCTAGCATTACAGGTAAGATAATAAATGGTCACCGATATTCTAAAAGTTTTCGAAGCAGGGTAACCGTTCTTTACTCTCACCATTCAAGAATCGAAGACAGTTTATCACTTTTCAATTGCCTTATTTAGCACGCTTTAATTTATGTACCCATGTATGATGTCGATGTCATTTTATGGCGACTGGAGCACATCATCACATATTCCCATCGTTCTGTGTAAGAACTACTACAGCAGTATTATTTAACGTTCACGCATTATTGCTCCCGAGTTTCTCGGTAACTCCTCCTTAATGTCACGATTCTTATAACGAGAAATTTAAATTGAATTTTAACGCATCGAAACTCATTGACATAATATTATCTTAAAATGGGATTAATTTGTTGTAATTGATATTTGGAGATTATGTAATTAGCGTAACTTCAAAAATACTGCATCAAACTACCAATGTCTATAATAAGAGCAGCGGGTACATGAGATTTGAAAAACAGAGTTCAAGATGAGAATGGGTACAGACTTTTCAAAATGCTATATTTCATTAACAAATGTACTGTTAATCAAAACTTAGATTGTGAATACTCATTGAAATCGTCTCACCGAGACGCTTAGAAGGTGTACCCACAACATAGGGGTTAAATTTGGAATAACAAAGTCAGGATGTGTCTTTATTCACACGTATAGATCTGTAGCTCTCACTACATCACTGTGTATATTGCATGGACATTTTCGTCCTGTGTAAACACTTTGTGTGCCAGAATCGTTTAGGCGGACAAACGATGGACATCGATCAATCATAAAAGCGCAATTATGTAATGTTTTATGAGAATTTTCCTTGGTTTTAAAAAAGAGAAACACCCTTTTCTTATGCCAAAGCAAATGCAATCTCCACATTCTCCAAAACACCTGTTATATTCCACCATCACATATAATCTACAGAAATATTAGACTTTGGCGTAAGGAGATGATATCTTAGCTATCTTTTCCTTTTTCTGGTGGCCGCAAACCCGATCTTTCAACGAATTCGACTTTTGTAAATACGTTTAAGAGCTTTCTCTCAGACAATCATTTCATGACATTGGACATATTTTCTTTGAGCATATAATATTCATACTAAATATATCAAAGAAAAGAAATAGAAAAAAAACAATTTGTTAATTCCTATATCAGTTGAAGCCAAACTTAACAACTGATGCTTGTAAGGGTACGTTAGCCCTAACTCAATCTGATTAAAATCCGATGTTAAGTTTGAAGTAACATCTGAGACGCACCCGTCATGGGTTATCTTCTGTGTCCCCTGAAAAAATCTGTCATCCTTTTCCCAAACGGCACACTTTTAGGGTGGTTGAAAAAGAAAGGTGAAACAGGTGACAAGATGGATCTAAAAAGACATAATTTGTGTAAAATATAGCACTGGAAATATTGAGACAAAAGGAGTGAATACTGATTATCAGCATTGTCTTCTTTTGTCACAATAGTTTCACGGGCAGTTTCTAATAGGGACAACAAACAAAGTCTATTTAGGGGAATGCTTATATTTACTCTAAGCAATTGTCAATTCAATATCTCATTATATGATTTTTCCATGACAAGCACATACTGAAATGGTAGCCTATTTCCTCATGGCTTAATTACAATTTTAAACGGTTTCATTTTTTCCGAGCCTACATTGTACATTTGATTGTTCGAATAAAGGTCTCAGAAGATGACCACTAACGGGTGGGTCTCACATGTTACTGAAAAGGTAACATCGGATTTCAATCAGATTGGCCCTAACTCTATTATCGACATCTATGATTTGGCAGATAGATCTACATTTCTTGACTTTCTATCAACACGATGAAAGGATTTTATTCTATTATTTATAATGACTATCATACATCGTATGATAAACCATATATCTTAAACTACTAGTATGGGGCCACAGAAGGTATAAACCTGGAAGAAAAGTTTTTTGTATCAAGATTTACCTATGTTGATTATGAATTAATGCTCGTAACTAACTCTGCCTTCCGTGAAATGAAACGGGGGTAGATATTTAAAAAAAAAGAAAAATAAGCTGCCTCATCCAAAATCAGCAGGTAAATCTGCTCTTCGGTAAAGGGGCTTTTAATTTTGTCAACAGAATTTGATTTCGCCAACATTTCTAGTTGGAATGTTTCATTTCAACCAGGTAAGCGACAGATGGTCATTATGGTTCTCTTGTTATTAGCTCACCTTTAAACTTTATGTACATTGTATATAGCGTCTACAAAATTGACCAAAATAACAATAGGCCTACTTTATAGATCTAAATACAAAGTGTTTTGCATGCAAGATCTTGAATGCGTCTGAATCTAAGTCTGATCGGACCAGAAGGTCGAGTTATGAGCCTTCGGCTTGCGTTGATTTCATTTTCATATTTATCTCATCACTTTGATATTGAACTGCAGGCACGTATCTAGGCGGAAGCCTGGGAGCCCGGGCTTCAACGTAATTATGTTTATGTCCCGGAATCCCCACAGTCAAAATGAATTTTACCATAGGCCCTATGACAAAACATTTTAAATACTCTTCCAAATTCAAAGATATTAGATATATAGATCAACTGACGAAAACTTCAAGTGAATGTAAATTTACATAGATCTACTTCGTCTATCTGAGTATATCAAGTTTTAAAACATTGTGGGAAATAAAGAAATTGCTTGCCACAAACAGCTTTATCATTTTCCACAATATTTTCCATGACTTTCTTGTTTTGAGGCGTCCAAATGCGTCAAACGGACCCGACAATACGCCTCAGTTTTAACATTACAAAATTACTGGCTACGCCCATAAATTGTTCTCTCCAATATTTTAATGATTTGCGCAGTCTGGTTATACGTTAAACTGTTCGGGTTCAAATGCTCTGTACATGTACTCGAGGAATTGTGACGTCAAGACGTGACGTAATTTTTCAACAATAGCACGAGAGCGTTAACTCTGGTTTGTTTATCGATTGAAGTCTCGAGTGGTTACATGTACATGTAATCCGAGTCTTCTCTGATGTAAATACGCTCTTTGATATTTTGATTTTTCGCTATTTACATAGCGAAACATCAAAATATCAATGAGCGTATTTACATCAGAGAAGACTCGGATAACATGTACATGTATGCTTAGCAGTGACTGTGGTAACTTTAATTTTCTTTCTACGAATGTTTGCCTCGATAAAAATAATTTTCTATATTCAAAGTAGATCTAGATCTAGGTCTATATCTATCTAGATCTAGATCTACATTTTTATATAATGATTAAATCTATATAAATCATATAGATCTAGATCTAGAGCAAACTAGAACACAAAATGCAGAAATCTGGATCTAGAGATCTAGATCTAGATCAACGTTATAGAATTAGATTGGATCTAGATTCTATCTATCCTGATCTAGAATATCTAGTTTAATAGATCTACAGACGAACGCTTATCAGTAATTTCTTCTTTTCTTTCGATGTTTTCTAAACTAGATTCTATATCTAGAAACTAGGTGCTTCAAAACCGGGTTTTGTTCGGGGATGGGTAAATCTAGATCTACAATTTTCCATACAATGCTTTACGTTTGTTTTCTTACATTTCAGATTAGAGCTAGATCTAACATCTACATCAATCAGAGAGAATTAAACGAGTTAAAAGAATCTTAACAGTTGAAAGTTCACAAATTGAGGTAAGAATATTTGTTTAGTTTTTGTCAAGAGGAAATACATCTAGATCTAGAGCATCAGATTTACTGAATACAAATCTCTTTTAATAATGACGTGAAAGAAAACGAAAATAATTACAACCTGTAACTTAACTTAGTACAATCGGACATATATGGATGTTTTTGTTGTTTGTTTTCATGTCTGAAGCCAGAAGGCTAATTTCAGTGTATGATGTACGATGCTATTTTTACATTAAGATCTAATTAGATCTAGATTTTTATTTCTTTCTGTTTATATTTTCAGCAGAGAGAAGGATAGACTTCACTCGACAGTATATAATTTTGGTGGTTTCATTTATTAGGGTAGGTTTTCTTATTTTTGTGGTCATCAATAAGACGTGCATGAAATATAGCTTGATAAGGGTTTGCATCAACCCTTAGATCTATGTCAAATCCAAAACATGGTAACTATTACTGTATTTCTTAGATGACTGGTGAAGTAAAATGTTTATACACTGTCTGGCTGATCTAGACCCGTGATGTTCTTAAACGCCAGAAAATACATTATTCAGATGCCATGTCGATCATATAGTTTTATTTATACTGCTGTATTTCTCTATCTTCATTCTTTCTTTGCTTCTCTGTCTACCTCATTTTCTTTCTATCTTTCTTCAATTGTTGTTTCCGTTTGTAGATATAGCTGAAAGATGGCCGAATCAAATGAAGGACTATTCAACAGACTGTGGGGCAAAAAGGATAAAAAGGCAGAACAAGAAGAAGTAAAGAAGGAAGTCCAAGAAACACAATCAAGTAACGAATTCCTGATAGATACAACAGATGATAATGAATCAGATGTAGAGATTGAAAGCGAACTTAGAGAATCAAAATTTGAAGAGATTAGTGAAGTCACCATAAATTTCTCACATACATCAAAAACAGATTCTCCTAAACAAATACATGGTTGTGATATTTGTATGGCAGAATCAGTTTTTACACTAAGCTTATATCTGTGTTACGTTTGTGGAGTATATTTGTGTGAGAAATGCTCACAAATGCACGATAAAACGCATCAACTGATCAAAAGAAAACATGAGGAAAGTGAGAGATCGGAAAAGGCGGCTAATTTGGTTTCGGGAATAAGAGAAGAAAGTAAGGTAGAAAGAGGAGCAGATTTATATGGCGAGTGTGATGAAGTGATTGGACATGTAAATATGAAACATGAGTCGGATATAAATTGTTGTTATATTACTGGATTATCTGGATTGGAAAACAAAAGGTGGGTGGCTGTGGATAATACTAATTATTGTATTAAAATATTCTGCTCTGTGTCAAATACGTTGCTACGATACATAAAGTTTGGGTCAAAATCTTGGGATGTTACAGAAATAAAAGTTGAACAAAAATCTACTGATCCGGACTCAGCGTCCGGCAGTAAAACTAATATTTCTGGAGCAGCCCGAGATGAGCCGGATCAGCATTGTTTGTTGGCTGTTACTTTTCCGTGGATAAAACAAATATGGTTTATAGACGTGAATAAAACTCCGGCAGTCAAAACTAAAACAATAAAAATGGATAAAGAATGTTGGTCAATAGATTTTGGTGAAGAAAACATTTTTACCATCTGTGGAGAAGATGTCGGGTATAGATCTCGTTATTCTATCGACATTTTGTCTACAGATGGGGACCAGCTTAAAGTTGTGCAGAAGCCTGGTTTATGTACTTTTTATATTCCTTATCTCGCAGTTTATAAAGGACAAGTCTATTTGTCGCACAACAAAGTATCGTGTATAAATGTGGAGGACGGGAAAACTATTTCTGAACTCTCACTAGAAGGATCGGGGCCGGACGGGATCAGCGTGGACCACAATAACGGTGTGGTATATGTATGTGGGAGTGAAAACAGCAAAGTGTATAAACTGTCTCCAGACTTACGTGAATATGAACTATTAAGTCTGGATACAGATTATACAAAGAAACCATTCAGCTCGTGTTTTATAAACAACAAATTATATTTTAGTCATGGGTGGATGTCATCTCTAGCTGACGTTGTTACTGTGGTCCATGTACTGACATAAACATCCACCCCCACCCTTCTAGTGTACACACATACAAACATACAGCATTATACATGCATACTGCTTAATCTTGACTGTACATCTCGTGATGTTCTATGCATGGTTACGGTGCTCTGTTGTCATGGTAACGATAGAACATACGAGTTACCATTTGGAATTCGTTTTCACGTTGTTTTTTCACAATACTTTGTCTCGGTTTCTCCGTCTCTTGCCTTTATTGATTTAAAAATCTTGTTTTTTGCGTTTTAGTTGATTTTAGATAGAGTAACGTTAGATCTATATCTTTAACATTTCATATTTTGCATTCAGATCTAGATTCTTAACTAGAAAATTTCCGTGATTCTTTCAGACAAAATTTACGTCTATATCATATCATATCATGTCATATAATATTTGTTTTATACACGCATATATCATTATGTATGACCTGTAGATCCTTCTACTTTACTATTTAACTTTGTCCCATACTTATAATAATCCATATTCGTTTAATGATTTATATCTAGATCTATAGATAATTGATATTTCCAATCAACTTTGTTTATCCGGTATTGTATACCTTCCCTATGTTGCATTTGTAAATCCAGTCTTTTTGTCGTTAATTCAGAGCTACCCACTTATGTTTTCCATTCCATTGTACATCACCATGTCTACTGTTCATTTGTTTTATGTTTATCCAATTCATGTTTTACATCAGAGTGAGTTAGGGCTTATGAGAGAAAGAGTAAGAGAGAATAAAATGAAGTAGATCTAGATATATATGTATATAACATGTTATAATAAATCTAAAAATAAATATAGATAATAGATTCTAAGTATTAGATCTGTTATCAATTCTGTATTCTACAATTACTTTCATTATTGTTTATTTTGTGGTTACATTGTATAATTTATAATTTCTTTTTCCTTCCCTTTCCAAAAAATTTAATCCCATATTAATTTGTTCATTGAAACTCTTGTGCAAAAATGAAATGTGACCTGCCACGCTAAAAGTGGCTTCTTGAGAAGTATAAATCCGGACAGCCTGACAAGTATCGAAACTTTTCAATCTAAGGTAAATTGGTGTTCCGGTCCTGCACAGTGTTTTCTTCCTAACGATATCTTCATTTTGCAAATTTGCTACGTCTGGTCATGGCCAACAAAGTCTGATCCGTTAGGCGAAATTGTGTTCTTTGAACTTCCATGACGGCCCCTTTTAGCGTGACGGGTCCAATATATAACAATCATAATATATAAACGATGAATTTTAAGAAAGCAATCGTGTTCTAGTATATTTGTCCCGTTGTTCTAGTATATTTGTCCCGTTGTTCAAATTTAACGATACCACGTAGATCAATTTTGTATTTCTTTTAACAACTTTTCTTTGGCAACTATCAAATTCGCCAATGGAGTTGAATCATGAATGGTTATAAGAGAGAATTGCTAGATCCTTCTACTTCTCCATTGATAAGTTATTTTGAAAGAAAAATATATTAACAAACTATAAATTATTAAGGGAAATGAGAAAAAAAATCGTTTGTCATTTTGGCATTGTATTATCCTGCTGAGACCTTGTTATCAATTACTCAACCGCTACATGTAGTCCTGATAGACCTTTAGCAACCAATAACCCCTGCCCCCCCAGGGGGAATTTTGAAGGGTATGATTTCTGAAAGCTTATAACAAATGCTACAAGATGAGCGTTGTTTGCACTCTGGTCGTTGGGGCTTTTGGCTGTAACCCTATCTAAAACCCTTAACCCTTCAAAAAATTTCAAATATACAAACAACTATTTGGTCATATCTTCATTGAATTTTGACCTACATATCGTCGGTGCTATGACAAAATGGCGTAATAGAAATTTTGCTCGAAAACCATTTTTTTCAGGAGAGCCAAAAACGTTTTTGCCGTTTTAAAAAATGTTAAAAAATATGCCGGCAAAATGGCGTAACTCACTATTACTCCCATATAAATTTGTCTACGTATAACGCATTTTTGTCAGCTAAATCGAGTTACGCCATTTTGTCACATGATAATTGAAAGGGTTCTAATAGGTGTAGAAAAACGCCGTTTTGACAGGATATGCGCTCCTACATACTTAGTAGAAAGCATTTATAAAAAAAGATTGACAAAATGGCGTAACTAATTTGTTACGCCATTTTGTCATAGCACCGACGATATGTCAAAATGGTATCAAATGAAAGCTTATGACTTGCTCTCTCATTTGTAGTCATTTTTTATGCAAATTAGCTCATTTGCATATTCATGAATATTAATGATTTTCCTGAAAATTGTCAATTTTTGATTAAAATTTGGTTAATAATTTCCAAAACAAGGTGTTTCCGTCCAAGGGGAATTTTGTAAACATGGTTTATCAGTAAGAACATTACATACGAAACATTTTGAGCTTTGTTTGCGCTCTGGTGGTTGGGGCTTTTTGCCGTGACCCTTATCTAAACCCTTAACCCTACCAAATTGTTCATTCAAATTTTGAAAATGAATTTGGTCATATCATGGTTGAATATTTACACACGTATGTCAGAATGGTATCAAATGAAAGCTTATGACTTGCTCTTTCATTTTCAGATATGTTATGCAAATTAGTTCATTTGCATATTCATAGATATTAATTATTTTCCCTAAAATTGCGATTTTCGACCAAAATTTGGTAAATACTTTCCAAAACAAGACATATTTGTGAGGGGAATTGTGTAAACAGAATTAATCTTAAAGAAAATCATATAAGAAACATTTTGAGTGATGTTTGCACTTTGGCTGTGGGGGAATTTGGCCAAAACCCTTATCCAAACCCTTAACCCTATAAAATTGTTCAGTAATTTCAAAACGTTTTTGATCATATCTTAGTTGAATATTGACCTACAGGTGTTAGAATGGTATCAAATGAAAGCTTACAACTTTCCCAATAATTTGCCATAATTTTATGCAAATTATCTCATTTGCATATTCATGAATATTAATGACATTATTTAAAACTGTGACCTATTAGTGGGTTTTTGGTAAATACTTTCAAAAACATTGTGTTTCTACTCAAGGGGAATCATGTAAACATAGTTTATCTTAAAGAACATTTTATTAGATACATTTTGAGCAATGTTTGCAATCTGGCGGTTGGGGCTTTTGGCCGTGACCCTTATCTTAACCCTTAACCCCATCGAATTTTTCATTTAAATTTTCAAAAAGTTTTTGTTCATATCCTGATTGAACAGTTAATAACAGATGTCAGTACGGTATCAAATGAAAGCTTATGGATGACTCTTTCATGTGCTATTATTTTTTATGCAAATTAGTTCATATGCATATTCTTGAGAATTAATACCTTTCCTTAAAATTGTGATTTTTCTGCGAAAACGTGTTAAATACTTTAAGAAAATACTTTCAGAGATAAGGCGTTTCTGTTCAGGGGGAATTATGCAAACATGATTTATCAGAACATTATATAAATAACATTATAAGGGATGTTTGCACTGTGGTAGTCGGAGCTTTTGGCAAAATCCCTTATCTAAACCATTAACCCTAGCAAATTGTTAATTCAAATTTTCAATATGTTTTAGTCATACATGTATCTTGATTAAAAATTGACATACAAACGTCATAATGGTATCAAATGAAATCTAATGAATTGCTTGTGTATTGGCAATTTGCTCATTTGCTTATTCATGAATATTATTGATTCTTTAAATGTTTGGGATTAAACCACATTTATTGTGGAAAATTCATAAAATGTATTCCATTTGACAGTGCTATAGTATATGTTATATAGTAACCATTTAATGTTAAGTACACAGTAACCCTGTTATGTTTAGTGCAATAAATGTTGATGGTTCTTTGCATTAAATAGACATTCTAGTGTTGATCTAGGTCGATTTCCATCATGATAACCTTGCCAAACTCCCAGAGTGTAAGTAATTCCAAGATTGCCAACAAGTGTGATATTCATCATTTTCGGTCAAATTGTCCTAGAACAGTGAAAAAAGTGTCTTAAAATGGGATTTCATAGGCTGATCTAAACCAGGTTTTAGTTGTAGCATTTAAATATCAGGAAAGTATTGAACTGAAGATATCTATGGCTATCTAATGCCATCCTTGAAAACATATGCCATATTGACATATATTGTATATGTATCGCAAGGGAACTATTTTCAATTCATCGTGAGGTAATACTATGCTGAAAGCACATATAAGAAATATGTATCACTGTGTAAAAGCGTACAGTCGCGTGTATCGGAAGTTGCATCTAACTGTACGAAAAATATCACTAGTGCTGATAAACATGTTGATAATTTGAATTTTTAAAAGTAAATAAGTAAAAATCGAAACAGTCTTTCTTTATGCGATTTTCAACGTTGTGGGGTAGACTAAATGTACTTTCACTTCAGCGGTTACGATTTCTCGATCGGTGTCTATTTTGTTTATAAAATTGGATTTTACCTGTCAAATCACTGGTTTGTGCTGTTTTTTATCGTGCTAACTCGTGCAATTTTGACTGCAATCGCGTGATTTACACAATACTATACGCTTAAACTTGTACCTGGTAATAGCTAAACCTCTCTGCTATTGCGTCCATCAGTTGCATGCACGTATGCACATTGTTTCACAAAGATATTGGCTTTGGAATGAGACTGGTGTATTTCTTCCGACTGTACGCCTAGTGCAAACTGTACAGCATCATTATTGCAGTTTGAGGAACATGTATCTGTACGCCTAGTGCAATTATGTCATTCCGTATATGTTATAATCGATTGAAAAAGTGGAATTTATTTTCGTTTGAAAAGCTTTGAGATGACATTTGATCAACCATTCATTGCTTTTTTCAAAGACAGAACATTTGTAATGCGTGTTCATTTCAAATTACTACATGTAATAACATTAAAACGATCTGGTCTCAAACAAGTCGACAGCAAATATGACCACGAATTGCTAGAAAACAATTGTCCAAACACGCGTAAAAGCGACAGACGTAGGCGTAGACGTAGTAGATGTTCTGTGGATGAGTTTAAATAGTAAATATTAGCGACAAAGCAGAGAAATCGTTGGAAGTGATTTAGCACTCCGTTAAATACTACTGCAGTTACTATGCTTTGGTTTATTCAAAGCCATGTGTTCCCTGCAATTATCTCAACAGCACAAAAGCAACATCCCAAACCTTATGTACCACTTGTTAACCATCTTACCTAGCCGATTCGTCCTATGTCGAGACAATCATTCTAGTCAAAATGACGAAAGGATATTGATAGAGTCGGGATTCAAACCCCTTGAACCTAGATCCTTCAATAATTTATTGGATCAAGCGACAGATGGTAGCTAGTCAGGTCGTATTTTAAAAAAAAGTTTAGATAATTTTCATTTTCTATTGCCAATTTGAGTCTGGATTTTAACGCTCTACAACAACAGTTTGAAATCCCGTTGCTATGGTATATGTACGCAATCGAAGGTGATCGTATATTGGTATCATCTTGGTATGTTCATTTGGCGTAAGGTCACTCAGACAAGTCATTCCGGTTTGTGGGGTGCTTAGATAGTTCTTTAAAAAATGGCTCGTTTTCTGGTTATGCATTGCTCTCTCTCCGTGAATGATTTTAGCTTAGGTTTTCATTGATGCTTTTGGATGACATGTTTTCTCATTTTCTAGCCAGAATCAATCAGGACTATTTTGTGTGTTTTGGTACAGGGATACACGTGGTCCCCATTACGGATGTGTCTATTTTGGCGCGGAAAAATACACTTTATGCATGTTTGAGCGAAAATTGTGAGAAAAAAAAACCGAATCGCATGAGGTGGGTCCATTTTGTGAAAAAAAAATTACAAGACAAGGATGCATATATCTATGCCATTTTACGTGTAGTTTTGCTCTTTGGGATGTTGGAAAAAGGTGTTAAAATGTGTTGAAAAAGGAGATTTTACATAGAGTTATATAGGAGCCAATCTGAGTGACCTGTCAACATACGTCCTTACGAAGTTCATTTACACACCTAGATTTATCACGGTGGAGATTGTGCATGATGGGATGGATAACGAATACGGGCAAATTTGCCTCGCTTCAGGTAAGAAATTGTGCAATTCTGCGTCAATTTTCAAGCGGTTTGTTGCATGTACCCCGCATTATTCAGCTCTTTCCTCAGATATTTGACTTGTTTGAAGAATCTTTGAATTTTGTCCAAAAAATGATCCCAGCCGACCGAAAAAAACGACAAAAAGTCCAAGTCCTTTTTCTAGTCGGTTGGGATCGGTTTTTGAGAAAAGTACATGGAGTTTCCAGATAAGTAATACATCTGAGAAAAGGGCTCAGTAAGGCGGAGTACATGCAACAAACTGCATGAAAATTGACGCAGAAATAAGAAAGTTATTGCACAATTTCTTACCTGAAGCGTGGTTAATTTGGCCGTAGTCGTTACCATTTCGCTTTCTGGTCGGTTGGGACAATATTTTGGAAAAGGTACCACGATTTATCTAATATGTCATACATCCGATGAAAGAGTTCGGTAAGGCGGGGTACATGCAACAAACCTTTTGAAAATTGACGCACAAATAAGGAAGTTATTTCAAAATATCTTACAAGAATCGAGATTATTTTGTCCGTATTTGTTATCCATCCCATGATGCACAATCTCCACCGTGATTTATGGCCGGTTTTTAACAGAACGTTCCTAGTTAGATGACGATACGTATATTGCCAGGTTTTGCCGCATGACACTCCACCATCTCCTACATTTATTAAAGAGACATCCTATTTCAGTTTTTCTTATGTATATTTTGATGCCAAGATTGATTATTCTAATTCATTTAAATGATACATGTATCAGTCCTTTTAAGTTGTTGCTGATAAGCCCAAAAACTCTCTGAAAGCAGAGATGAAAATGGCATATTCCACAGGCCCGTAGGAAGCAATTTTATATGGGCTAAAGCCCCAGTGTCTGAATATTGGGGGGGGGATGGGGGCTAATTTGCATTTTCTCTAAATTTTCACCGTGAAAAAAGAAAATTCAGCACTTTTGACCCACTTAGGGGGATACGACCCCCCCCCCCCCCGTTTTTACGAGTCTGTTCCATTAACATATGTTCTGTGACAAATCACAGTTAATTTGATTTTAAGAAAAAACATATCATCGTAAACGGTGCAATACTTACTTTGGCTTAGAAAGTTCAGAATTTTCATAAAAATATATGTTCTTTCAAATAAAAAAGAAGTAAAATTTGTGAGAAAATATTTATTGGGTGTCTCTTTAACGGTTTTTGATGGGAAAATTACAGAATTGGAAAGTCAGAGATTCCACTGAAAATGAATGACTAAAGAGACCAATGATATCTGGAAATAATTGATTTCAATCAGTAACAAGCTGTGATAACATTAATTTCAAACGGTCATTTTTCACTTCGGGTTTTGCCCTGCCCATGCGAAATATCAAAAGCTTTGTCGAACTCATCGACTAGCGAACTCGACAAAGATTTGTAAATTACAGTATAGATAGGGCCTATCCTTTGGGTAAGGCTTAAGCGCCGGTTACATGTATTGATCAGTATTTTCTTGCTCTTCAAAGTTTTTATAACCATAAATTAAACCTTTTCTAACTAGCAAAATTTATATTGCAACTGTTCCATTTGACAACTGCTACAGACGACAAAATGATAGTATTTTTGTACAATTTAGTTCATGATACTAGTACAATGAGGCAGATAAGTTAAAAGTGGTCGGTTTGTTTAAGGAAGATATCTATTAAACACGGGAACTCTTTCAGCCAATACAAAAGGTTTGAAAATTATGTGTGAATTTCCCATTTTAACCAAATTTCAGCATCCTGGAATTTTAAAATAAAGGATATCCTTATTGACAGTTCAATTTTTTAGGACAGACTGTCGCATTCACTTTGAAATTTCATAGGATTCTGTTCAAATGGTGGTAGTCGGCATGTGTAAAGTTTGAACCTATTCTGTAGATTCGTTGAAAAAATACTAACAAAGATGTAAGTGATGCGTTAGCAGTTTTGCGAGTATGTTATAACACTCATATTCATGAAAGCAAACTTGAACAGCGTGTCACAATGGTATTTAAAGATGGAGATAAATACGTCAGTTACCGCGGTAACAACAAGAAAGCAATCAAAGTGCTGTCAGCACTGTATATTGGGCATCACTGAGAAATTGATATTGTGACAAAAGGACAATATGCTGATTTGCAAAATTGCCCCATTCTCTATTCGATGTTTTTTAAGCATTTTCTATGAAGCGAGTAAAAAGGCGTCATCATTTGGAAAATGGTTAATTAATGTGTAGGCAAACGTGCATAGGTAATAAAAAGTTGAATGTACACTCTCGAGGTGAATCCAAAATGTGAGGCTGTTTGGGAAAAGGAAAATGTTACACTTTACCGGATTTTACATTAAAGCAACATGTTGGATTATTTCTTATTCTTAGCTAATCAGAATAATACCAAGTACGGACCCATTGTAGAGGCTTAGCCTCACTGATCTCTGATCTGCAAACATATTTCGATTAAATAGAATGCACTTGTTTATTGGTCCAAATGATCAGTCTAAGAACAGTATATGAGGTTAATTTAAGATGATGATCTTACTTTGATCAAAATATTTTAAAATCACAGTGTCTAAACTCTATAGGCTAGCCTCTAACCATTCGTCCTTTTCCAAACAAGACATTGTTATGAAGCAAATAATATGAAACATACAAAGATAACCGGAATTTTCTCCTTTGTCCCAATATTTTCTGTGCTTCATTGTACATGACATGATTTCATCTTTATCGTCACCCGTTTCGTCGTCTGCAACTCTTTCTAATTTGAAAAACTCTAAGATATTGTCGTTTGGAAGAGCCTTCAACACAAGAGTTGAAAAAAAAACCCAATAAAGATAAAGTGAATGCAGATTCCTTAACCCATTATCACACAACGACTGTTTTTGACTCCTCACAAGATAATGCCATGGGAAAACATTGTGGAAAATGAAGAAATTGCTTGTGACAAGCAATTTCTTCATTTTCCACAATGTTTTCTTCCCAAAAAGACCAAAACATTTTAAATTTCATGCACTTAAAGTTTTCATCTGCATCTTCTTTGAATTTGGACTAGTCCAAATTTTTGCCGTTTGGTAATGGGTTGACCAATTATCAGTCGCCGATTTCAAGCAAATAGATCGTTACATTGTTTGGTCTTCCTAGGAAGAAAATATTGTGGGAAATGAAGAACTTGCTTGTCACAACCATTTCTTCATTTTCTACCATGTTTTCCAAACACATATATTTCATGGGAACCTAAAGGGGTCAGAATATAGGAATGGGTAAAGCGCACACATTGTATCTAGGGAATGGGTTAAGGGTACACAGTCGTAGTAGGTCAACCAGTGACCCAGTTAAACACCTGTTGACCAGTGCTTTCACTGGTAGGCTAAATGACCATAGAAAAAATCAGAGCAGTAACATTTTAACTACATGGAATTTATCTTAGAGTTACACTATTTTGCTTTCAAGCTCTTTACTCAACCGAAAAGATTGTAAAAACGCTGAAAATTCTAACAGGTATTCAATCTAAGCGAAAATTTCATCAAATGTAATTATTAACCCCCTCCTTATTTGTCGCAGAAGTGAAAGAGATGAAAAACGTTGAAGATAGTGAATGATAAAGGACGCTTCTTTGGTGTTTGAAATAACGTAGTTTGGCTTGAACACTTAGCTCAGCGGGACAGAGTTAGAATGTAATGTCTGGAGTGATGTCTGGGGGGATTGAGAGTGAAAAACTGGTTATAATATATTGGGCATAGCTATGCCCAATATAAAAACGACACACTATATAAGTCAACACTAACACGCATGTATGTGATACAACCACACTCACTAGCTATGCATACTATCACACACACAAACAACCACGTGCACATTAGCAAACACGCACGCAAATACACACACATACACAAGTACGCATGCAAAAGTACATTTAGTATTGCACAAGGAAGAATCAAGATAAGCCTTTAGTGTATGTAACTGTCCGTAGTTATTTACCAAGACAAATAAATCTGTGTTCATTTCGGAAAAGTAATGAACTTTGTGCTACTTACATGACTATATTGATAAATTATCGATGTAGTTAAAACACCTCGTAGGCCTAACTACAACTTAAATCACATTGTAGTTACGAGGTTTTAGAATTACACTGACGAAATTCTATCGCATATTCGATATTATATTACGGGTTACTTGATAAAATCGTTTCCTATTGGTGTTCTTTTATTTAAATGTAGTTGGTCTATGTCTACAAGACCATTTACTTCGTAATCTCTATAGATATGCATTGTGGACAGACAAATAAATTCGACCGCTGTACTTGTGCAGCATAAAGAAGTTTTACGTATGTTTGAAGTGAGCGTAACCCTTTAAATGATTTAATGAACTAATCAAGTGTACCCTGGTGCATGGTGTATGTGTAGCCAAACTAGTAATTGACATTTTCTGAACAGAGATTTTGCCACAACAGGTCAAGTAAAATGGCACTAGGCGTACAGAACACATTTTTCATTTAGCACTAGGCGTACAGTCGGAAAAAATACACCACTCTCATTCAAAAGCCGATATCTTTGTGTAACATACCATAAGTGTGTAAACAACTGTTGCAAATCATAGCGGATAGGTTTAGCTATTAGCTGATGCAAGTTTAAGCTTTCAATATTGTGTAGATCGCGAGATTTTAGCCCATATTGTGCCAGTGAGCAGGTCGAAAAATAGCAAAAACCAGTGATTTGACAGTTTGACACGAATTTACACACAAAATACGTTGACATACTAGAAACCGTAACTACTCTAGGTAATGCCCATCCAATTCTCTCTTCAAATTTGAAACCCCCATCAAGAAAGATTGTTCCGATTTTTACTTATTTACTTGTAAAAAGCCAAACCCATCAAGTTGTTTACCACCACTAGTGATATTTTGCGTACAGTCAGGCGCAACTTCCGATACACGCGACTGTACGCTTTGCACAGTGTGCATAGGTTTGGAAGAATGTGAATGCACATTGAGTATGGGCTGTCTGTAGTATGGATCTGTTCACACCTGTTCTGATCTGATACAGACAAATAAATGCATCGTAAATAATTGCAATATTCTTTTGCTCGCAATTGGTTATTGTCTGTACTCTAACTACATACATAAAGCGCGTACATCTCTTGATTTCATGCATCTGATACATAGGCTTTACATACGGCACCCCAAGCTTAAATTATCTGAAGTGAAAATACCTCAGGAATGGTAACACCAATGTCCCTGATCTGTCAGCCAATCAAATACACTTAAGGCCAACAAATTGACTTGGCTATGAGGAAAACACAAGGAAGGGCTCTCCAGATGGAACAAAATCATGCTGTTTTCTCAATGTGAATGGCAAAAATAGGGGCTTGACAATTGCTTAACAATGTTACTCTGCTATATGTATGCAATTTGTCTACATTCCAAGATCTCTTTTCAGACATAAAAAATACAAAAACAATTGAAATAATTAATTTTATATGTGTCCCGAAGGTTAGACACCTTCTTGTATCATTCAATGGCATCTGATAAAATGTTTATGTTTAAAGTCCTATTTTGCGGCAATTTTGGATTCATCAAAGGATAACATTATGTCAACTTAACTAGATATAAGCAAGAACACCAGTATAATACATGGAATCAATTAAACTTATTTGCACTTTAAACAATAAAGATTAAAAGAATTAAATGGAAACTAATTACATACACTGACAAGAAGATTTATAGGAACGAAATATAATGGGTTGCACACTTTAAAATCATAGTTACTTCCAAACAAAACATCAAATAGATCTCAAACAAAGCTTAGATGGTTTTAAAAGAGTGAACATGGATATCAGATGGTTAAAAATAATAAGAAAGAAAAAATCCCACCTTTTGGTAAGAATTTAACTTGAGAATAATCACAATTGTAGAGAAATCATTAATGGACATGCATATGCAAATGAGCCAATTTGCATAAAATAACTGCAAATTAAAGAAAAAGTCATAAGCTTTCATTTGATACCATTCCTACATCTGTAGGTCAATATTCAATCAAGCTATGACCAAAAACTTTTGAAAGTTTGAGTGAACATTTTTATAGGGTTAAGGGTTTAGATTAGGATTTTGACCAAAGGCCCCAACAAACAGAGTGCAAACATCGCTCAAAATGTTTCTAATAAAATGCTCTTTAAGATACACCATGTTTACATGATTCCCCCTGAGTAAAAACACAATTTTTAACCTATTTACCAAATATTAGCAAAAAGGTCACGTTTTTAAGTAAAATCATGAATACTCATGAATATTCAAATGAGGTCATTTGCATGAAATTTGTAACAAATTATTAAGCAAGTTACAAGCTTTCATTTGATATCATTCTAACATATGTGGATCAATATTTAAGCAAGATATGACCAAAATTGTTTTATAATGATTGAACAGTTTTACAGGGTTAAGGGTTTAGATAAGGGTTATGGCTAAAAGCCCCAACGGTCAAAAGTCAAACATTGCTCAAAATGTTTCTTATATAATTTTCTTTAATATTAATCACGTTTACATAATTCCCCTGCACAAATAGTCTGGTCAATATATGATTTGACCTGGACAAAATTTGAACAGAAATGAAATATGCACCATTCTACTCGGGAAGTATATACCTTTTCACAGAAAAAAAATATAAAAGAATCCCTCCGTTCGGATTTTTGTAATTTTGGGTCAAAAATGGGTATTTTGCTGAAAAATGAGAAAAAATAGAATTTTCTGCTTTTTGAATAAACAATTATTTTCACCAAGATTTTGTTTGCGATAATGTTATCAAATATCGATTACATTGATACAACATTAAATTTAGCTAAAAACCATAAGAAATTATTTTTTTCTGATTTTTTTTCATTAAAGGGGGGGGCGCCAGGCGGGGGGTGTATTTATTACTATCATAGTAATAGTTATCATTTCTTTATTGGGATTTCTATTTTAGATTAAATTGAATTAATTGGATTTGGATTCAACACTCAGTTTGGCTCTTCTCTTACAAATTGCAGTATTTGGTGCACCTGACCATGTTAGAATTACATAGTTATTAGTTTGTTGTTGTTGTATTTTTTCTGAAAATGTGAAATGTGATGTTTACATGAAATGAACTGCTATTAGACATCAAGCCTCTTTAAATAAAGTCGTTATTATTATTATTATTATTATTATTATTATTATTATTATTATTATTATTATTATTATTATTATTATTATTATTATTATTATTATTATTATTATTATTAATGAAATTACTGTAAATAAAATGTTTTTGGTTAAAAAAGTCAAATTATATGTATTACAGTTAGAGGGGTTGACTCCTGTAGAATATGAAAAAAATATATTGATACCAGGGGCTTGTGGGGATGTTAATAAATGCACTCTATCTTATCAAAGGCTCCCTGTAAACCTACTAAATCATATTTTAGATGAAAATAGTCAAATTATATCGTTTTACCGCATGGTACAGAAAATCCTGTATGATATATATAGCAATTGGCATGGTCAACAAATTCTTTACTCTTAGATTTCATTTATGACAATGAATATCACTGTCTTAATCAGCTGAAATTCTGAACCAAAAGACTTGTGTTTACGAACAATTGCCAAACATACAAAAGACGGATTGAATCAGTTTACAGCTAAAGAGATACAGCGAATAGACAAACAATGGAAAGATGATTATATTTTTGTCATGAGGATTGTTTTAATTGTTTGACAAACAATTGGGGATGTTTCTATACTAAAGGTGTAGGCTGCAGGAAACCAGTTTCTGTCAACGCCTAGGCTCCTCTGTTTATTAATGCCACTGGGACGATACTCCTAATATCAGTCATGACATAGCCAACCAAGATCTTTCTTTGACATCTATTGTCTCTTGCTCCAGACATTACAGAGTAAATACAAGAGGTTGCATGCCAGACATGTCCATACCATCTGAGGCACCGTCCGCTTAGTGTCGGTCAGTTTTATGGGATCCTAACCTTTGTACCTATAAACCCTGCGTCAAAATGTCGTCAGGGGATCTGTGTCAGACCCCAAAATACCCAACAGATCACAGCTGTGTCATTTTGACTGAGACGCTTTAAATCCGAAGCTTAAGATGTGAAACTCACTACTGGTGAAGGGTAGAACGCGCAAAGGCATCTAAGACCCTTCTTTGATCCCATGCTCATGCTCAGGAGTGGAAGGATCTTCTTGAACTTCCCCCAAGCATCACTGCATCGGTGGTGATATCAGTATTTCTTGGCGCCTGGGCAGCTTGACCCTCGCGGGCCAAGATACCCGTGAGTAGACTGTCCATGAGTACCAAAATTTCAGGGTGTATCTTTGCCCTCACCCTTAGTATCTTGACCCCCGGGGAGGCGGGCAAGATAAACAGGCTGGGGTATCTTGGTGATAAGTGGCCAAACATTCCTGTGGTATCTTGGCCCCTCATGTTATTTTTACATTCTTAGTATTTCTATCGGAACTTCAGGCCTTTGTGACTATAGGTAGCTCGTTTGATTATTGCTTTCCCACTTGAAATCAACTTATGCGTTTAATGATTTTTACTTTTCTATTATTGGCGTATTCCACCTGAATTTTGTTTTTACCAAAAATTTATCATTTACTAGGTTTTTTTCTATCGTTTGTGAAATTTACCTTTAGACAGCCATGATATGGGATGAGGGATCTTGGCCCCCACCCCCTATTCCAGGCCAATTAAATGAAAAATTAATTTGATCAAAACTCATTAAACTTTAGCTTTTCTTTGCCTTTAACTGTAATATAGGGTAAGATTTATGAACATATCTTTGTTCTTATTTTAAAGATTGCAGCCGTGATACCTCAACCAGGAACAAACCAAAATTGCACCGAGTCCTTGTTAACCCATATATGCCTGAATTTTTTATTTCTATATAATTGATTTATTAGTGAAAAGAATACAAATACTAAAACGAATTGAACATTTTTTACGTTGTACAGTACTTTATTTGGCTAAAATCGTGCATTTTGTATGTGTCCTGAAAACAGGACTCTAGGTATTAAAGTAATCAAAATTTCAAAATAAATCCTCATTGATAGAATAATATCAGATAGTTTTAAACCACTTTTCCGTTCCAAAAATGTCATTAACACACATGAAAATAAGCTTTGTGAAAAGGAGGCTTCATGAACCACTGAATCAAATGCAATAAGCACCCTTTTCTCAGAGCGTATCTTATTTATTCACTCTGTCTTCGCTAAAATCATGTGTTTTATATTATCTTTTTTCTTTGAAAGCCTCATTATTGCAGATTATAAACAAGGTAGTTACTATGTTTTTGAAGAAAAACGATATAATTCCTTTTCAATCTATTGGTATAGACTATAAAAATGCAAAGTTTTCAAACACTTTGATATTGTTAAAACATTTTCAATGAAGTCGAACAGAACGCATAGTAAAAATGGTTTGCAAAGCATTTTGCACAATGCACTAAGACAGTACTACATTATGACTATTGAAATTGCATTTAATATATTCTTGAACATGTTTGTGGTAAGTAGAAGAGCATGCTTTTGGCCAACCAACTGCAGTGCATGATATTCTCTGAGCTAGTGGTACTTCAACAATATGTGTCTTCTGTCAACTGTCTTCGAGCTCCAGAGAAGTTTGTTCAAAAGTCCCAGTGCTCTTGTTTGAATACATTTATCATCAAATACTGTACTCCCTTCTTTATGGATGTCTGTCTCAGAGGCTGGTTGTGGTTGTTGTTGACCGGGATGGTTGTTTAAATCAATTCTCCGTCCTCATCCCCACGGTCCTCATCTGTTTTATCACATACATGTGGGTGTTCTATATGGATATCAGCCCTTTGAAAAGCTTCTTCATCCTTAAGCATTGTTAGAACTTCGTCCATATTAGATCTTCTGCAAAAAGATACGGTGTTATATATAATGTATAGCATGGACAAAAATTGACTCCCGCAACCATTTACGCCTACAGTCCTGTTTTCAGGACACTTCAAGAATGTCGAAATTGCCATGGAAAAATTTACAAATGAATAATTTTCCAAGCATATCTACGAAAGCATTCACTTAGCAACATATTATATTCATGATGTTCTATCTAAATATTGATAGATAAAAAGTATACACAAACCTTTGAATTGTAGCATTTCCAACAATCACTTTCACCGGTAACGGGTATATTTTGTTGCAGCAAATACAGAAAGGTGGGAAAGTTATCATTTCCAACGTTCTAATGGGTCTAATCTGGGATTATCTGATGATTTATACTAATTTATAAAAATAAACACTTATTACTAATTAGTGGGAAAATATGTGGGCATATGGTACTGTCCTGAAAACAGGACTCTCGGCTTATATGGGTTAATGAAAATTTGTACCAAAGAGTCTATCATATGCTCAAATAACCTCATGATATGGTCTATATGCTTAGGTCCGCAGTAGTTGGTGCATGCAAAAGAATCACCTTGGTATTAGTAAAAAATAATGATAAAACTGTTCTTACAGTCATGGGGTATTAGACCTATACCATCAGTTACATTACTATCCTATGGTCATCTTACCACCTCTCTCTTAATCGGAAATGATGCTTGACAGGAATGATGTTTTTCCACTCTTCCGTTCGCTAAGAGCCTTAGGGACCATGCCACAAGTAACTTAAGGAGGGGCAGCTAACAAGGTGATGTTAGGGCGTCCTCATATTCTACATTTAAAAACATAACATATTGTGCTAACCACCGCAATACTGAGCGATAGCTCTTTTTTGTCTTTCTTACAAACTTCTCGTCAACAACATACTGTTTTGCCATGCCCATTTGCTTGGCAACTTGAAGATCTACCATCTTCAAGGATAAACGTGCAAATGAAAGCAAATATTGAAAGCAAATAAACTAAATCATGATGCACATTCTATTGTTTTTATGACATACAGGTACCATCATTGTATTTTTAGAAAAATCAAATCACCCCATCCCAATTGAATCAGAGAGAGTCTTGCTTAGCATTTTTTTTTTTTTGTTTCATAGATTATTAAATCCGAGATTATTATATAAAATTCAAAGTAAGAACCGATATTGCCTGATCTTATGTTGCGAATTACCAGGAAAATAGTTGTTTGTAACGTTTTCCCGTTGCCTTTTTAACTGCCAGGTAAAAAAATAGGCTTTATTCACGGTGGAGAATGTGCATTGTGGGATAGGTAAACCTACGGACAATTCTGCCTCGCTTCAGCTAAGACATTTTGCAATAATTTTCTTATTTCTCTGTCAATTTTCTAACGCTTTTTTGCATGAACCCCGCCTTACTGAGCTCTTTCCTGTGATTATGACTTACTTGAATTCTCCTTGTAATTATTTCAAGAATTGATCCCCACCGACCAGAAAAAGTCAGGTCGTTTTTCTGGTCGGTTGGGATCAATATTTGCAAAAAGTATGAGGTGTTTTCAAAGGAAAGAGCTCCGTAAGGCGAGGTACATGCAACAAACCACCTGAAAATTGACTCGTGTATAAGAAAGTTATTGCACAATTCCTTACCTGAAGCAAAGTTAATTTGACCGTAGTCGTTATCATTTCCTTTTCTAGTCTAGGTTGGGATCAATTTCTGGACAAAGTAAAAGTATTCCACAAATAATTCATATTATCTCAGAAAAGAGCTCAGCAAGGCGGGATACGTACAATAAACCTTTTGAAAATTGACGCAGAAATAAGAGTTACCTGTATTGCAAAATACTTGACCAGAATCAAGATTATTGTTGTCTGTAATCCATCCCATGATGCATACTCTTTACTGTTTTATTGTAGAACCTTAAAAATTGGGATATTATAACTTTCAATCATAGGATTATGGGTTCATTGGCTGCCTTGGTCATTATAATTTTTGTCCTTTGACAAAAGTTGTTTTCTCTCAAAACAGGATGAATCATTTACTAATGACCAGCATGATGGATTAAATTTGAATTTGTGTCTGCACTGATACAAATATCAGGAAAACATGATCAGGTGCACCCATGACGACGCCATATGACTAATAATTTTATGAAAGGGGGATTAAATAATAATTTCACTCATTTATTCAATTACTATAAATCTTAGTCAAATAAAAGAATATATAATATATTTATTACTATCAGTAATCCCCCGTCCCCCCCCCCCCCCCCCAACAATAAAAAAATATAAAAAATCATTTTTTTTAGCTCACCTGAGCACGAAGTGCTCAAGGTGAGCTATTGTGATCGCTTTTTGTCCGTCATCCGTCCGTATGTCCGTATGTCCGTCCGTCCGTCTGTCAACAATTTGGTGTTTACACTCTAGCATCTACAAATATAAGCCAATCTGAAGCAAACTTGGTCAAAACATGTATAACCATGAGCTTTCGGATGAGTTCGAATTTGGGTCAGATCGGACCAGATAGTCCGGAGTTATCTGCCCTTGAATGTAAAAAATAGCTACTTTTGACATTGTTTACACTCTAGCATCTACAAATATTGACCAATCAATACAAAAATTGGACACAATGTTGGTGACTATAAGATTATGAATGAGTTCGATTTTGGGTCAGATCGGACTAGAAAGTCAGGAGTTATCTGCCCTTGAATTTCACAAAATTGTCGTTTTTGACCGTTTTCGACTTTGTTTACACTATAGCATCTACAGATATTGACCAATCAAGACAAAACTTAAACACAATGTTAGTGACTATAGGATCTTGGATGAGGACGATTTTGGGTGAGATCGGATTAGAAAATCAGGAGTTATCTGCCCTTGAATGTAAAAAATAGCTACTTTTGACATTGTTTACACTCTAGCATCTACAAATATTGACCAATCAATACAAAAGTTGGACACAATGTTGGTGACCATAAGATCATGGATGAGTTTGATTAAAGGTTTGGTCGGACCAGAAAGTCCTGAGTTATCTGCCCTTGAATTTGACAAAATTGTCGTTTTTGACCGTTTTTGACTTTGTTTACACTATAGCATCTACAGTTATTGACAAATCAAGACAAAACTTAAAAACAATATTAGTGACCATAAGATCTTGGATGAGTTTGATTTTGGGTCAGATCGGACTAGAAAGTCAGGAGTTATTTGCCCTTGAATTTCACAACATTTTGGTTTTTGACTGTTTTCGACTTTGTTTACAGTATAACATATACAATTATTGACCAATAAAGACGAAACTTAAACACAATGTTAGTTGTCATAGGATCTTGGATGAGTTCGATTTTGGGTGAGATCGAATCAGAAAGTCAGGAGTTATCTGCCCTTGAATGTAAAAAAAGCTACTTTTGACATTGTTTACACTCTAGCATTTACAAATATTGACCAATCAATACAACAGTTGGACACAATGTTGGTGACCATAAGATCATGGATGAGTTTGATTTTTGGTTTGATTGGACCAGAAAGTCTTGAGTTATCTGCCCTTGATTTTTTACAAAATTGTCATTTTTGACCGTTTTCGACTTTGTTTACACTATAGCATCTACAGTTATCGACCAATCAAGACAAAACTTAAACAGAGTATTAGTGACCATAAGATCTTGGATGAGTTTGATTTTGGGTCAGATCAGACCAGAGAGTCAGACATTATCTGCCCTTGAATGAAAAAAAGCTACTTTTGGCATTGTTTACACTCTAGCATAGATCAACAAATATTGACCAATCTATACAAAAATTGGACACAATGTTGGTGACCTTATATAAGATTTCGGATGAGTTTTTGTTTTGGTTTGTCTGCCCTTGAATTTGACAAGATTAGTGTTCTTGACTTTGTTTTTACTCGAACAACCACAAAATTAATGGTGACCAATCAAGACAAAACTTTGATCTTGGATATAATGGTTAATCACCATAAGATCATGGATGAGTTTGAACTTCAGCACAATAAGACAAGCAGTTGCTGAGTTATCTGCCCTTGAAATAGACAAAATTCTCATTTTTGACTTTGTTTTCACTCTTTACAACCAGATATATTGACTTATAAATACGAAACAGGGACATAATGTTGATGACCATAAGTTTGTTTTCAGTCTTAATGTCACAAATATTAATTGATTCAAACATAACTGTGGCTCATATCATCTTGGTTCAGGTGAGCGATATAGGACCATCATGGTCCTCTTGTTTTATAACTAATTCTTTTTTGGTATCAAAGGAAATCATATTTGCTATCATTTCCTCACAAAATAACTACACAAACAATAATACTTTTCACAAAATGATAGATTCCAGTTGTTCCCATTTTTAGCAAAAATACCCAATTTTTGCCCCAAAGTTACAAAAATCCGAATGGAGGGATTCTTTTATATTTTTTTTCTATGAGCAGTTAGATAATTCCTGAGTGTATTGGCATAGGTTTCAATTCTGTTCAAATTTTGTCCAGGTTGCACCAATATTATTTTATTTTGAGCAGACTAAAAGGTCTTGTTTTGGAAAGTATTTACCAAATTATCTTCGAAAATCGCAATTTTAGGAAAAATAATTTATATTCATGAATATGCAAATGAGCTAATTTGCATAACATATCTGGAAATGAAAGAGCAAGTCATAAGCTTTCATTTGATACCATTCTGATATCTGTGTGTAAATATTCAACCAAGATATGACCAAATTCATTTCAAAATTTAATAGAGTAATTTTATAGGGTTAAGGGTTTAGATAAGGGTTACAGCGAAAAGCCCCAACCGCCAGAGTGCATACAAGGCTCAAAATGTTTCTAATAAAATGTTCTTACTGATAAACTATGTTTACAAAATTCCCCTTGGACAGAAACACCTTTTTTAAGAAAGTATTTATCAAATTTTCGGCAAAAAATGGTAATTTTAAGGGAAATCATTAATATTCATGAATATGCAAATGAACTAATTTGCATAAAATAACTACAAATGAAAGAGCAAGTCATAAGCTTTCATTTGATACCAATTTGACATATGTAGGACAATATTCAATGAAAGTACATGTATGACCAAGTAAGTATTGTAAATATGAATGAAAAAATGATAGGGTTAAGGGTTTTGGATAAGGGTTACAGCCAAAAGCCCCAAAGGCCAGAGTGCAAACAATGCTCAAAATGTTGTGATATTGTACTTTATGAAAATCTATGTCTGCAACAAAATTCCCCCGGGGGGGGAGCAAACATGTTTCTGGCCCAGGGACTATGAGTGCCCTGAGTTTAACCCTTTCCAAAAAGATATTTTTAAAACATGCGGTGGGTAAATAGGAAGCTGATATGTACAGATAACAAAATGTGTTTTACTAAGGGTAGAATTTGTGAATGATATAGCCAAGAAAACATTGAGGTAAATGATGATCAACATTTTCTTCGTTTGTGTCAATGATTTCTTATCCAATTCTATAAGAAACGTCAAAAACAGGTCTTGTTTGGGAAAGGGTTAAAGGCATTGTTGAGTTAATGGAAAGTGATGGCTTTAATGTCGGGGAAGAGGAGAACTGCTGAAATCTTCAATATCAAGTAATAATCTAATGCTATTGCAAAATGTATAATTTGTGAACTTTTTACGGGCTATATCATTGCAAAATATTTCATTTCTTACGATGATATAACGCTTGTGTGGAAATGAATATACAATGAAATATATTTTAGATGCAAATTTGAAACATGTTTTAAGATTAAGAATGTCAAACACTTTGAAAGTGAATAAAAATGATGTTTATTTTGTATAATGTTGGTGTTTGTTTATAATATATTGTCCGAATCATCCTGAATCGTTTAACACACTACTGTTCATGTAAAACATTCATTGGAAAGGAGAAAGAAAAGAATTGTTCCACTGGTGACTGATTTTGAGCCTGATTAGCCCGAGTTATCAAAGCAGTCTGATCCGGACCCAATCTGTTTATACATCTATGTACTAATGTTGATAGAGATACTCATTCAGAAAAAAATCAATGAGCTGACGATTGGACACTATTGAGAAGAATGGAGAAAAAATTATTATCAACATTTTTCTCAATATTTTAATGCTACACGTTTAATAATCCTTTCTTGAATCTGCGTCTGACTGCTCCATTCTGATTCAGATCGTCCCCAACATGAAAAAGTTTTACACGGAACCAAATACTGAACAATTTTATCCAGGTAACCGTGACGTAATTTCGGACAAACACTAGTATTTCATAGGTGTTGAAATAAAATCTTGTAACTACGGCTTGATTCAAGCCGTAGTTACGAGATTTTATTACAACAACAACGTTCTATCAAAACGTAACGGTAAACCCAGTCTATTTTCAGCACAAAATTCTTTGCTATTCAAAGACCTAGCAAACCACAGAATTAGACCTTTCCCAAGCGACAAGAATTTAGACAGTTCAAAGTTGAAAGCTGTTTAAAAGACTAAAATTTGTGTTCATAAAGACCATAGAAGTCTCGTCGAGATTTCGAATAACCATAACATATACTGCAAAAACTATTCAGATAAAAGGAGAAATGTATTTTCATCTTTTGCTTTAGAGTTTTTTCCGATTTGCTCCTATATGGCCGTGAAACAATGTCATACTTTGAATAGGATTTTTCTTTTATCTTAATCAACGTTGTTAGAGGAATTGTTGAGAGAAAATCTATTTTCTTCATTAATGCGTTTTGTAATACTTATTACATTTTGCAGGTTTATTACAAAACCCGTTGTAACAGAGCACCGTGAAGGTGCTAGTTGGGGAGCCTAGCCTCCAATCTGCCTGACTGCTATATACTGATTCTGATCGTCTCCAACATAAAAACGTTTAACACTGAACCAAAGTCAAAGGTCTGTAACAGACCACAGAATTAAACCTTTCACAAGCGGCAAGAATTTAGACAGTTCAAAGTTGAAAGCTGTTTAAAAGACTAAAATTGGTGTTCATAAAGACCATAGAATTCTCGTCGAGATTTCGAATAACCATAACATATACTGCAAAAACTATTCAGATAAAAGGAGAAATGTATTTTCATCTTTTGCTTTAGAGTTTTTTCCGATTTGCTCCTATGTATGGACGTAAAACAATGTCTTACTTTGAATAGGATTTTTATTTTATCTTAATCAACGTTGTTAGAGGAATTATTGAGAGAAAATCTATTTCTTTATTAATCCTTTTCCCAAACAAGACCTGGTTTTGACGTCCCTAATAGAAATGGCTTGGGAAAACATTGAAACAATAATCAGCAGTTTCTCCTTTTGTCTCAATATTTTCTGTGCCATATTTTACACAAATCCTATCTTTAATAACATCCATTTTGTCATTTGTGGCAGTTTTTGAAGTGGATCACCCTAAAATTCTGTCGTTTGGGAAAGGGTTAACAGCCTTTTTGTTGTCTGTAGTAGCTTTCAAGTTTGACAATTTTGCCGTTTGCGACAGGATTAAAGCAAGAGATTTTAGAAGAAAACCAATGAATGTCTATGCGCACAGTTGACACTAGTTATGTCAAAATCGGATGAGTCGAATTTCTACTTTAGTCGAAGTAAAAATCTGGTCTCGTCATCCTCAACGGATATCAGATATCGTCGTTTCTCAACGAAATTCTCGTAACTACAGCTTGTTTTCATCTGCAGTTACGAGGTTTTCGTTGAGAAACAGCAGAATTATTTTGATGTGAATATAGAAATTGAAATATACTGAGAGGCAAAATTAAGTATACATCCTAGTTCTTTTCACGTTTTCAGAGAAACCAATTAATAGATTGTGTACAATTTTAAAACGCCGCCGAAGGTATTCGTCTATTGATGTAACCTTCTCAGCCTATCCGTCCACGGTGGGGATTGTGCATGATGGGATGGATAACGGCTACCGACAATAGGGAACGATTTTATCAAGTAAACCGTGACGTAATTTCGGACAAATAAATAGTACTTGGTTGGTGTTGTTATAAAATCTCGTAATTACGGCTTGAATCAAACCGTAGTTACGAGATGTTATAACAACACCGACGGTTTATCAAAACATAACGGTAAACTCAGTCTATTTTTGCACAAAATTTGATGCCAACTCGCCTCGCTTCAGGTAAGACATTTTGCAATAACTCTGTTATTTTTGTATCAATTTTCAAGCGGTTTGCTGCATGTACCCCGCCTTATCGAGCTCTTTCATCGGATGTATGACATATTAGATAAGTCATGATACTTTTTCCGAAATATTGTCCCAACCGACCAGAAAGCAAAATGGTAACGACTACGTCCAAATTAACCACGCTTCAGGTAAGAATTGGTGCAATAACTTTCTTATTTCTGCGTTAATTTTCATGCGGTTTGTTGCATGTACTCCGTCTTACTGAGCCCTTTTCTCAGATGTATTATTTAGAAAAAGGGCCTGAATTTTTTGTCGTTTTTCTGGTCGGTTGGGATCAATTTTTGGACAAAGTACAAGGATTCTACAAACAAGTCATAAATCCGAGGAAAGAGCTCACTAATGCGGGGTACATGCAACAAACCGCTTAAAAAATGGAGCAGAAATAAGAAAGTTATTGCACAATTTCTTACCTGAAGCGAGGCAAATTTGTCCGTATACTTCGTATTCGTTATCCATCCCATCATGCACAATCCCCACCGTGCCGTCCATCTATCTTTTCTTTCGGTGCAACGTTTTTGTTCATAACATACAGCGTCATCGAAAAAGGGGACTTAATCGCTAAATTAATGCAAGCATATACGTTGACACATCCCCTACATTTATGAACGGATTTTATAGAATTTCTCAGAAAAAGTCTAGTCAGCTAGGACTATGCGTACATTGTAAATGCTTTTCCATATTACGGTGCGTCATGGCAAAATGGGACTTGATGCAAACGGGTTATCTGACATAACTCCTTCTACATTTATTGACGGATGTTGATAAAACTTGCGTAAAATGTTCCTAGTCACCTGACTAAGTGAATATAGAGTCACGTTTCTTTCATTATTATGCTGCGTCATAGAAAAATGGGTTTTAATGCAAGTGGTAAATTGATCGATTTCTACCAGCCACAGAGAATTGGTTTAGAATGTTAGAGAAAATTAAATGTTGTGATTTGTTGTGATAAAGAGTAAAGACACCAAATACGGATTTACGACAATATTTGATGCTCCGCTAAGTCGCACGTGCAAATTTTGCTGAATCGGCATGTAGCAGGAGTATGGGTAGTCAAGGCAATTTCGGGTAAAGTTTATTAAAACCTTATTATTGGTTTCGGGTTAGAAATAAAAAATACAAAATTTTGAGTCGATATGATGGAAATTAAGAAAGATATTTAAAGACAAAAGTGTATACTTTCTTTTGCCTCTCAGTATAAATTAGGAAAGTGAATCTTTTCAATAGAAATTTAACAAAAATCGGATGCGTTGAACTCATATTATCTCGAGAAAAATTTTCTTTCTCTGCGACTTCGATACAACGTGTTTCAACAGTTTTTGCAATATCAAATCGAAGCTTTTCATTGAAAACCTCGTAAATGCAGCTTAAAACAAACTGCAGTTACGACGTTTTCGATGAAAAGCAACGATTGCATAAGTCAATGCAGATCTGTCGACGTCGACAATCAAATATTTCCCTATCTGTCTTCTCCAGGAACTCCGTAAACTCGAATCTGTCCACAGAGGCAACATTGTTTGGACTACATGTCGTCTTTCAGGACACACAGTTCGTTTATTGTTCGGAATTACGGCTTCAAATTTGGAAGAAATATCGTTGGATGATTAAACTGTAATCGTGTACAAGATAAACTGGTACATATTGAGAGATATGCGAACTATTCGAGCACGAAGTCAAATTTCGCTACTTTTTGTGGGAAACCTCCGAAATAATCAATGACTGTGGCCTTATTTGCGAGGGGTACGTGGAAATGTTTATTTTGTAGAAGCACTGAACATTTGCACGTGTATTTATCAACTATACAATACCATAGATCCTTTCGTTGATTTATAAGAATTAATTAATTTGACCTGCCGTGCACCTGACATCAGTTGCCGAATCTGTCTTCGACGACTCTCATCTGTCTTCGACGCAGCCGGTTGTACGGTGTACGAAGGGGCATCATCCCCTAGTGTTGAAACCATATCTGCATGGACGGTCTTCGAAGTTAGACCCTTTTTATACAGATATTGAATCATTGCTCTTTCATCAACCTTGTCCATTTTGCAAAAGCCACTTGCCTGGTTAACTTTAGAGTGCTACCTCTTCAACATAAACTGACCAAATGACACCAGTTTTTCGGTTGCACACCTTTATATAGCCAGAGCATACAGGGGCTGAAAATGAACATCCTTGCTTGACCCTTTCTATGTGAGGCTCACTACTTATCAATCAACCCTCGTTTCTTTGATATGGATAATTTTGTCGTCTTCAACTCCTGTCAAATTGAGCAGTACACAACCCTGGCATTTGGGGATATGGGTTGATATAGATAATTTTGTCGTCTTCAACTACTTTCGAATTGAGCAGTTCACAACTCCGGGGTTTGGGGATTTGTGTAAGGCAGAATCAAATAAGGATAGAAATTCTTCCAAAACATAAGTGACATAGTGTTTGGCAAGGACAGGTGAGGTGACCGACATTTCTTTTTCAAACGGAAAAAGATACTAAGACAATTAAAGCTTTTCCCAAACATGATCTTGTTTTGACGTTCCCGATAAAATGTATGGGAAAACATTTAGACGAAAGAAGAAAATCCTGATAATCAGCATGTTTTCGTTTGCCTAAATATTTTCTGCATTATATTGTTACGCAGTCAATCTTTCCTGCTATTTGCGATAGCCTTCAATTCGGATAATCCTACAAGTTTGTCGTTTGGGAAAGGGTTTTGTTGCATATATCTCGTACAATTCGATCCGGTGCTGGCTTTTCAATAACATCTGACAGGAACCGAATATAGGTCCAATGACCTTTTTGAATAAACGCTTACAAGATTTTGCAAGTGATGAACACCGAAAACCACCCCATGATAACATCCTACTTTTAGCACAGAGCCCTGTAGTCTAGGGGCCCGTCCCGCAAAAATGAACTTTTATTTGACCAATCGTCCAGAAAAAATCTATTGGTATCAGGTGATTGTAAGTTCAATGGGGCGTTAGAATAGGGTGGATGCCGTAATCAAAAGTGGTGCAAATTTGTTTTACAAGCACTTTTCTTACCCCACCCACTTGAAATTAAGGTTAAATAGAAGTCGTCAGCAATTGTTTCTATACTACCATATTTATCTAATTGATAAATTATTTTTAGGTAAAGAAATCATATTTGAATAGTCTTCGTGATTGTAATTTTCTTATACCAAAAATCATCTTGAATTCTAAGAAATCTACAATTATCCTTACCCCACCCACCAATTTAAGCTATGTCTACCCCCTTTTACTTCAAGATGTCGTTAAAAAGCCAAAAACTCATAGATCTGCTTAAAACTGTGAGAATGTATTTCAAAGTACCTGGAAATGTTTTAAAACTTCTAACATGACATGTCATTTGATAAAAACACGTTTAATCCATGTCCGCAATTTGATAATATTTTTTTGAAAATTTGAAGTTTTCTGTCGGAAATGGATTATAGCTTTTTTATTGGCAGATGATTTAGATAAGTCACAATTTTGCACCCAAATCATCGAAAAAGACTGATAGAAGTAATGTAGAACGAGAAAATTTAGAAAAAATTAACGAATTCTAATGTCCATTTTGTCCGTCCGACCGCATGTACGTTTTTCATCACCCAAACTTTGTGTGCTTAAAACGTAATCAATATTTACCTGTAACTTAACGAATTTCGCGTTTTCAAATGACATTTAACGCAAATCCTTGAAAAAGAGTTTTGGTTTTCAGATATTCTTGATAAATAACATGAGGACCATGATGGTCCTAAATCGCTCACCAGAACCAAGATTATATGAGCCCAAGGTTTTTTCAAATCAATTAAAATTTGTGACTGCAACACTGAACACTCGTAAACAGCAGTTTTGTCAAGTTCAAGGAAAAACAATTAAAATTGTTGGATCATGATCAGGCTGAAAACTGAACCATATCTTGTGATCACTAACATTTTGCCCACGTTTTGTATCGACCACGTTTTGTATCGACCGATCAATATGTGTGTCTTTTGCAATGAAAACAAAGTCAAAATGGTCATTTTGTCAAAATTAAAGGCTTATAACTCAGGATGCCAGATTGACATTAACACTATAAAATATATCTCACAGTCACAGACTGAGATTTGTCTAGCTTAGTCAATGTTTGTGGTTGTTAGGGTGACGACAGGGTCGTAAAAAGTCAATTTTACAGAATTCAAGAGCAAATAACTATAGACCATCTATCCTGACTAAATAACCGAATGCCAAAGAAAATGAGAAGCTTATACTGTCACCCGGGCGTCGGCGTCGGCGTTGGCGTCGGCGTTGCAACCAAGGTTAAAGTTTTTTCAATCATCAATAACTTCCATACTATCAAAGGGATTCAACCCAAACTTGGAATACTTATTCACCATCACACCCTCTACCTTACTATCAGGGCGCATGACCCTGGCTCCACTATATTTGGAGTTATGCCCCCTTTATACTAAGCAACTTAGAAAGTCGAGCGCGCTGTCTTCGGACAGCTCTTGTTTAGAGTATATAAAACGTTGGAAACATTCTACCCATCAAAGATCGTATGGTCATCAACATTTTGCCCAAGTTTTGTCTTGATTTGTCAATCTATCTGGTTATTTGACTGAAAATAAAGTCAAAATGGAAATTTTGTCCAATTCAATGGAAGACAACTTAACAACTTCTGGCCCTATTATGTCGAAATTTTTATTCATCTTATGATCTTATAAGAATTGTCACCAATATTGTGTTTTAGTTTTGTCTCGACTGGCCAATATTTGTGGTTGTTAGGATAAAACCAAAGTCAAAAACATCAGTTTTTATCAAATTCAAGGGCACAAAAACACAGCTTTCTGATCCTGCCTGACTGAAATTAAAATCATTCTATATGTTATGGACACCAAGATTGTATCCAAGTTTCGTTTGGATTGGTCAATAAATGTAGATGCTAAAGTGTAAACCAAGTCGAAAATAGTCTAAAACAGCAATTTTGTAAAATCCAAGGGCATATTTCATGATTTCCTGTCCCGATCATTCTGAAAATTATACTCGTCCTAGATCTAATGGTAACCAACATTGTATAATAGTTTCATTTGGATTGGTCAATAATTGTAAATGCTAGAGTGTAAACCAAGTCAAAATATTCGAAAATGGCAATTTTGTAAAATTCAAGGGCATATAACTCATGACTTTATGTCCCGATCATTCTGAAAATTGTACTCAATCGAGATATTATAGTCCCAATCCTTATGTATAAGTTTCATTTGGATAGGTCAATAATTATACATGCTAGAGTGTAAACGGAGTTGAAAATAGTCGAAAATGGCAATTTTGTAAAATTCAAGGGCATATAACTCATGACTTTAAACCCGATCATTCTGAAAATTGTACTAAATCGAGATATTATAGACTCAATCCTTATGTATAAGTTTCATTTGGATTGGTCAATAATTATACATGCTAGAGTGTAAACGGAGTCGAAAATAGTCGAAAATGGCAAATTTGTTAAATTCAAGGGCATATAACTCGCGATGTTCTATTCTGATCATTCTGAGAATTAAACGCCTCCGAGATCTTTTAGTCAGCAACAAAATGTCCAGGTCTCAACTTGATTGGTCAATATTTATAAATACTAGATTGTAAACAAAGTAAAAAACAGTCAAAAACGGCAATTTTGTCAAATTCAAGGGCAAATTACTCATGACTGTCTCGTCCGATCAGGCCGAAAATCACACTCATTCGAGATCTTATGGACTTTATCATTATGTAGCAGTTTCATTTTCATTGGTAAATAATTGTGGATGCTAAATGGTAAACAAAGTCTAAAATATCTATTTTTGATGTTCAAGGGCAGATAACTCAGGACTTTCTGGTCCGATCTGGCCAATAATAAAACTAATTGAAGAACTTATTATCATACTTGTTTTGACTCAGTTTAATGAATATTGGTTTACTTTTGCGAGAACAAGATTGTAAACATGTTTTGTCATAAAGCCTTTCTTTGAACATGCCCTTATTGGTGGTAAGAGTTGTCTGCCCCCAGAGAAAAATCACACCGAAATTTGTTGCAAAAGTCATCCTGGAACGAAACCCAATTGACTTCAAAATATCCCTATGATGTCTAAACTTTTCTATCATCACAGTTTAAAAAAATAATAAAGTTTGAAAAAACTTTTCCTAATTATTTTAGAGTAATTTTTCTGTTTTGGTGAATGAACATTTATTAGAGCAATTACGGTAAATATGTTTTAAAAACCGACTATTCTATTACTTATTATTTTTGGCATACATGATATTTCAATTAAAACATAAAGTTATTGAGGAAAAAAGTCATAGAAAAAAATTAACGACAATTTCGATTCATGATCACCTAAAAAATGTTTATTTCATTTTTTGGTGGGTAGAGTTATCTGCCCCTAGAAAAAATCTGCACCACTTTCAGTTCTGGCATCCACCATAAAATGAAGCCCCAATGGTTACCCTAACTCAATGTACCACTGGAATCTTTCTACACGATTGGTCCAAAGAAAACCACTTTCTATGCCTCTTTTGGGGGTTGGCCCCTAGACTACTGTGTTTGTGTCGCTACTCGTCTAATACACATAGCACCGATTTTCTTGGTTAGTTTTTAAATTAGCGATTTTGATTATTCGGCATTATTCATCCTCGGAAACCCAGCTGTCATAGCTACAGGCCAATTGACCCAGGGGTCATGTTACGTAGCTATGACCGCTGGGTGTCCGAGGAAGGGTTCATTAGAGGTGATACGGGCTTAATAAAATTGACAATCATGCAGAAGGGCGATAATCCATGTTATACCGATGAGTATCTAAACAATACTGTACAAGTCATCTCCCTTGTTTTGTGCTTAACTGCATAAACAGTTATCAAGACCGTACAAGTTACCTCCCTTGTATTGTGGAATAACTGAATATTCCGCTCCCAAAACGACGCAATTTGCGACGTTCCACTTCAAAAAAGCTATCAAAAGACTGTGAATATTGTTTATAAACGTTATGTTTTTAGAGAAAAGGATAAATGATGCGTTTGGTAAACTGATCGAAAAAAAAAAAACAACAAGAAATCGACTATTTAAATATCAGTATGTGCCAAACAACTAAACAATAAAGTCAACAAAACACTAACAGCAATATCAACAACCTCCTTCAAATAATATAGAGTAATTACAAGACTATTTAAACATCATTATGTACCAGACAACTAAACAACAAAGACAACAAAACACTAACAACAATATCAACAGCCTCCTTCAAAAAATATAGAATAATTACAAGAACAACGACAACCCTAATTGGGAGACGATTTTTATGGTCGTGGGGCTAATTAATAGTTCACTGCAGGCCTTTAGAACTGGGTCCTTAAGGGGGCCCAACAATTACTTAGTTTTGCTTCTAGACAACCGTACCCTATCAAGCAATGGCATTTTATGTGACGTCATTTTAAAGATATAACGTCTGTCTACATATTCCAAAAAATCCATTCCGATCTGAAAAGCCTAGGATAATTAGCTATAGGCTAAACACCTCAAAATTGTCAAAATAATCGAAAACATGAAAATCTTAGATCATGCATCCTGTGTAATGAAGTTTGGTGGTTTTTTCTTCATCACTTGGATAATGTGTTGGGAGATATGTCTAACTAACTCTAAACAAAAGGCGCGAAACCCAATCCTGACCCAAATAAGAAAACGGCTTTCTCGGCTGATCTTGGCTTGAGGAAAGCTGGCTTTGGCTCTGGTCAGTTTTATCTTACCACTAAAGTACACTATTTTCCCATTTTATTTCAAATAAAAGAAAAGTCGCCTCTAGCTCCTTTATTATTGGGTCTACGAGGGATATCGAGGTGTCAAGTTAAAGCAATGTTGAGCTAACTCACACAGAAGTGACCCGTGGAGTTGTTGTCCCTGCTTGACCCCTGGGATCGGAAACGCCCTCTTTTTGGCCAGACGTCCCATAGGCACGGGACTATTTTCATTTTCATTTTTTATCAAAAAGGAAAGGGTGTAACTAAATCATTTTGGCACAAAAGTTACTTCTAAAGGGAGACTACACTTTTCTTGAAACATTTTCGAGTTATTGCCCTTGGGTAAGATCTAACGCCTTGCCGAAAAAAAATGTTCTCCGAAGGTCCCGCATCTTCGCCAGCCAAAGGTTCTACCTCTGCTTTGTTCCTAAGGAAGAAAACAAAGTAAAGTGGTGGTAGAAATCTTGGCTTGCGAAGATGAAGGTCCCGAGGAAAATCTGCTTTATTTATCTTAGTTCGGTGAAGAAAGGTTAAGAATCTAATCTTATAGAAACCAAAGCTCTGTTGAACAAGATCAATCTTGAATTGCTGTGACACCGGATTCGGTGCAGTGGTTACACTTAACCCATTACAGCACCATGACTCTTTTTGACTCCCCACAAAATGATGGCCCTGGAAAACATCGTGGAAAAAATGAAGAAATTGTTTTTGACAAGCAATTTCTTCATTTCCTACAATGTTTTCCATAAAAAAAGACCTAAGAATTAAACATTCTTTTCATTTGAAATTATCGTCTGCAGAATCTTTCAATTTGGTCCGCCCTAAAATTTTGTCGTTTGGAAATGAGTAAACCTAGTATGGACATAGAAATAGGTTAGAAATTTCTGTCCTTTTGTCTGTGGAATGCCTGTGGTAAATGCAAAAAACATCTAACTCGGACATCTTTACACTTATTTTGCTTCCCGGAGCCTCCTAGACCCAGTCAAAATGTTCATTGGACCTATCACTTATGAATAAATGTATTCAGCTGCACCCTTAGTTTGCCTACGGAACTGGATATCGTCGCTTTTCTACAAAAACCTCGTATCGGCAGCTTGTTTTAAGCTGTAGATACGAGGCTTTTAGCTCACCTTAGCACGAAGTGCTGAGGGTGAGCTGTTGTGGTCGCTCACCGTCCGTCTGTCCGTCTGTCCGTCCGTCTGTCTGTCCACAATTACTAAAAAATCTTCTCCTCCCAAACTATAAGGTCTAGAGTCTTGAAATTTTGTATGTAGTATTGTCTCAATGCCCTCTACCAAAATACTTCAAATAATTGTGCTTATAGAAAAATTGACCCTATGTTGTGGGGTTTAAGGTTTCACACTGAAACACAGTTTTCTCAAAGACTATTTGGCCTAGAGTCTTGAAATTTTGCATGACTTAACATCTCATATACCTCAAACAGAATACTAAAAATCATCACATTGCAAGGAAAGAAGCCCTATGTTATGGGTTCTGGAATTTTCAAGTGAGGAATTGTTTTGACCAGGTAGATTTAATCACATATCGTTGGTGGGGAGTCAAATCCTCGAAACTACAGCTTGAATAAGCTGGAGTTACGAGGTTTTGACTCCCCACCGACGATATCATATCCCTATAATCAGATTATGCAGATCATAATATCTGATAAAGAATGCATGGAGCTACAGATAAAAGGAGGTAAATCATTCTATATTTGATGTTTAAAATCTAAACGCTTTGTTATGGGTACTCATTTGAAAAGTCTTGATTTAAGAATTCAAATGAATACCCTCAACATAGGGTGTTAAAATATTAAAAATATATTTTATGATTCTGAAAGCCATTACCCTCTTTTACCTGTATCCCTGAGGCACTTATGTTTTGTTTACTCGATCTAGGGATCAACTAAATACTTTAACCCTTTCGTGGAAAGACCTTGTGTTGAAGTCCCTATTAGAAAAGGCTTTGGAAATTAATGAGTCAAATGAAGAAAGTGCTGATTTTCCTTTTACCTCAATATTTTATTTTATTTTATTCAATATTTTATATGCTAGTTTATTGTAAACGAATCCTATTTGTACCGCTTTCAATTTTGTATTCTGAACTTTCAAATTGGAACAGTCTATTTCCTTTCTTTACCTTTCTGTATGGGAAAGTATTATGCCCTTTCTCTACCATACACAGGTTTGCTTCACCGACAGAAAAGGCTTGTAAATGAAATGGTAAAAGAAGAAAATGTTGATAACTTCATAGCCTGTGTTGTCTCATTTTGCCTCATCATTTTCTCTGCATTTTTATACATGAATGCAGTCTTTATCAACACATGTATATCATCTACAGCAGCTTTTAATTATGTCTGCTCTTATGTTGTGTTGTTTGGAAAAGGTTTAGCCATAACCAAATCCTTACTGTTCAATGAATAATTCCCCTATGTTGTGGGTTCTATATAAATGATAGAGGGCAATGTTTGACAATCTTTTCAAGTTGTTAAGGCCTGAAGATGATTTTTTTGCCTGGTTTAAGAACTTTTAGAATTATTCCTATGCTTTAGGCTCTTGCATTTTGTACTGAAAAAAGTGCATATAAGTTGTGTGTGTCATATTGTCTTGTTCAACAGATTAGTTCAAGTTACCATTTCGCTTTGAAAATAAGCTCTACCATGAGGTATTCCAGATTTGAAAAAGCGGGAACAGGTTTAAAATTGCCTTAGAATTTCCAAACTTTCTATGGTTTCTAAATACTATAGCCCAATGACCTCTTTCCAAGATTAATGCTTCAATTTGTGTATGTGCAATGGAAATTCAGCAATATGTTGTGGATTTTCTGATTTTAAATACAGATATAGTGAAAAATCTTTGGCAATTTTTTCCCAATTGTGCTTTGAAATTAAGTGTGTACCATTGTCATATGAATCCTTTTCAAAATCCTCTTTTCAAAATCCTCGGAGATTTAAAGGGTTTGTTAAAAAGTATGTCTCAGGGCGCTCTAAGGTGAGCGATGTAGGACCATCTTGGTTCTCTTGTTGAAGAAAAGCATCGATATATGGTTTTGGTGTTTCTTTGTCTTTGTGTTCATTTGTAATCAATGCAAAAACGGCATAAATTTTAACAGTTTTGACCTGCAGAAAAGATTAATTTTAAAATTGAATGTCTACTTTGTTCAAGATGTTAAAACCGATTCCAAGTTATTCCAGAACTAATAAGAGCCAGTGTAACAGTTTATCTTGCCCCTCGAGGGCAGGTTGGTCGCCGGGGCCAAGATACCCGGGGTACTTTGATCCCCACCTTGAGTATCTTGGTCCCCAAATTAAATCTTTTTTCCAGAATCTACCAAAATAAAAAAAAGGTCTATAACTGTTACGCTTCACTGTCAAATGTATAGTAAAAATAAAAAAATGTGTTTTGATCAAACTGATTTGTCACCATTTGGGCTTGGAATAGGGGGTTTGAGCCAAAATACCCTAGTCGGGGTATCTTGCATGCCCCCGCCTTAAACCTTTTTCCAAAGCCGCCCATACCCCCCCCCCCCCCGATACAAAACAATGTCTATTAATGTTATACCTAATATCAAATGTTTAAAAAAATCAAAGTTTAACGTGTTTTGATAATATTAACTTTTCGGCTTGGAATAGGGCGGGCCAAGATATCTGGGCCGGGGTATCTTGGTCTTAGAATCTTTTTCCAGAATCTCCCAAAATATAAAACAAGGTCTATAAACGTTACGCCTACTGTCAAATGTTATGAAAAGCCATTGTTTAATGTGTTTTGATCAAATTGATTTTTGACTTAATTGGCTTGGAATAGGGGGAGGGGCCAATATACTCCGATCGGGATATCTTGGCCCGCACCTAAAATATTTTTCCAGTTTTCCATTACAATACAAAACAATGACTATAAATGTTACAAACACTCTTAAGTGTAAGGAAAACCAAAGATTATTGTGTTTCGATGAGAGCATCCTTAAAAATCAACCATTAGGTCAATTTGAACCCAACTTGGCAGGAATGTTCCTTAGCAGACTTTTTCAAAATATATTCTCAAATTTTTAGATACACCAAAAATGTGGGCTTGGCAGGGCAGGGAATATTCCTGTGTGAGCAAGCTATATATATGAGCGGATCTAGAGAGGGGTCGGGGGTCCGGACCCCCCTGGCCTTGGCCGAAAATTAAATTTTGACTATATTAATTTAGTGTAACGTTACATATTTATTACATTTTAAGCTGTAATTTGAGCTTGGACCCCCACCCCCCCTGGAAAAAAATCTTGGGCTTGGACCCCCCTGGAAAAAATCCTGGATCCCCTTGTTATATATACTTTTCTTTGGATAATCGAATTTGCTTCTATTTTGCATCCTCTATAGCTCTTGACCAAAATATTATAAAATCAAATATTTTGCAGTGAAGAAGGGTCCTTTATTGTTGATTCTTTGGGCTTATTTAAGGGTTTAACCCTCTTCCAAACAAGACCCGGTTTTGACGTCCCTGTTAGAAAAGGCTTAGGAAAACATTGACACAAAAGAAGAAACTGCCGATAACCAGCAGTTTCTCCTTCTGTCTAAATATTTTCTATGCCATATTTTACACAAATCCTATCTTTGATAACATCCATTTTGTCATTTGTGGCAGTTTTTGATGTTGATCAACCTAAAATTTTGTCGTTAGGGAAAGGGTTAAATAAGGGTTGATACTTCTATCTTTAACATTTTGATCTAACTTGGAAAACTTTTTCATCTCAAAACATTAAGCTATATATTGTGCCAGATACAATAACAGTGTTTTATTCTAAAAATCTTGTGGGTAAAACATAAAACACGTTTCCATATCTTTGTTTATTTTAAGGGGGAATGCTCCAGTTTCCTAATTTTTTTCCCAACAATAGAATTTATTTATATTTTATTTGTTGAAATTACATGTTATTACCAACTGAAAAATAAAATAAAAATGGATGGTCAGCGATCTTGTTTGAATTTTATAGGCATTCGTATCACATACCCCTACAGCGAAAAAATGCACAATTTCTTACTCCTGTCCAAGGTCACTAAAATGTTAATAAAATGCTGTATATTCATCGTTTAGTCCCGAAAATGGATTTAAAGTAATGTCTTGCATTTAATAAGAACAGAAAACCCAAGATGTGTGCTAATATAAACGCGTATATGTATAAAACAGCATGCTTACGTGTTCGGTTAAATCAATGAAGCCGGAGTATTTTATGTCAAAAATTGCATATTTTTGGAAATATTTCAAGTTCTACATAATAGAATTTGATAAAACTCCCTCATTGTATTAAGCAACATGTCCTGGTAATAATTCAAAAAGAAAATGTATAGGTCAGCGCACTTATTAGTGAATTACAGTAATTTTTATCAGCTACACATGAATAAAATGACGCAAAACAGTGGTAACTACATACACCTTTACGACTGTCTTGCTCTAAATAATCGATTTCCATCTTCAAGAAATCGGTTTCGCTTAATGAATACTTTACCGTCGAAAATGGTAAATTGTAATTATGTGTTATATTATTGAAAATTCGGTAGCGAAACATGTTGGTACGAAACATTTAATTTTCTACAGTAATGACCGAGTGTTCCGAAAAACTGGAGCATTCCCCCTTAAGGGGATATTGTTCTGCGTCGTCCGTCCGAGTTTCGTTTCCGCTCTATTTCTTGGACACCATTGACTGGATTTCAATGAAACTTTGTGGATAGCTTATCTACAAAGAGGAGATGCGCATATCGTCGTGGGTATCCGGTTCGGCTATCAAATTAAGAGTTACAGCCCCTGATTGGTGAAGCCATGTACATACAGTAAAGAGTAATATTCGTTTCCGCGCAATTTTTTGGAAACCATCTGCTGGATTTTTATGAAACTTTGTGGACAGCTTCACTACAGAGAGGAGATGCATATATCGTCGGGGATGTCCTGTTCGACTATAAACGTTACTACCCATGATTGGTGAAGCTATATTCTCGTACATACAGAGTAATACTCGTTTCCCCGCTTTTTCTAGGAAACCACTGACTGGATTTCAATAGAACTGTGAAAAGCTTCACTACAAAGAGGAGATGTGCGTATCATCGGGGTTTCCCGGTTCGACGATTAAATTCAGGGCCCGTATTCACGAACGTTTCTAAATTTGTTTTCTAAAGTAAAATTACACACGAACCAATCACAGTGGTCGAGACTTTTGTCTACTTTTGTGTCGGTCACTCTGATTGGTTGTAATGTAATTCTACTTTAGGAATTCAATTTAGAAACGTTGGTAAATACAGGCCCGGGCTGAAAATAATGGTCACGTGAGAAGTCACATGGAGGTGTGTCTGGTAATGACATTACCAAAATCTCGCTAAACCAAGTGGCGGTTCAAGGGTCTCTGTTAAAGGGGTTCGAATATATACTTGTCAAAACTTCTAACCGGCCACTTTGAAAACAAATATATTTTTTCTGTGGTGTTTGGATATTCATGAAATGCTTTGTGAATTTTTAAGCAACTTTCCACTTGATTATAGCGAAAGGTTACCAGTGTTTTATTGAATTGAAAGTGCGACACGAGAAAAGCTCAAAAAGCTCTAAATTCACACAAAGCTCGAAATATTGTCAATATAGTAATTTTGGTCTTATGCATCTTTAGCTGCAACATAGACTTAGAAAAAAATGAAAATGTTTGATAATTGTTCGCGGCATTAGGCCCTAGAATTAAATAAAAGCGCTTATGTATGCAGAAAAAGGGTTCCAAAAACAACACCTGAAACACTTTTATTTCGAAAATGCTTTAAATATAGACTGGTGATTGCCGACGAGCTTCAAATTGTAGGATAGGTGTAAAAATCAGTTTGTTGCATCCTTTTTCCACACCAGACAATATTTGAGCATATTCGCTAGATAAAATATTTTGCCGGCTGAATTTCAACACCATTTTACCATGGCTCCTATTCTTTCTGTTCCTTCTGTAGTCAAAAGGCACACATGAATGACAATGTTTTCCATTTTTTTCTTGACCTAGGTTGTATCTAACGATTTATAGAGAGTGTCTCATAAGCCAAAACTGGCTGGCCCTTTCAAATAGGGGTGACACTATAATAAACAAACCTTTACCTTTTATAGACTTTGAGTTGTTGAAAGTGCAAATCTTGAGCTCTTTTAAGAATCAAAGCTTTTTGAGCTTTCCCTTTATTACAAATCTAAGTTTGATAAGAATTGGAAATTTTTCATGGATATCCACGTACATAAGGCTTAAAAATTTACATATCAAATTTCATTCGAATGTAACGACTTTTAAGTTATCGTCATTTCTATAGTGGACGGTTAGGACATTTAGTCAGTATATTATAGTTAGTACTCTACCCTATAACTGGTACTAGTAATGTCAGTAAGTGTTCATTATGTTAATATGTAACCTTATACACGTATAAAGACAGGAGAGATTCAGTTAAGAAAATACAGTGCCTGGGAGCTAGTACTCTACCCTATAACTGGTACTAGTAATGTCAGTAAGTGTTCATTATGTTGATATGTAACCTTATACATGTATAAAGACTGGAGAGATTCAGTTAAGAAAATACAGTGCCTGGGAGTTAATACTCTTTGCTATAGCTGGTACTAGTAATGTCAGTAAGTGTTCATTATGTTGATATGTAACCTTATACATGTATAAAGACAGGAGAGATTCAGTTAAGAAAATACAGTGCCTGGGAGTTAGTACTCTACCCTATAACTGGTACTAGTAATGTCAGTAAGTGTTCATTCATTATGTAGATATGCAACCTTATACACGTATAAAGACAGGAGAGATTCAGTTAAGAAAATACAGTGCCTGGGAGTTAGTACTCTACCCTATAACTGGTACTAGTAATGTCAGTAAGTGTTCATTCATTATGTAGATATGCAACCTTATACACGTATAAAGACTGGAGAGATTCAGTTTAGAAAATACAGTGCCTGGGAGTTAGTACTCTACCCTATAACTGGCACTAGTAATGTCAGTAAGTGTTCATTATGTTGATATGTAACCTTATACGTGTATAAAGACAGGAGAGATTCAGTTAAGAAAATACAGTACCTGGGAGTTAGTACTCTACCCTATTGCAGGTACTAGTAATGTCAGTAAGTGTTCATTCACTATATTGATATGTAACCTTATACATGTATAAAGACTGGAGAGATTCAGTTAAGAAAATACAGTGCCTGGGAGTTAGTACTCTAGCCTATAACTGGTACTAGAAATGTCAGTAAGTGTTCATTATGTTGATATGTAGCCTTATACATGTATAAAGACTGAAGAGATTCAGTTAAGAAAATAGAGTACCTGGGAGTTGGTACTCTACCCTATAACTGGTACTAGTAATGTCAGTAAGTGATCATTATGTTTATATGTAACGTTATACAAGTATAAAGACTGGAGAGATTCAGTTAAGAAAATACAGTGCCTGGGAGCTAGTACTCTACCCTATAACTGGTACTAGTGATGTCAGTAAGTATTCATTATGTTTATATGTAACCTTATACATGTATAAAGACTTTAGAGATTCAGTTAAGAAAATACAGTGCCTGGGAGTTAGTACTCTACCCTAAAACTGGTACTAGTAATGTCAGTAAGTGTTCATTCACTATGTTGATATGTAACCTTTTACATGTATAAAGACTGGAGAGATTCAGGTAAGAAAATACAGTGCCTGGGAGTTAGTACTCTAGCCTATAACTGGTACTAGAAATGTCAGTAAATGTTCATTATGTAGATATGTAACCTTATACATGTATAAAGACTGGAGAGATTCAGTTAAGAAAATACAGTGCCTGGGAGTTAGTACTCTACCCTATAACTGGTACTAGTAATGTCAGTAAGTGTTCATTATGTTGATATGTAAACTTATACATGTATAAAGACTGGAGAGATTCAGTAAAGAAAATACAGTGCAAGGGAGTAAGTACTCTATCCTATAACTGGTACTAGTAATGTCAGTAAGTGTTCATTCATTATGTTAATATGTAACCTTATACATGTATAAAGACTGGAGAGATTCAGTTAAGAAAATACAGTGCCTGGGAGCTAGTACTCTACCCTATAACTGGTATTAGTGATGTCAGTAAGTGTTTATTATGTTGATATGTAACCTTATACATGTATAAAGACTGGAGAGATTCAGTAAAGAAAATACAGTGCCAGGGAGTAAGTACTCTATCCTATAACTGGTACTAGTAATGTCAGTAAGTGTTCATTCATTATGTTAATATGTAACCTTATACATGTATAAAGACTGGAGAGATTCAGTTAAGAAAATACAGTGCCTGGGAGCTAGTACTCTACCCTATAACTGGTACTAGTGATGTCAGTAAGTGTTTATTATGTTGATATGTAACCTTATACATGTATAAAGACTGGAGAGATTCAGTTAAGAAAATACAGTGCCTGGGAGTTAGTACTCTACCCTGTAACTGGTACTAGTAATGTCAGTAAATGTTCATTATGTTGATATGTAAACTTATACACGTATAAAGACTGGAGAGATTCAGTTTAGAAAATACAGTGCCTGGGAGTTAATACTCTTTGCTATAGCTGGTACTAGTAATGTCAGTAAGTGTTCATTCATTATGTAGATATGCAACCTTATACATGTGTAAAGACAGGAGAGATTCAGTTAAGGAACTACAGTGCCTGGGAGTTAGTACTCTATCCTATAACTGGTACTAGTAATGTCAGTAAGTGTTCATTATGTTGATATGTAAACTTATACATGTATAAAGACTGGAGAGATTCAGTTAAGAAAATACAGTACCTGGGAGCTAGTACTCTACCCTATAACTTGTACTAGTAATGTCAGTAAGTGTTCATTCATTATGTTTATATGTAACGTTATACAAGTATAAAGACTGGAGAGATTCAGTTAAGAAAATACAGTGCCTGGGAGCTAGTACTCTACCCTATAACTGGTACTAGTGATGTCAGTAAGTATTCATTATGTTTATATGTAACCTTATACATGTATAAAGACTTTAGAGATTCAGTTAAGAAAATACAGTGCCTGGGAGTTAGTACTCTACCCTATAACTGGCACTAGTAATGTCAGTAAGTGTTCATTATGTTGATATGTAACCTTATACGTGTATAAAGACAGGAGAGATTCAGTTAAGAAAATACAGTACCTGGGAGTTAGTACTCTACCCTATTGCAGGTACTAGTAATGTCAGTAAGTGTTCATTCACTATATTGATATGTAACCTTATACATGTATAAAGACTGGAGAGATTCAGTTAAGAAAATACAGTGCCTGGGAGTTAGTACTCTAGCCTATAACTGGTACTAGAAATGTCAGTAAGTGTTCATTATGTTGATATGTAGCCTTATACATGTATAAAGACTGAAGAGATTCAGTTAAGAAAATAGAGTACCTGGGAGTTGGTACTCTACCCTATAACTGGTACTAGTAATGTCAGTAAGTGATCATTATGTTTATATGTAACGTTATACAAGTATAAAGACTGGAGAGATTCAGTTAAGAAAATACAGTGCCTGGGAGCTAGTACTCTACCCTATAACTGGTACTAGTGATGTCAGTAAGTATTCATTATGTTTATATGTAACCTTATACATGTATAAAGACTTTAGAGATTCAGTTAAGAAAATACAGTGCCTGGGAGTTAGTACTCTACCCTAAAACTGGTACTAGTAATGTCAGTAAGTGTTCATTCACTATGTTGATATGTAACCTTTTACATGTATAAAGACTGGAGAGATTCAGGTAAGAAAATACAGTGCCTGGGAGTTAGTACTCTAGCCTATAACTGGTACTAGAAATGTCAGTAAATGTTCATTATGTAGATATGTAACCTTATACATGTATAAAGACTGGAGAGATTCAGTTAAGAAAATACAGTGCCTGGGAGTTAGTACTCTACCCTATAACTGGTACTAGTAATGTCAGTAAGTGTTCATTATGTTGATATGTAAACTTATACATGTATAAAGACTGGAGAGATTCAGTAAAGAAAATACAGTGCAAGGGAGTAAGTACTCTATCCTATAACTGGTACTAGTAATGTCAGTAAGTGTTCATTCATTATGTTAATATGTAACCTTATACATGTATAAAGACTGGAGAGATTCAGTTAAGAAAATACAGTGCCTGGGAGCTAGTACTCTACCCTATAACTGGTATTAGTGATGTCAGTAAGTGTTTATTATGTTGATATGTAACCTTATACATGTATAAAGACTGGAGAGATTCAGTAAAGAAAATACAGTGCCAGGGAGTAAGTACTCTATCCTATAACTGGTACTAGTAATGTCAGTAAGTGTTCATTCATTATGTTAATATGTAACCTTATACATGTATAAAGACTGGAGAGATTCAGTTAAGAAAATACAGTGCCTGGGAGCTAGTACTCTACCCTATAACTGGTACTAGTGATGTCAGTAAGTGTTTATTATGTTGATATGTAACCTTATACATGTATAAAGACTGGAGAGATTCAGTTAAGAAAATACAGTGCCTGGGAGTTAGTACTCTACCCTGTAACTGGTACTAGTAATGTCAGTAAATGTTCATTATGTTGATATGTAAACTTATACACGTATAAAGACTGGAGAGATTCAGTTTAGAAAATACAGTGCCTGGGAGTTAATACTCTTTGCTATAGCTGGTACTAGTAATGTCAGTAAGTGTTCATTCATTATGTAGATATGCAACCTTATACATGTGTAAAGACAGGAGAGATTCAGTTAAGGAACTACAGTGCCTGGGAGTTAGTACTCTATCCTATAACTGGTACTAGTAATGTCAGTAAGTGTTCATTATGTTGATATGTAAACTTATACATGTATAAAGACTGGAGAGATTCAGTTAAGAAAATACAGTACCTGGGAGCTAGTACTCTACCCTATAACTTGTACTAGTAATGTCAGTAAGTGTTCATTCATTATGTTTATATGTAACCTTATACATGTATAAAGACTGGAGAGATTCAGTTAAGAATATACAGTGCCTGGGAGCTAGTACTCTACCCTATAACTGGTACTAGTAAAGTCAGTAAATGTTCAATATGTTGATATGCAACCTTATACACGTATAAAGACTGGAGAGATTCAGTTCAGAAAATACAGTACCTTGGAGTTAGTACTCTATCCTATAACTGGTACTAGTAATGTCAGTAAGTATTCATTATGTTGATATGTAACCTTATACATGTATAAAGACTGGAGAGATTCAGTTAAGAAAATACAGTGCCTGGGAGTTAGTACTCTATCCTAAAACTGGTACTAGTAATGTCAGTAAGTGTTCATTATGTTGATATGTAACCTTATACATGTATAAAGACTGGAGAGATTCAGTTAAGAAAATAGAGTACCTGGGAGCTAGTACTCTACCCTATAACTGGTACTAGTTATGTCAGTAAGTGTTCATTATGTTGATATGTAACCTTATACATGTATAAAGACGGGAGAGATTCAGTTAAGAAAATTCAGTGCCTGGGAGTTAGTAATCTACCCTATTACTGGTACTAGTAATGTCAGTATGTATTCATTTATTATGTTGATATGTAACCTTATACATGTATAAAGACTGGAGAGATTCAGTTAAGAAAATACAGTACCTGGGAGTTAGTACTCTATCCTATAACTGGTACTAGTAATGTCAGTAAGTGTTCATTATGTTGATATGTAACCTTATACATGTATAAAGACAGGAGAGATTCAGTTAAGAAAATACAGTACCTGGGAGTTAGTACTCTACCCTATAACTGGTACTAGTAATGTCAGTAAGTGTTCATTATGTTTATATGTAACCTTTTACACGTATAAAGACTGGAGAGATTCAGTTAAGAAAATACAGTGCCTGGGAGTTAGTACTCTATCCTATAACTGGTACTAGTAATGTCAGTAAGTGTTCATTATGTTTATATGTAACCTTATACATGTATAAAGACTGCAGAGATTCAGTTAAGAAAATACAGTGCCTGGGAGCTAGTACTCTACCCTATAACTGGTACTAGTAATGTCAGTAAGTGTTCATTATGTTTATATGTAACCTTATACATGTATAAAGACTGGAGAGATTCAGTTAAGAAAATACAGTGCCTGGGAGCTAGTACTCTACCCTATAACTGGTACTAGTAACGTCAGTAAGTGTTCAATATGTTTATATGTAGCCTTATACATGTATAAAGACAGGAGAGATTCAGTTAAGAAAACACAGTACCTGGGAGTTAGTACTCTACCCTATAACTGGTACTAGTAATGTCAGTAAGTGTTTATTATGTTGATATGTAACCTTATACATGTATAAAGACAGGAGAGATTCGATTAAGAAAATACAGTGCCTGGAAGCTAGTACTCTACTCTATAACTGGTACTAGTAATGTCAGTAAGTGTTCAATATGTTGATATGTAATCTTATACATGTATAAAGACTGGAGAGATTCAGTTAAGAAAATACAGTGCCTGGGAGTTAGTACTCTACCCTATAACTGGTACTAGTAGTGTCAGTAAGTGTTCATTATGTAGATATGTAACCTTATACATGTGTATAAAGACATGAGAGATTCAGTTAAGAAAATACAGTGTCTGGAAGCTAGTACTCTACCCTATAACTGGTACTAGTAGTGTCAGTAAGTGTTCATTATGTTGATATGTAGCCTTATACATGTATAAAGACTGGAGAGATTCAGTTAAGAAAATACAGTACCTGGGAGCTAGTACTCTACTCTATAACTGGTACTAGTAATGTCAGTAAGTATTCATTATGTTGATATGTAACCTTATACATGTATAAAGACCGGAGAGATTCAGTTAAGAAAATACAGTACCTGGGAGTTAGTACTCTACCCTACAACTGGTACTAGCAATGTCAGTAAGTGTTCATTCATTATGTTGATATGTAACCTTATACATGTATAAAGACTGGAGAGATTCAGTTAAGAAAATACAGTGCCTGAGAGTTAGTACTCTACCCTACAACTTGTACTAGTAATGTCAGTAAGTGTTTATTATGTTGATATGTAACCTTATACATGTATAAAGACTGGAGAGATTCAGTTAAGAAAAAACAGTGCCTGGGAGTTAGTACTTTACCCTTAACTGGTACTAGTAATGTCAGTAAGTGTTCATTATGTTGATATGTAACCTTATACATGTATAAAGACTGGAGAGATTCAGTTAAGAAAATACAGTACCTGGGAGCTAGTACTCTACCCTATAACTTGTACTAGTAATGTCAGTAAGTGTTCATTATGTTGATATGTAACCTTATACATGTATAAAGACTGGAGAGATTCAATTAAGAAAATACAGTACCTGGGAGTTAATACTCTACCCTATAACTGGTATTAGTAATGTCAGTAAGTGTTCATTATGTTGATATGTAACCTTATACAGGTATAAAGACAGGAGAGATTCAGTTAAGAAAATACAGTACCTGGGAGTTAGTACTCTACCCTATAACTGGTACTAGTAATGTCAGTAAGTGTTCATTATGTTGATATGTAACCTTATACATGTATAAAGACAGGAGAGATTCATAAGAAAATACAGTGCCTGGGAGTTAGTACTCTACCCTATAACTGGTACTAGTAATGTCAGTAAGTGTTCATTCATTATGTAGATATGTAACCTTATACAGGTATAAAGACAGGAGAGATTCAGTTAAGAAAATACAGTACCTGGGAGTTAGTACTCTACCCTATAACTGGTACTAGTAATGTCAGTAAGTGTTCATTATGTTGATATGTAACCTTATACATGTATAAAGACAGGAGAGATTCATAAGAAAATACAGTGCCTGGGAGTAAGTACTCTACCCTATAACTGGTACTAGTAATGTCAGTAAGTGTTCATTCATTATGTTGATATGTAACCTTATACATGTATAAAGACAGGAGAGATTCAGTTAAGAAAATACAGTACCTGGGAGTTAGTACTCTACCCTATAACTGGTACTAGTAATGTCAGTAAGTGTTCATTATGTTGATATGTAACCTTATACAGGTATAAAGACAGGGGAGATTCAGTTAAGAAAATACAGTACCTGGGAGCTAGTACTCTACCCTATAACTGGTACTAGTAATGTCAGTAAGTGTTCATTATGTTGATATGTAATCTTATACATGTATAAAGACAGGAGATATTCAGTTAAGAAAATACAGTGCCTGGAAGCTAGTACTCTACCCTATAACTGGTACTAGTAATGTCAGTAAGTGTTCCTTCATTATGTAGATATGTAACCTCATACATGTATAAAGACTGGAGATATTCAGTTAAGAAAATACAGTGCCTGGAAGCTAGTACTCTACCCTATAACTGGTACTAGTAATGTCAGTAAGTGTTCATTATGTTGATATGTAACCTTATACAGGTATAAAGACAGGGGAGATTCAGTTAAGAAAATACAGTACCTGGGAGCTAGTACTCTACCCTACAACCGGTACTAGTAATGTCAGTAAGTGTTCATTCATTATGTAGATATGTAACCTTATAAACCTTATACATGTATAAAGACAGGAGAGATTCAGTTAAGAAAATACAGTGCCTGGGAGTTAGTACTCTACCCTTCAACTGGTACTAGTAATGTCAGTAAGTACTCATTATGTTGATATGTAACCTTATACAAGTATAAAGACAGGAGAGATTCAGTTAAGAAAATACAGTGCCTGGGAGTTAGTACTCTACCCTATAACTGGTACTAGTAATGTCAGTAAGTGTTCATTATGTTGATATGTAACCTTATACATGTATAAAGACTGGAGAGATTCAGTTAAGAAAATACAGTGCCTGGGAGTTAGTACTCTACCCTACAACTGGTACTAGTAATGTCAGTAAGTGTTCATTCATTATGTAGATATGTAACCTTATACAAGTATAAAGACAGGAGAGATTCAGGTAAGAAAACACAGTGCCTGGGAGCTAGTACTCTACCCTATAACTGGTACTAGTAATGTCAGTAAGTGTTTATTATGTTGATATGTAACCTTATACATGTATAAAGACTGGAAAGATTCAGTTAAGAAAATACAGTGCCTGGGAGCTAGTACTCTACCCTATAACTGGTACTAGTAATGTCAGTAAGTGTTCATTATGTTTATATGTAACCTTATACATGTATAAAGACAGGAGAGATTCAGTTAAGAAAATACAGTGCCTGGGAGTTAGTACTCTACCCTATAACTGGTACTAGTAATGTCAGTAAGTGTTCATTATGTTGATATGTAACCTTATACATGTATAAAGACTGGAGAGATTCAGTTAAGAAAATACAGTGCCTGGGAGTAAGTACTCTACCCTATAACTGGTACTAGTAATGTCAGTAAGTGTTCATTCATTATGTTGATATGTAACCTTATACATGTATAAAGACTGGAGAGATTCAGTTAAGAAAATACAGTACCTGGGAGCTAGTACTCTACCCTATAACTGGTACTAGTAATGTCAGTAAGTGTTCATTATGTTGATATGTAACCTTATACATGTATAAAGACAGGAGAGATTCAGTTAAGAAAATACAGTACCTGGGAGCTAGTACTCTACCCTATAACTGGTACTAGTAATGTCAGTAAGTGTTCATTATGTTGATATGTAACCTTATACAAGTATAAAGACTGGAGAGATTCAGTTAAGAAAATACAGTACCTGGGAGTTAGTACTCTACCCTATAACTGGTACTAGTAATGTCAGTAAGTGTTCATTCATTATGTAGATATGTAACCTTATACATGTATAAAGACAGGAGAGATTCAGTTAAGAAAATACAGTGCCTGGGAGTTAGTACTCTACCCTTTAACTGGTACTAGTAATGTCAGTAAGTGTTCATTATGTAGATATGTAACCTTATACATGTATAAAGACTGGAGAGATTCAGTTAAGAAAATACAGTGCCTGGGAGCTAGTACTCTACCCTATAACTGGTACTAGTAATGTCAGTTAGTGTTCATTATGTTGATATGTAACCTTATACATGTATAAAGACAGGAGAGATTCAGTTAAGAAAACACAGTACCTGGGAGTTAGTACTCTACCCTACAACTGGTACTAGTAATGTCAGTAAGTGTTCATTATGTTGATATGTAACCTTATACATGTATAAAGACAGGAGAGATTCAGTTAAGAAAATACAGTACCTGGGAGCTAGTACTCTACCCTACAACTGGTACTAGTAATGTCAGTAAGTGTTCTTTCATTATGTAGATATGTAACCTTATACATGTATAAAGACTGGAGAGATTCAGTTAAGAAAATACAGTGCCTGGGAGTTAGTACTCTACCCTACAACTGGTACTAGTAATGTCAGTAAGTGTTCATTCATTATGTAGATATGTAACCTTATACAAGTATAAAGACTGGAGAGATTCAGTTAAGAAAATACAGTACCTGGGAGCTAGTACTCTACCCTATAACTGGTACTAGTAATGTCAGTAAGTATTCATTATGTTGATATGTAACCTTATACATGTATAAAGACAGGAGAGATTCAGTTAAGAAAATATAGTACCTGGGAGCTAGTACTCTACCCTTCAACTGGTACTAGTAATGTCAGTAAGTGTTCATTCACTATGTTGATATGTAACCTTATACATGTATAAAGACAGGAGAGAGACAGTTAAGAAAATACAGTACCTGGGAGCTAGTTATCTACCCTATAACTGGTACTAGTAATGTCAGTAAGTGTTCATTCATTATGTTGATATGTAACCTTATACATGTATAAAGACAAGAGATAATCAGTTAAGAAAACACAGTGCCTGGGAGCTAGTACTCTACCCTACAACTGGTACTAGTAATGTCAGTTCGTGTTCATTATGTTGATATGTAACCTCATACATGTATAAAGACAGGAGAGATTCAGTTAAGAAAATACAGTACCTGGGAGCTAGTTCTCTACCCTATAACTGGTACTAGTAATGTCAGTAAGTGTTCATTCATTATGTTGATATGTAACCTTATACATGTATAAAGACAGGAGAGATTCAGTTAAGAAAACACAGTGCCTGGGAGCTAGTACTCTACCCTTCAACTGGTACTAGTAATGTCAGTAAGTGTTCATTATGTTGATATGTAACCTTATACAGGTATAAAGACTGGAGAGATTCAGTTAAGAAAATTTAGTGCCTGGGAGTTAGTACTCTACCCTACAACTGGTACTAGTAATGTCAGTAAGTATTCATTATGTAGATATGTAACCTTATTCATGTATAAAGACAGGAGAGATTCAGTAAAGAAAATATAGTGCCTGGGAGCTAGTACTCTACCCTTCAACTGGTACTAGTAATGTCAGTAAGTGTTCATTATGTTGATATGTAACCTTATAAACCTTATACATGTATAAAGACAGGAGAGATTCAATTAAGAAAATACAGTGCCTGGGAGTTAGTACTCTACCCTATAACTGGTACTAGTAATGTCAGTAAGTGTTCATTATGTTTATATGTAACCTTATACATGTATAAAGACAGGAGAGATTCAGTTAAGAAAATATAGTGCCTGGGAGTTAGTACTCTACCCTATAACTGGTACTAGTAGTGTCAGTAAGTATTCATTATGTTGATATGTATCCTTATACATGTATAAAGACTGGAGAGATTCAGTTAAGAAAATACAGTGCCTGGGAGTTAGTAATCTACCCTATAACTGGTACTAGTAATGTCAGTAAGTGTTCATTATGTTGATATGTAACCTCATACATGTATAAAGACAGGAGAGATTCAGTTAAGAAAATACAGTACCTGGGAGCTAGTACTCTACCCTACAACTGGTACTAGTAATGTCAGTAAGTGTTCATTCATTATGTAGATATGTAACCTTATACATGTATAAAGACTGGAGAGATTCAGTTAAGAAAATACAGTACCTGGGAGCTAGTACTCTACCCTATAACTGGTACTAGTAATGTCAGTAAGTGTTCATTCATTATGTAGATATGTAACCTTATACATGTATAAAGACTGGAGAGATTCAGTTAAGAAAATACAGTGCCTGGGAGTTAGTAATCTACCCTATAACTGGTACTAGTAATGTCAGTAAGTGTTCATTATGTTGATATGTAACCTTATACATGTATAAAGACAGCAGAGAACATACAGTGCCTGGGAGCTAGTACTCTACCCTATAACTGGTACTAGTAATGTCAGTAAGTATTCATTATGTAGATATGTAACCTTATTCATGTATAAAGACAGGAGAGATTCAGTTAAGAAAATATAGTGCCTGGGAGCTAGTACTTTACCCTCTAACTGGTACTAGTAATGTCAGTAAGTGTTCATTATGTTGATATGTAACCTTATAAACCTTATACATGTATAAAGACAGGAGAGATTCAATTAAGAAAATACAGTGCCTGGGAGTTAGTACTCTACCCTATAACTGGTACTAGTAATGTCAGTAAGTGTTCATTATGTTTATATGTAACCTTATACATGTATAAAGACAGGAGAGATTCAGTTAAGAAAATATAGTGCCTGGGAGTTAGTACTCTACCCTATAACTGGTACTAGTAATGTCAGTAAGTATTCATTATGTTGATATGTATCCTTATACATGTATAAAGACTGGAGAGATTCAGTTAAGAAAACAGTGCCTGGGAGTTAGTAATCTACCCTATAACTGGTACTAGTAATGTCAGTAAGTGTTCATTATGTTGATATGTAACCTCATACATGTATAAAGACAGGAGAGATTCAGTTAAGAAAATACAGTACCTGGGAGCTAGTACTCTATCCTACAACTGGTACTAGTAATGTCAGTAAGTGTTCATTCATTATGTAGATATGTAACCTTATACATGTATAAAGACTGGAGAGATTCAGTTAAGAAAATACAGTACCTGGGAGCTAGTACTCTACCCTATAACTGGTACTAGTAATGTCAGTAAGTGTTCATTCATTATGTAGATATGTAACCTTATACATGTATAAAGACTGGAGAGATTCAGTTAAGAAAATACAGTGCCTGGGAGTTAGTAATCTACCCTATAACTGGTACTAGTAATGTCAGTAAGTGTTCATTATGTTGATATGTAACCTTATACATGTATAAAGACAGCAGAGAACATACAGTGCCTGGGAGCTAGTACTCTACCCTATAACTGGTACTAGTAATGTCAGTAAGTGTTCATTCATTATGTAGATATGTAACCTTATACATGTATAAAGACTGGAGAGATTCAGTTAAGAAAATACAGTGCCTGGGAGCTAGTACTCTACCCTATAACTGGTGCTAGTAATGTCAGTAAGTGTTCATTATGTTGATATGTAACCTTATACATGTATAAAGACTGGAGAGATTCAGTTAAGAAAATACAGTGCCTGGGAGCTAGTACTCTACCCTATAACTGGTACTAGTAATGTCAGTAAGTGTCTTCTAAGTCAGTGTGTTTGAGGTCTGTGAGACATTAAATGCGATTATACCATTTCAAATTAAGTTGGGGGGGTACACTGGGAGCATTCTGCCCATGCAGCCATTCGAATATTCTCGGATCTTATCGGATCAGGAAGTCTGGAGTTATGTGCCCTTGAATATCAAAAATAGTTAGTTTACACTTTGTTACCACTCTAGCATCTGCAAATATTGACCAATCAAAACAAATCTTGACCACAATGTTGGTAACCTGAAGATCTTGGATGAGATCGATTTTCAGTGTCATCAGAGCAGGAAGTCTGGAGTTAGGTGCCCTTGATCGTCAAAAATGGCTAGTTTTGACTTTGTTACCACTCTAGTATCTACAAATATTAACAAATCTTAAGCAAAATTGGTCAAAACATGTATGACTATAACTTCTTGGATGAGTTTGATTTTGAGCTAGATCGGACAAGAAAGTCTGGAGTTATGTGCCCTTGATCGTCAAAAAATGGCTAGTTTTGACTTTGTAACCACTCTAGCATCTACAAATATTGACCGATCAAAACAAAACTTTGCCACAATGTTGGAACCGTAAGATATCGGATGAGTTCGATTATCAGTGTGATCAGAGCAGCAAGTCTGGAGTTATGTGCCCTTGAATTTGCCAAAATTACTTTTTTCGACTTTGTTTACACTGTAGCATCTATATTTATTGACCAATCAAGACAAAACTTGGGCCATGGCCACAATGTTGGTGACGATAAGACCCTGGATGAGCTAAATTTTCAGCTTGATTTGATCAGAAAAACAAGAGTTATTGGCCCTTGAATTTCACAAAATTACCGTTTTCGACTTTATTTTCACACTAACAAACACAAATATGGACCAATCAAGACACAACTTGGTCGTAATGTTGGTGACCATGAGATCTTAAATGTTTTAATTTGTCAGATTGATTGGACTAAAAATAAGAGAGTTGTGTGCCCTTAACGTGACAAAATTGCCAATTTTGACTTTGTTTTCTTTCAAACAGCAATAAATATGAACCAATCAAAAAAAAGTTGGACATAATGTTGATGAGAATATCTTTATCAGAACGGAGTTATGTGCCCTTGACTGTGACAAATCGTCGTTTTCTTCCACTTTGTTTTTACTGTAACAGCTACAAATATTGATCATTCAATATTATGAAAGCAGTTTTCAGCTGGATCATAATCTCGCACCTTAAATTATGTGCTCTTGAACTTGACAACATTGTGACTTTCATTCTATCTAAACTGACACGATTTAAAAACGCAAAATATACTTTAACAGATTATATCAACGACATAACCGATGTATAGCCTTGTGTAATTGTAACGTTACAATTGTATACTTAACAGATTAAAAAAATGACATGTCATGAATAATGTCTGAGTGGATGTCCGTTTATGCGCTGCCTCCAAAGGCATTGACGTTGGGTGAAAGCCTGACATCGAGAAAGAGGACGATAGCGAACACCGTGTTCTCGAATACGATTTATCACCGTGTCACGATGTATGGGCTACCAGCGATTACCAACTATAGCATTTGCTGTAGACTGAGCCGTCACAAGTCTGTTGCGTAAGTGACGTTAAGGTATACAATTAGCTTGACGTACAGTTGTTACACGCAGCTGACCAGGACGTGGGCGGTCTGCATGCGTTCCCGTGTTGTTTACACGTCTAACCAACCTTGGAACAGCCGAGTCGGCTACATTAAAGCGTCGAGCTACCTCGATTTCCAAATCATCGTCAACCAAGAGCCCAAAAACTCGGTTCCTTTGTGCCAAAGTTAGCCTTGGCATTTCACATACGAAAATTATCCGTAGTTCTTTTGTGTTTTCGATCAGTAAATCAATGTGGCAGTTTGCACACAAAAAATCTTTTATTATTTTAGACGTTGTCTAAGTGCACGAGACATATAAGCATTTTGGGATGGGCGGTTCAGATGTCGGGGTAGTTTACAGAGGACACGATAAAATTGTTGGGATGTGAAGGGTATACATTAACTTATGAATGTCCCCAAATGTGGTGCCGATTGAGGCTGCAGGATAGGAATGGTTAACAAAAATGTCCTTTGCGTTTTTAAATCGTGTCAGTTTAGGTGCAGGTGAGCGATTAAGGACCATCATGGTCCTCTTGTTCAAGATAGGCTCGAAAGTATTACAGTAGCCGTCATGGGAGATTTTCTCCCATAACACTCCGCAAGCATAACAATGGAAGCACACCAAACAACTATTTAAATCTACGCCAGAAAAATATTTGAAACAAACAGCGTTCAAAAGTCAATAATATCGTCATAAATGTGATAAAATTTTATCAGATAAAAAATTGATGTGATTTACTGATTATTGACAGTATATTTCACTTTAATTATAACGTAAGCAAAAGGATTGATTTGTTTTGATGACGTAATTTACGCGCGTTTACTTTCACGTTCAATATGGTGGTCACTGTAGTACGCTTGAGATCGTGTTGCAAACACCTTCCAAACAGCAAATGGTTGCAAACAGTCTCAAGGGTCGCACTTGCCTATGCAGCATTGGAACATATTTCGCGAAAATTTCGTCAAGAATTTTTTTAATAATCGCCCCTGATTTGATTCTGTTTACAGTTGTAGCTCAGTTGGGGGACGTTATAGAAGTTCGTGTAGAGGACGAGAAGGTGAAATATTTTGGGACCACTCACCAGGTGGCGCTAGTGTTTAATTCAGGGATGTCCCTCGGTATAACAGAGTCTTTTCGTTTGGTAAAACAGAGTAAGTATGGCTTCTATCTGACATATCAAATAGAATTTGTATGAAGTGGGGTTCCCTTGTGTACCGCGTTTATGGCGTCTGGAAAAATATATTATGAATGGTGACATGAAAACATTCCACGTTTACTTTTTCTATCGCAATCTAATGCAGGCGAATTAATAATAAAAGTAATCACCGAAGAACTGATTAAAGTAAATTGCGTTGCTTTTAGTATTGTCAATGCATTCAGTTGGTAGTTGATGCTTCTTCTGCAAAGGAACTCTGTTTTGTATAGCAAGGTACTGTGAAATACACCGTAACAAGGCACCGATGCGGACTACGTACTATAATATGATTTGTCCCAGCCTTCATCAAAAGAATATCTTGACAACCGTAGCTCAGTGGTTGCTTGCTCAAGCCTGCATTATGGGGTGTCCTTTTGTCACTGGCTCTGTCTACCTATCTGAACAGACAGAGTAGGTTAAACTAAATGTGAAAACCAGTAGTTTCTCATTTTGCCCCAATATTTTCTGTGCTAATGAGTACACAAAACATATCATGATCAACAACCATTTGCAACAGCTTTTAAATCAGAACAGTCTTAATATTTGTCATATAGGTAAAAGTTCACCAATTCCCTTACAATGACGCCTTTTGAAGCCCATAGATTAAGGTTTTGGAAGACTTCGTGGTAAATGAAGAATTCGCGTATGACAAGCAATTTTTTATTTCCCACAACTTTTTTTTCAATTTTCTACCAAGAATTGCAAGAAATACAAAAAAATGTATTTCATTGACTTAGAATCATCATCTGTTACATCTTTGACTTTGGACCAGTCTTATAGTGACATTTCAGAGTTTTTTGTCATAATTTTTACTTTTATCTGAAAGAGCATATTTTCTTATGAAAATTCTAAAAATTCTAAGCCAAAATATTGCGCCGTTTACGAGAAATTTATATTTTTGAGTTAAAATTGAACAAATTGTTGTGGACAACAGTTTGGATTTATATGCAATTTATCGATTATGTCTCAACTTAAAATGCGTGTTTCTCGCTTATTGGCAACAACTTAAAAAAACTTATAGTATTTATACTCATTAGAATAACCAATCTTTACATCTAGACATACTTTAAAAATTTGAAATTGGAATGAAATGTCCCTTTAAACTCTGTTTCATTTACATAGTTCTTGTAGTAGAATCTTCTTTGAGAATGTAGAAATTCTTTAGTGAAATATTTCTGGTCTAACTATTGGGAAGTTAAGTATAACGCTTCATGTATTCATTATCTTCAACTTGTTTTAAACTTCTATTTCTAGTGAACATCAGAAGATTGCAGAAAAAATCAGAAAATTTTAAGATCTTCAAAATGAAGTCACATTTATACCGGTACCCACAGAGGATGTTGAAGAGGAATCAAGGGAGATAATTCAACAGATGATAGCTCAGGGGAGGAAACTGCAGACGACTTTGAACAAATTGATAAATCTGAGCTTCCAGCTGATCTTACAGAAACGTCAGAAGGAAAGGAAATAAAAACTGATGATACAACGGATACTGCTACACAATAAATGGCCACAGTCTGCTTTCTCGATCTTTTACCACATTTAACTTTTGTTTCATTTGTTCATCACCATTACTTGACCAAGCATCCTAAAATTATGTGAATGGGGCTAAGATATTATTAAATCAAAACTTAACCCTTTCCAGAACAACAAAATTTTAAGTGAATCGAATTTGAAAGCTGCTGTAGACGACAAAATAAATTATCATAAAAGGCCAAAATGTTTATGTTTTAGCACAGAAAATATTGAGACAAAAGAAAAAAAAATGCTGGTAACCAGCATTTTCCTTCTTTTGCCTCAATATTTTCCCAAATTATTTCTGTTTGGGACATCAAAACCAGGTCTTGTTTGGGAAAGGGTTTTAAAATCAAGTTTCAGACATACCATCAATTCATGTTTGTAAAATCAAGAAGCTACAATACCTTTGACGCCTTTGAGAAAATCTAGGGTAGAGAACTCTAATTAGTTTTTGAAATCTCTAAAAATGTTTATCCATTATTCAAAGTGTTGTAGAACAAATTTTGCAAATACAAAGGCATATGCAATTACGATACACATAGGTTTACTCTATCTCCTCAAGTTTGACTATTCAATCTAATTGTTAGACGGAAAACTTAAACTTGTGTTGCCAGAGGAAATGAAATAAAAGGTAAATGTGGTAAAAGGTTATCGTTACTCATATCGTCAGTAATAATGTTATATTGTTGTAAAATTTACTTTTATAATGAATGTAATCTCCTTTTCTTTCAATGTCCGATGGAGCTTTGTTTATTTATGTGTTAGAATTTTTGCATTTTTCAAGAGGTTAGCACAAGCAATTGCAGGAGCATACAGAATTTATGCACATGCAAGATTTGTTCTACCCCCTTGCTTATATCCCAAATTATTTTTTTGCCTAAGTTGATTCAGGTGCTTTTAACTATTTATTTTGGATACATTATAGCACAATGTAAGTCAAAATGTGTACACATTTAAAAGATAATTGATTAATTATACATGTAGATTGAAGATTTGTAAGCCTATATGACTTCTATATCTTTAATCACACGGCAGAATGTTATAATTACAGCTGAAGTTACATCATTTTTGAAAGTAACCAATGATATAGAGAATATATGGTTGGTGCCGAGATGGATAAAGTTTATTCGGCTAGGCTTAGAAAACTGAAAAAGGCGAGCTTCAGCGAGCCTTTTTCAGGTTTCGGGCCGAGCCGAATTAACTTTATCCATCTCGGCACCAACCATATATTCTATTTATCTTGGTTCCAATTGTATTTCTAGATTTTGGACGATTTTTCTGTCATTATTTTCCTGTTCTTGTCCCACATTTTTAATAACAAAATCAGCTGTTCCGACCCCGCTCACGCATTTATCATTACGCCTTGTCAAGGAAATAGTGCGTGTTTCACCGGCACGTAAATAAAAATATAAATTGAATATCGGACCCCTTTTCAGTATTTCTTCAAGATTTGTTTATTTTGTTTCCAAATTTTACACTCTAATCCTGAAAAGTATCATATTTACCGAATTCTATTTTCAAGATTTATGATGTAAACAATAAACGTCACTGAACCGACTATGACATTTTGTGTATTGCTCGCCCCATTTTAAACCCATTTATCACTCAATACACATTCAATACATGTTTTATCTGATGTACAAATGCTATTTTTAGATTACTAGAGTCTACATGTGTACTAAATGGCATAATGAAATAGAAGTTTCCTAGAGGTTAAATTTAAAAGTCTGTGTGATAATTGTCATTGAAATGAGCTTGTAAACTCATGAATAGATGAGTGAGATTTAGTGAAAAAATTGACATTAGGAACTGATTGGAAGTGGATTGCGAATCAGGTAATCCAACAGCTTTTTATTTTTATTTCTAAATTTTTTAGGCATAGGGAAATGCATTTCTCCATAAATATTCTATTTTACCCTGCAACCTGCATTTGAATTTGGAAATGATCTGTCAGTGAAAATGACTTGGGGAAACTGTCTGAAAAATTTAGCGTTAAATAGGTCAATGTTTATGTCAAAACATTGAAGGAGACATCATACTATAATTTGAGCATCGATTGTCTGTTTGTCTGTTTGTTCCCCTTCTCCTCCCAGGTCCTTGGGCCGATCTTCACCAAACTTGGAGGGAAGGTGGAGGGCGGCCCCGGGTATTAGCTTGAGGGGTTCATTTTTTGAAAGGTCAAGATCATCGAGGTCAAAGGTCAAATTTATCGTTTTTACGGGTTACGGGACGGGATTGCTTACGGGTTACGGGACGGGATTAGGTGGAGGGTAGCCCCGGATAGGTCAAGGTCATCGAGGTCAAAGGTCAGCCCCGGATAGGTCAAGGTCATCGAAATCAAAGGTCAAATTTCGAGACGGGTAAAATTGCTAGTTCATAGAATTAGACTAGATCTAGCAGAATGTTCATCTTTTCAAGCAACCTTTCCCTGGTATTTTTGTACTAGTTTAAAATCAAAATGTCTTAAATGTCAGTTTAAAAATGTGTTGTTTTTTTAAAGATTAGTAGATCTAGGCTACTTTATATTTCAATAGTTAAAACAATAGATCATTTTAGTTTTCAATGTCTCTATTAAGTACAGGACCCATGACCCAGGTCTTTCCCACTCTCTGAAATTATATTTTATGTTTTCTCCTATTTCCCCAATGCTTTCTTAGCCAAAATACTAAAAAGCTGTTTTGTCATTTTCATCCACTTTCAATTTGGGATTGTTTTAGTTTACAAATTGTGCTGTCTGGGATACTCTAAGTCTTTAACATTTTATGAGACAGATATGTGCATTTTCTGCTTTCCTAGTGAATCTTTTACTTACATTTAGAATTCTAAACATGAAATTCAAGATTTAGGGATGATTTACTTGAATTATTGTTCTAAATAGACTTTTCAATTGAAACATCATGGTCAATTTCTGTGTGTGTGCAGTATATGTTGGTGTAGGCCTAGATCTACATGTAGATCTACATGTATGATTGCATAAAATGATTAGTTTTCATGTTTGCTGTCTTTTCAATCCCAATCACAGTTAAATTTCTGACTGCATGTTTCAAGTTCAAGTTTCTTTATTGTATGAGACAAAATTGTCCATAATACATGTTTATACAAATTACATGTACATTTATCCAAATAAACTAATCATAAATGTGCATGCAAGTTTATGTAATTTAAGGCCTTTCAATATTTTATGATGATATTTTAGTTCATTTTCATGCATTTTTATTGTAATTCAAAGTGAACTAGATCTACTTATTAAGGAAGAGTAATTTACCACAATGACATTTCCAATTTTTGTTAAAGAATGACAAATGATGACAATTATTTTCTTCTTTTCCCTCAATATTTGTAACCACAGAACAAGACTTAGTGTTGCTTGGCACTAAACAATTAAATGATGTCTATTGTTCTTTTCAAATATTTTGATCTGTATGACACATGTATAGGAATTTGTGTTTAATAGCACAGAAAATATTGAGACAAAGGGATAATGTGCTGGTACCCAATAAACATTTTCTTCTCTTGTTGAACAATGTTTTCCCAAGCTTTCTCTGACAATTTAATGTATCCTGTTTGAGTAAATGCATATAGACAGTATACTAAAAGACTAGAAATTTCTTTTTTGTGTTGGTTTCATAAAGATCTAATCACATTTACATTGGCGGATCCAGAGGAATTGGGGGGTCAAACAGATCCCATCTTAATCCTGATTATTTCATTTTCATGTAGAAATCCAGTCAATATTGTGTAATACCAGGTAAACCTACACCCATTTGTATGCCCAACCCCCTCACAGGAATTCGAGATTCGCTACAGATTGGAACTTGAAGCGTCGCGTATGAATACATGTATACCGGAAGAGCCGAATAAAGATAAGTTTATTAGGTTACCCCTTTATTAGGTCAATGTTATGAATGGAAACGGGATAAATCCTCTTACAATAGCCTTGCAGCAGTCTTTGATGTGTAGCCATTTTGACTATTCTTGCACACGCTGTCTTCTAACAATGCATAATCACTATAGCCCTTTCCCAAACAGCAAAATTTTAGGGTGACCCACTTCAAAGACTGCGACAAATGACAAATTGATGTTATTAACGATAGAATTTTTATAAAATATGGCACAGAAAAAATAGAGATAAAAGGAGAAACTGCTGGTTATCAGCAGTTTCTTCTTTTATTTCAATATTTTCCAAAGCCTTTTCTATTAGGGACGTCAAAACCAGGTCTTGTTTGGGAAAGGGATAGGACAATCCCAATTCAAGAAGATCATGCCTTTTTGACAACCCGCAATATACAAGCTATGGAAAACATTGTGGAAAATGAAGAAATTGCTTAGGACAAGCAATTTCTTCATTTTCCACAATATTTTCTTTCTAAAAGATATACAAATTCAAAATTTCATTTTCTTAAAATTGTCGTCTGCAAGACCTTTGAATTTGGACCAGTCTAAAATATTGCTGTCTGGTAATTTGTTAATAATGCATAATCACTATAAGACAATCCCAAATATTTTGCTTCAAACAAGATTTTATGTAAATGATGGTGTTAGCCCTAGATTTTTATACAATGCAATTAATGCGCACACTCAAACTTTCCCAAACAACAAAATTTGAACCTGTCCAAAATGCAGAGGTGTTGTAGACGTATTTACTGAGGATAAAGGAGAACATGCTGGTTATCAATGTGTTCTTCCTTTTCTTCAATATTTTCGTGAATCTTTTATTACTGCTTAGATGTGTCAAAGAGCATCATCATTTGAGAGAGGGCAAAATGGGGAAAAGGTGTTTTTAGTAGTGAACATGATAAATATACTAAATGATAAATATGTCTTTCATAAAGTAGAATAGAAATGAGTCGAGATCTGAAAAAAAGTCCCTTATAGCGTTTGAGACAGCCATGTTTCAAGATCAGGCTGTGCCTACATGACATTGTAGCTGCAGTCTGACCTGAATCCATATAGTTCTCTATAGTACTCTCTTGTGGTTGTTACAGACCATAAAGAAGCTATTGGAGAACTACATGGTTCCTGATCAGACTGTGTATGTACAGGCTGATCTTGAAACTTGTTGGAATCTAAAGCCTAAGTGGACCTTTTTCTAGATCCTGGCTCAAATGGAGAAAGTAATATGAAACGCTGCAGATCAACATTTTGTTACGCTCTCTCATATTCTTAAACCTTTCCTAACCAAGCTATGTTTTTGAAGTACCTGTTCAAGACAGCATTGAAAATCATTAAGAGAAGAACTGAAAATGCTAATAAAAAGCATTTTCTCACTGTCTCTCAATACTTTCTGTGTTGTATTCAGTAACACCGATTTTGTTATCTGAGGCTTCCTTTGATTTGGACTTATCTACAATTTTGTTGTTAGGGAAAGGGTTAGATAAATTTAAGTTTGTTAGTTAAGGGTTATGGTAAATCTCAGCAATAACATGTTTTAGTTTGCTCACATATATCGGTGTTGGTTGATATCAATTCAGTTTCTGGATTAAATAGTTCATTACTTTCAAATATTTTCAAACATTTTTAAACAAAGTTATTTAGGAGAAAAGCCTATATATATGTATATACATACATTAGTAATTTGATGTTTTCATACTGGTAGATAATGGCATTTTGTATTTCTACAAATTACATTCTAACTGTAATATCTCATTGATGAAATGTACGACTCAACAAATTATATTAAATTTTGATAGGTCGTTCTACAATATTTAAAGTTAATGCTTCATTATGTTGCTTTTAAGTTTTAATCAAAAATCTTGTAACTGTGCAGCTTGTTTTAAGCTGCGGTTATGTAGTTTTTAATGTTAAAGCAGCCATAAATCATATCTTTAATTTTTTCCATTAATATGATTCCATCATGTAGCAGAATATGTTATTGATATTCATTATATAATTTGTACCACAAATCACCATCAATTTAATTCTAAAACATTTACCAAAATTAAATTTAGTAGTAGTGGACAAATATTTCCAATAATCTCAATTTCAGTATTCATTAAAGTTCGCAATACATGTATTTTTTTCAAAAGTATATCTCATATTTGTGAAAGAGTAAATGTGTACATGAGTTGTACATGAGTGTGTATAATAATGTAAAAGCCAAAACAAGGCTAGACTTTAGACTATTTAAAGCCATCAACCTAAGAGAAAACAATATATGACAAATAAGGAATCAGCCTTTTTGTGGTATGATGTCTGGGAGGGATCCCGGATTTCTGTGATGGGGGTTCAAAAATACAAATAGAGGGTTTATTTTCCAAATATTACACAATTTTGACTGGATTTATGTATGAAAATGAAATAAAGATCAGGGTACAGAGGATGATTCCTTTGAACTGTACTGACCCCCTCTGGATCTGCCTCTGGGTATGTAGAGAGAGTTATTATATGTCTCTGATATGTAATATTGATGCAGCTGGGTATAGATAACAGCTGGGTATAGATAAAGAGCCTATTTTCTGTTTTGTCTTAACCCTTTCCTAAAAGGCAGAAATGAACAGTTCCAATTAGAAACCTACTGCAGACATCATTAATAACGTTGACATAGTATTGTTAATGTATGATATAGCACAGAAAAAAATAGGCAAAGGGAGAAAATGCTGATTATCAGCATTTTCTTCTTTAGCCTCAATATTTTACGGGGCCTTTTCTGTTAGGGTCTTCTTTGGGAAAGGTTTAATATGGATCTTAAAGTGGGTTAATAAAAGTTGATTGTGTTTTTGTTTAGATGAATGGCATTTAGATTGGATTTTGTGTATCATGTTATTAGCTCACCTGAGCACAAAGTGCTCAAGGTGAGCTATTGTGATCGCTTTTTGTCCGTCGTCCGTCCGTCTGTCCGTCCGTCCGTCTGTCCGTCTGTCCACAATTTGGTGTTTACACTCTAGCATCCACAAATGTTAGTCAATTTTGACCAAACTTTGTCAAAACAAGTATGGTCATAAGTTCTCGGATGAGTTCGATTATGGGCCAAATCGGACCAGAAAGTGTGGAGTTATCTGCCCCTGAATGTCAAAAAATGCTGTTTTTAACTTTGTTTGCACTCTAGCATCTACAATTATTGACCAATCAATACAAAACTTGGATATAATGTTGGAGACCATAAGATCTCAGATGAGTTAGATTTTCAGTCTGATCAGACTAGAAAGTCTTGAGTTATGTGCCCTTGAATTTGACAAAATTGCCGTTTTTGACTGTTTTTGTCGAGCCCGCTTGCGGTGAGCTCGACATAGTTGTCACAATGGCGGTTCGGTGTATGTGCGTTAGTGCGTTAGTGCGTTAGTGCGTGCGTGCGTTAGTGCGTCCGTCCGGATGGAGCTTGTCCGGGCCATAACTTCACCATGGATGGAGGGATTCAGAAATAACTTGGCACAAATGTCAAGCTCAGTAAGGCGGAGTGTCGCGTGCAAGAACCAGATTCCAAGCTCAAAGGTCAAGGTCAAACTTGGAGGTCAAATGTCAAAAATGAGAAGATTTTTGCTTGTCCGGGCCATAACTTCACCATGGATGGAGGGATTCAGAAATAACTTGGCACAAATGTCAAGCTCAGTAAGGCAGAGTGTCGCGTGCAAGAACCAGATTCCAAGCTCAAAGGTCAAGGTCAAACTTGGAGGTCAAATGTCAAAAATGAGATGATTTTTGCTTGTCCGGGCCATAACTTCACCATGGATGGAGGGATTCAGAAATAACTTGGCACAAATGTCAAGCTCAGTAAGGCAGAGTGTCGCGTGCAAGAACCAGATTCCAAGCTCAAAGGTCAAGGTCAAACTTGGAGGTCAAATGTCAAAAATGAGATGATTTTTGCTTGTCCGGGCCATAACTTCACCATGGATGGAGGGATTCAGAAATAACTTGGCACAAATGTCAAGCTCAGTAAGGCGGAGTGTCGCGTGCAAAAACCAGATTCCAAGCTCAAAGGTCAAGGTCAAACTTGGAGGTCAAATGTCAAAAATGAGATGAATTTTGCTTGTCCGGGCCATAACTTCACCATGGATGGAGGGATTCAGAAATAACTTGGCACAAATGTCAAGCTCAGTAAGGCAGAGTGTCGCGTGCAAGAACCAGATTCCAAGCTCAAAGGTCAAGGTCAAACTTGGAGGTCAAATGTCAAAAAATGAGATGATTTTTGCTTGTCCGGGCCATAACTTCACCATGGATGGAGGGATTCAGAAATAACTTGGCACAAATGTCAAGCTCAGTAAGGCAGAGTGTCGCGTGCAAGAACCAGATTCCAAGCTCAAAGGTCAAGGTCAAACTTGGAGGTCAAATGTCAAAAATGAGATGATTTTTGCTTGTCCGGGCCATAACTTCACCATGGATGGAGGGATTCAGAAATAACTTGGCACAAATGTCAAGCTCAGTAAGGCGGAGTGTCGCGTGCAAAAACCAGATTCCAAGCTCAAAGGTCAAGGTCAAACTTGGAGGTCAAATGTCAAAAATGAGATGATTTTTGCTTGTCCGGGCCATAACTTCACCATGGATGGAGGGATTCAGAAATAACTTGGCACAAATGTCAAGCTCAGTAAGATGGAGTGTCGCGTGCAAGAACCAGATTCCAAGATGAAAGGTCAAGGTCAAACTTTGAGGTCAAATGTAAAAAATGAGTTGATTTTTGCTTGTCCGGGCCATTCCTTAACTTGGCACAAATGTCAAGCTCAGTAAGGCGGAGTGTCGCTAAGTATTTTCTGAATCTAGAATGTTTTCTCTACCTTACAATATTTTCGTTTTCCAAATACGACATCGGATGGACTTCTGCTTGGTCTGGTATATTTCTCGGAATTTGGTTTTATGGACTTAGCATAACGTCCCTTTTAGCGTGACGGGTCACATATGTATACTCAAATTAATCCATTCTGGTATCTCGTTATAAATACATAGACATGTAATATTTTGTGAACAATAAACTGTCTCACCATGATCCCCATCATTCCAACTTATTTTGTCCCCACTTTTACAACGCCATTGTAATGACAGCTGTAGACATAGGTATGGTCTTCTTTCTTCAAAATGAGCGGGCTCGACATGTTGCCCTTCGGCATCTAGTTGACCTTGTTTACACTCTAGAATCTACAATTATTGACCAATCAATACAAAACTTGGATATAATGTTGGAGACCATAAGATCTCGGATAAATTTTACTTTCAGTCAGATCAGACAAGAAAGGGGAGAGTTATGTGCCCTTGAATTTGACAAAATTGAAGTTTTTGGCCATTTTCGAGCTTGTTTACACTCTAGAATCTACAATTATTGACCAACCAAATCAAGACTTGGATATAATGTTGGGGACTATAAGATCTCGGATGAGATTGACTTTAAATGAGATCAGACTAGAAAGTCGAGAGTTATGTGCCCTTGAATTTGACAAAATTGCCGTTTTCGACCATTTTCGACCTTGTTTACTTTTTAAAATTTACAATTATTGACCAATCAAAACAAAACTTGAACATAATGTTTAAGATCATAAGATCTCACATGAGTTCAATTTTCAGTCTGATCAGATGGGAAAGTCAAGAGTTATGTGCCCTTGAATTTGACAAAATTGCCGTTTATGACTGTTTTTGACCTTAATTACACTATAGAATCTACAATTATTTACCAATTAAGACAAGACTATGATATAATGTTGGAGACCATATTAAGATCTCAAATGAGTTTGATTTTCAGTCAGATCACACAAGAAAGTCGAGAGTTATGTGGCCTTGAATTTGACAAAATTGCTGATTTCGACCATTTTCGACCTTGTTTACACTCTAGAATCTACAATTATAGACCAATCAAGATAAAACTCTAACATAATGTTGGAGACCATAAGATCTCAGATGTGATCAATTTTCAGTATGATCAGACAGGACAGTCAAGAGTTATGTGCCCTTGAATTTGAAAAAAATGCCGATTTTGACTGTTTTTTACCTTGATTACACTTTGGAATCTACAATTATTGACCAATCAATACAAAACTTGGATATGATGTTGGAGACCATAAGATCTCGGATAAGTTCGATTTTCAGTCAGATCAGACAAGAAAGGTGAGAGTTATGTGCCCTTGAATTTGACAAAATTGCCGTTTTCGACCATTTTCGACCTTGTTTACACTCTAGAATCTACAAATATTGACCAATCAAAACAAGACTTGGATATAATGCTGAAGAATATAAGATCTCGGATGACTTTGATTTTAAGTGAGATCAGACAAGAAAGTCGAGAGTTACGTGCCCTTGAATTTGACAAAATTGCCGTTTTCGACCATTTTCGACCTTATTTACATTCTAGAATCTACAATTATTAACCAATCAAGACAAGACTTTAACATAATGTTAGAGATCATAAGATCTCACATGAGTTGGATTTTCAGTCTGATCAGAAAGGAAAGTCAAGAGTTATGTGCCCTTGAATTTGACAAAATTGCCGTTTTTTACTATTTTTGACCTTGTTCACACTTTAGAATCTACAATTATTGACCAATCAATACAAAACTTGGATATAATGTTGGAGACCATAAGATCTCGGATGAGTTTGATTTTCAGTCAATTCAGAGAAGAAAGTCAAGAGTTATGTGCCCTTGAATTTGACAAAATTGCGGTTTTCTACCATTTTCGACCTTGTTTATACTCTAGAATCTACAATTATTGACCAATGAAGACAAAACTTGGACATAATGTTGGAGACTATATGATCTCAAATGAGTTCGATTTTCAGTCTTATCAGAAAGAAATGTCGAGAGTTATGTGCCCTTGAACTTGCCAAAATTGCTGATTTCGACTGTTTTCGACTCTGTTTACACTCGAAAATCTACAATTATTGACCAAACAAGACAAGACTTGGTCACAATGTTGGGGACCATAAGATCTCTGATTACTTTGAATTTAGGTCTGAACGGATAAGAAAGTCTGGAGTTATGCAAACATGAATTTGACAAAATTGCTGTTTTTGACTCTTTTTTTCTCTAACAACTACAAATATTTACCAATCAAGAGGAAACTCATACATTGTTAATTTTGGATGAGTTTGAATTTCGGCATAATAAGAAATAACTGAGTTATCTGCCCTTGAATTTTATTAATTTGTTGTTTTCGACTTCTTTTTACTCTAACATAAGGCGTGCGAAAAGGGTCTATAGACATAATAGCGCTATACCTACATTGGCTATACTTACATTCACAAATAGTGACCAATCAAGACAAACTTGGGCACAATGTTGATGACCATAGGTTTGTTTTCCGTCTTAAAGTCACAAATTGATTTGAACAAACCTGTTGCTCATACAATCTTTGTTCAGGTGAGCGATATAGGACCATCATGGTCCTCTTGTTTCAATTAGAACCAATCAGGGTTAAATTTGATATCTGCAGCATGGGGCGCCGTGGTCTAATGGTAAGACGCGGGCTTTGGGATCGAGGGATCATGGGTTCAAATCCCGCCAGTGCCACGGGAATTTTTCTGAGCAAAAAACTTACCCCACGTTGCTCCTCTTCACCCAGGTGTATAAATGGGTACACGGGAGAGTTGAAAACCAAAGAGCTGGGGCTGCCGAAGGCGCCGTTGTTAACGGCCGACTAGAGACTAAGTGATCGTGGGTTAAAGTGTAAAGTCGGTTGAACACGAAAGTGAAAATAGACTTTAAGGGGGAATGCTCCAGTTTTTCGGAACACTCGGTCTTTACTGTAGTAAATTAAATGTTTCGTACCAATATGTTTCACTACCTTATTTTCAATAATATAACACATCATTACAATTTACCATTTTCGAAGGTACAAGTGTATTTATTATGCGAAAATGATTTCCTCAAGATGGAAATCGATTATTTAGAGCAAGACAGTCGTAAGTGTGTATGCAGTTACCACTGTTTTTCGTCATTTTATTCATGTGTAGATTATAAAAATTGCTGTAATTCACTAATAAGTGCGCTGACCTATACATTTTCTTTTTGAATTATTACCAGGACATGTTGCTTAATACAATGAGAGAGTTTCATCAAATTCTATTATGTAGAATTTGAAATATTTCCAAAAATATGCAAATTTTGACATAAAACACTCCAGCTTCATTGATCTTACCGAACACGTGAGCATGCTGATTTATACATTTACGCGTTTAAAGTACCACATATTTTGAGTTTCTGGTCTTATTAAATGTAAGACGTTACTTTAAATTCGTTTTTGTAACTAAACGATGAATATACAGCATTTTATTAGCATTTTAGTGACCTCGGACAGGTGCAAGAAATTGTGCATTTTTTCGATGTAGGGGTATGTGATACGAATCCCTATAAAATTCAAACAAGATCGCTGACCATCCATTTTTATTTCATTTTTCAATTGGTAATAACATGTAATTTCAACATACAAAATATAAATAAATTCTATTATTGGGAAAAAATTTAGGAAACTGGAGCATTCCCCCTTAACTAGAAACTTTAACTTTTAACTTTATAGTCAAGATTCTGCTTGATTCTTTTTGGAAGACATGGGAAGACAAGTGAGATTCATTGGCCAATAATATATCATATTGAGTTCCAAATTAAAGGCCACAGATAAAAGGGATGATGGCTTTTCAAAATGAAATATTTCACTTAAAGCTCATCAAACCCTAGGTTGTAAGGTACTCATTAGACTCGTATCATCAAGACGATTCAAATGAGTACCAACAACATATGGTTTTGAATTGAAATTTCAAATTTAGAACGGAAGATACATTAACAATACCTTTGCCGAATGAATTTAGTGTTGTAAGGAGAACTATTACTATCATGATATAAGTAATTGCATTGCCTTGGCATTTAACATTATTTGATTAATTACTTCATTTTCTTCCTATTAAATCTCTATTTATGCGCTGGTATTTATTTTATTAATCACTGAATTTTTTATGTGTGATGTTAGACTAATGAATGTTCATGGAAATAAAAAAAGTTCTATTTGTCTCTAAAAATGACATGAAAATGGCCTTTTCTTCAAATGGCAGTGTGTAATTTCTTTATGAGTTTTGATTCAATGTATTTCATCAAATTTCTGGTCCAAATTGTTAATCTCTATAAGATTTCATCAGCCCTTTCCTGCCAGTTTCTTCCCTTTTCTAGTCCCTCATTTCCTTCTCTCATTCTTTCATCTTTCAAGTATTTATGAAGGTAAAAATATTTCATGGTATCATAATGATAATGTTTCGTCACTTTTTTTACAAAAAAAACCCGCGTAACTGCAGCTTGTTTTAAGCTGCAGTTACAAGGTTTTTCTTGAAAAGCTGCGGGATACCCTTACTACTCTAGCAGCCGTAAAATGGGAGTGACATCCGCCTTTGTTTTCTGGTTCAAAAACAATCAACTCTTTTGATTTGTACCATTTATATTATGCATGTGATATACAAACAAATTGTTTAGTCCAAAATAGATAAACATCTGCCCATGTCACTCCCTTTTAACCCTTTCCCAAACGACACAATTTTAGGGTGATCCTATTTAAAAGGTGATTAAGACGACACATTTGATGTTGTTAAGGAAGGGATATGTGTACAATATAGCACAGAAAATATAGTGACTAAAGGAGAAACTGCTGGTTATCAGCAGTTTCTTCTTTTGTCTCAATGTGTTCCCAAACCATTTTTATAAAGCACATCAAAATCTGGTCTTGTTTGGGAAAGGGTTAAGGATTTTTGCATTTGACTAAAAGGGTTTGAGTTTAATCTAGTGCAAAAAAGTCATATGACAGTGAAATATTTTTTTCACAAAGAATATTTGTTTGTATAATGTTGCTCATCCAAGAAAAGAGTTTTCTCTTCGTGAAAGTGCTTTCTAGTTTTGTTTTGGTTATAGAATTATCATTCATGCTGTTTATGAGTATGTGGATATTGAAATGTCACGAATAACACAATATTATGCATTGACAATTATTGTTGAGACAGATGCAATTTTGAAATGACCACGTAACCCACAAATTTAAGCTCGACTTTTTGAAAAAATGAGAGCTTATACTGTCACGTCGGCGTTGGCGTCGGCGTTGCAACAAAGGTTAAAGTTTTTTTTTCAAACATCAATGACTTCCATACTATCAAAGAGATTCAACCCAAACTTGGAATACTTATTCACCATCACACCTTCTACCTTACTACCAGGGCCCATGACCCTGGCTCCACTATATTTGGAGTTATGCCCCCTTTATACTAAGCAACTTAAAAAGTCGAGCGCGCTGTCTTCAGACAGCTCTTTTTTACACTTATAGGAAAAAAGGCTTCGGAAAACACTATTTGAAATGAAAGACAAAAGCTCGGAAAATATTGAGGTAAAATGAGGAAATGCTGTTTATCAGCATTTCCTTCTTTTGTCTCAATGATTTTCCAAGCCTTTTCTATTTCGGACAACCACACCATATATTGTTTTAGAAAGGGTTGATACATGTATTGAGATATAAAGGAGTTGCAGATCACAAATTAATGTCAAAAGGATTTCACATTTTGTGGGGGGGAGGGGGGGAAGCACAGGAAATATTTGAAGAAATTATCTTCTTCTTTTACCTATAATGTTTTCCAAAAAAAAGTCTGACATGGACTTCAAAGTCTGTTATCATTGCAGATAATGATAATTGTCTTTCGTTGTTACTTGATATGGTTGAATCTTGTTTTGTTGTAGCGTTACTGTTGTATTTTACCCTAACTGTTTAACCCTTCACAAAAACGATAACATTCTTGACCAGTCACATTTGAAAGCTGCTGCAGACAGCCAAATTGATGTTGATATGACAGATTATGAGATTCAAAATAGCATGAAAAATATTGAGGTAAAAGGATAAAATGCTGGTTATCAGCATTTTCTCCTTTTACCACAATGTTTTTGCAAGCCTCCTCCAGTTGGCACCTCAAAACCAGGTCTTGTTTGGGAAAGGGTTAATCAAATAATTATCAAGGTAGATATAAATATAATGTTGATTTGTCAAAAGTTGTCCAGTGATGTACATTTGAATATGAAATGCACAATTGTATGAAAACAATGTAAATGAAAGAATGGATCACAAAAAAATGATTGATCTTTCACCCAGAGGGTTGCCATCTTTGGTTTGCAAATGAAGAAAGGCAAATGAATCATTGTAACAATTTTTTGCAGATTTTCTTTGAAATAATAATATACCAGTACATTTAATATGTACTTAAAATTATTTATAAAAATGGTCAAATTTTCTAAATGTGTAACCTATCAATGCAAAAGTCTTTGGCTTTAAAATATCCTTCATTCATTTGAACTAGTTTGCAATTCCAGATTGTACCTTCTAGTTTTGATTGATTGCATTTCTATCACTCATTAATTAATATTGGGGATTATTGGGGAGATTAGTCAAAATTAGTGCTTTTTAACCTTGGCTATGCTGATTCAGGATTATTTGAGCTTTTGCAGCTGGCAGTATTAACACATTATCAAACAGCTAAACTTTACACAAGTCCGAATTCAAAGGTGTTGCAGTCTTGCAGACAACAATTTTGTGTGAATGATATTAAAATTTTGTTATGTCTTTTGTGGTAGAAAACATTGTGGAAAATGAAGAAATCATTGATGGCTCAATGTCAGATAGTTGTAACTGCATATAAACATATATGCAGTTACAAATGTTTCGCACTGAGTCATTGAATTGCTTTTTACAAGCAATTTCTTCATTTTCCACAATGTTTTCAAAATCTGTTATCTTGTAGGGAGTCAAATTTAGTGTCATTGCTGAGAACGGGTTAAATAAAAGATCAGATTACGCATAACTGTGTGCAGTCTCTTCTGTTGTCAACGCTGGATAATCATATTCATTAGCAATAGGTTTGAAAAGGAATATAAATTGTACTAAAATAATCTAGGTTTACATGTATATGTCGGAGTCCACATTGGAATCTAGGCCGATCCGGAATCGGCCTGGGCCGATCCGGAATCGGTCTAGTCCAAACTGGAATTCTAGTTTGGACTAGGCAAGATAAGAATTCTAATTTGGTCTAGGCAGATTCTGGATTGGTCTAGGCCAGAATGGAATTCCAATCTGGCTAGGCAGATCTAGAATCGGCCTAGCCCACTTTAGAATCCATTGCTTAATTGAAACTAAACATACATGTAACTTAAAAATTTCACAGTTATACATGTTTGATAATAAAATCTATTTGTTTTTGTATCTTAACATCATGGAGCAATGACGATTTATTTATCTTTGATTATGTAAAAAAAACAACATGATTGTTAGATACGGACAAAGAAATAGGTTTGAGCCCTTAATTTTTTTTCTGTTTTCTATTAACCCTTTCCAAACAAGTAATTATTTTGACGCTTGTAAAAGCTATGTTTTAAAAGAACATATTTTCAAAGAAATCGTATCAATAAGGAACTGTTCAAAAGGATAAAATGAATCAAAGTACTGACAGTACTGTTTGGAAGCAAATTTTAAAAAATGTAGGCCTGTCCAGGCCCCAGTTTCTCGAAAAAAGAACTTAAGTATATTCTCATGAGAACATGCTCAACATCAAAGGGATACTCTCCAACGTTGAAGGGTATTCCATTGAAGTTCACGTGTATTTCATGCGATTTGAGCACTGTGCTCAGATTTGAGCATGAGAACGTACTTAAGTTTTTTTCGAGAAACCGGGGCCAGAAATAGAGTAGTTTGATTAGGTACTTTGATTATTCATTTGAATACCTTGAATACTTTGATTCGTAGAGTATTTTGATTAAGTACTTTGATTATCCAGAATACCTTGCATACTTTGATTTCATGATGGAGTTGTATTTATTTTTAGCACAACTTCATGCATATTAATCGTTTGTGTAAGCTGAATATATTTCATAGTTCAGTAAACTCGACTGACCCATTTACAAGGAAGGCCATTGGACTAATTCTTTGAACCATAATAAAGCAAACTACTACGTGGATCTTTTCTTCTCTCAGAGACGTGATTACTTGAATGTTTCATTTTCAGTCACACAATTCAATATCTACATATAACTTCAGACTTACATATTGAATGTTCGAATGACTGTTACCTCATTAATCTTTGCTTTTGATAGAACTATTTATAGTGAGGAAGACCGGAAGAGGTTGTGTGGTATGCAGAGAATGGTAAAGTGCAGAGACACATGGCTGCTAAGAGAAGCAAATTTGGAAAATTTGCTTCCAAAAACGGATAAAGTTATTTTAATTACAATCAAGTAGTTACAAATAGTTACCGATAAAATACAAAATGTTGTTCATGACTGTTCTAGATTTTTTGTTGGTGCTGTTTCTTCAGTCTGTTTTAAATGTATGCATAATTGATAAGATATCTTACAATTTTGTCAAATAGATTAAACTTGGAAATAATTTCAATTTTCTAGGTATAGAATAAACATAATTTATTTTGTATTCAGCTATAGGTTAGGATAAATACTTTGCTATTATTCTTTTTTTGTAATGTATAAAGATATTTTTTCAAACGAAACTAATGGGGGATTTAAAATCATTGTTAACAATAGATTCCAATCTGGTCTAGGCAGATCCGGGATCGGCCTAGCCAGATTGGAATTCGTATCTGGACTAGAAACTTTCTAGGCCTATTCCAGATCGGACTAGTCCAGATCGGAATTCCACTTTGGACTAGGCCAGAGTAGAATTCCAATATGGACTAGGCCGATTCCGGATCGGCCTAGATTCCGATGTGGCCTCCGACATATATATCGATAAATGGTCAGTGTTGTTAGAACATAATGTAACTACAGTATAAATCAATTAGTAGTTATGAGATTTTAGAATTATACTGACAAAATACTATTAGGCCATATTTGTCCGAAATTAAGTCATGTTGTACATGGTTCGATCGTTCCCTATTAACTCATAATATAATTGATGACTTTTGAATATAATGTTAATCAGCATAGTCAGGGTTATGATTTGGGGGGAATCATGTAGATTAGTCAAAGTGTTTATGTTATTAGTTTGGTTGAGGATATTTCATGTTATATGGTGTTATAAGGTGTTATATAATTGTTGTATGATTGTTTGAAAACATTTATCACAAAACAAAATAAACCCATTAAAACTTGGACATCCCATAGTCTTGTTTCTTCTAAACCCACTTTGTATTGATACTGGCTTGTACATTTTCCATAGAATGGCAACGATTTTTGTGCGAACAATTGATTAGGTTAACCGTTATGTTTTGATAAACCGTCGGCGTTGAATCAAGCCGTATAAACGATTTAAAATCTTTTACTAATGAGGGACTAGACCGATAACGGAAAAGAGGGGAGGCAGGATGTATATTTGACTATTTATAGTAACAACTTATACACACTGATACCTGTTCAACTCTAAAATAACCAAAGATATTTGTATAGATTCTCGTTTAACTTTGAATGTATGAAATAGTTACGAGATTCTATGACAACGCCCATGAAATACTTTTTGTTAGTCCGAAATTACCTCACGGTTTACACGATAAAATCGTTCCATATTTCGGTGTTACATGTATAAATTATAGGGATTTGCTTACATGTACCACTAGAGTGATTCGGGGCACACATGACCTCTTGTTGTTAACCATTTTCTAAATAGCAGAAATTGATAATGTTCCAATTTGAAAGCTGTTGCAGACAACACAATGGATGTTCAAAAGGGTAAAATTTGGTGTACAGAAGAGTGTAGAAAATATGACGGCAAAAGGAGAGAATGGATATTAGCAGCATTTCTTGTTTAGGCTCAATTTTTCCCAAGTCTATTCTATCGGGGCTTCAAAAACAATTATTTGTAAAAGGGTAAACTAATTACCAAACTGCAAAATTTTAGACTCATCTCAATACATAATTGTTGGAGACGACAGTTTCAATTGAATGAAATTTAAAAGCTTTTTGTATAGAATTCATTGTTGGAAATGAAGAAATCATTTATCACAAGCAATTTCTTCATTTTCCCCAATGTTTTCCAAGGCCTCTGTGTTTTTGAAAGTCAGGAAGAGTCATTGTGTGATAATGGGTTAAAGTATTTGAAAATGATTTTGCACAACTATTTCTCTGTTGAAACATGTCACAGTTTCCCCATGCAAGTTTTGTCATTATATACTAACCCAAACTGCCAACGCAACAAGATATTTTGTTGTAACTTTTTGATGAGATATGATAGAACAACGAAATTTTAGATTTCATTATTCTATATAGTGATTTTATTGTCCACATAAAAAGAAAGTAAGAATTGTTATGCTTCGCTGAACAAAGAGTCCGTGGTTCAAAACCCTATATCCGCGCTGCACCTGCACCAGTGGATGTAATAAACCGGCGCACGTGCATTTTTGGAAAGTCGCAAGATAACCCGATAAGATTTGGTTAAAAACTGTCTGGTGATAGACAAAAATGCCCAAAATTTGCATTGTCCCGAAAGGCGCAGGTGATTGGATTGCTCCTGGCTGATTGTGGTTACCCGGCTATTGGCCTTTGCGTGGTCTACGATAGCATGATTACAGCGGAAGTTTCAGCAAACCAGCATGTTCAATTAATCTTACTCATTAACCATGTCTGAATGTGTTAGAAGTTCCATTTAGATTAAAAAATCCATTTTTATGCCCCCGATAGGGAGGCATCATAAATTTGACTTGTCCGTCCGTCCGTCCGTCTGTCTATCCGTCTGTCTGTCCGTCCGTCTGTCCGTCATTCCGTCAAAAAACTTTAACATTGGCCATAACTTCCTTATTACTTAACATATTCGCTTCATACTTTACCACAACATTCCTTGGTACATTACCTTTCTGTAGGCACATACTTTGGTGACCTTGACCCCTGGATGACCTTGATTGGCCATAATTTAAAATCAAAGCGGTGTCGGGGGCATTGTCATCTTACAGTGACAGCTCTTGTTTGTTGTTATTTTCAATGTCATTTATTTTTCTTGCTTACGTTTGTTTTGACGTTTCCGGTAATGTTTATGACATGTCAAGAGCCTTCAGAAGTCGTGTAACTACCAAGGTACTGGACAACAGGCTGAGAAACCAAATTCTCCGAGACCGGTTTCGGCTAGCAACAAAAAAGCTGCTGCAACTGCTTGGAACCACGGTCGCCGTATAAGTGCACAGACACGTAACAGGTTACGTAAACGTGGGTTCCAACCTCGACGTTCTTATGTGGGTCCCAGTTTACTACCTATACGCACACGAGTCTGTCTCCAGTGGTGCAACGCCCGAGAGTGGTAATCTGACCTCCTGAGCAAAAATGGAATCTGCTTGACATGCGTTTACGTCAACGCCCAGTCCAACAACATACCTTGCGTGGAATGGGGCAAACATTAATTCAAGAGTGACAGAATGTTCCTACAAACGTTTGTCGACGTTAGTTAGATTTTAGATGTCACAGATAGTTTGTGCTGTGTTCAATGCTACAGGAGGACATACGAGATACTGATCTTGGTTTCATTTTTGAAACACACCCCGGCATTACGTTTGTAACGTTATTTGCGTTATGGAATCGATTTAGACCCATTTGTTCAATAATCAAAATATTGTAATTTAAAGTTCGTGTTGCACTGGCTCTTTCGGTTAGTATACTTGCCATTTCAACTCATCTTCAAAATCTCTTTCTTATAAAATAAATGAAAAAAAGAAGTGGGAGTTCCGTAGTGATTTGCGCTTTTACCTCAATGTTTCAGAACTCTTTCTCGAAACAAGAAATATGTTGTTATGATATTATATAGTGCTTTTCAATGAAAATCTCATAACTGCAGTTTGTTTTAAGCAGTAGTTACCAGGTTTTGTCGAAAAATAACGATAATAAAGGTTCTTAAAGAATTCTAACCATGAATGTATAATTCGAAAAGTATCTTTAACAAAAAAAAAAAAAAAAAAAAAATCTGACTGATTCAATTGAAATTTGAAACTGTAAATTACGATTATTATAATGTTTGATCAAAACGCTTTCCTAAAAGACGAAAATATACATATGCCCAAAGCCTCCCTAAAGCCTCTCGTACAACCGGTCGTACATGTACGTGCTCCTGCGTGCGGTCTGCGTCTAAAACGTACGTTTAGTCGTGCGATGCACACACGTTCAACGTACGATTTTGGTGGACGCAACCACGACGCAGACTGCACGCAGCAAAGAATTGACCGGACAATATTTTGAGGCGCTCTTACAACCCGTCGTGCGTCCTTATATATCGTGCGATTTTGCAGAGTTTTAAAACGTACGATTTAAAAAGACGCCCGACGGGTTGTAAGAGAAGCTTTACAACCGGTCGTACGTGTTCCTGCATGCGGTCTGTGTCTAAAACGTAGGCATAGCCGTGCGATGCACGCACGTGCACCGTACGGTTTTAATGGACGCAACCACGACGCAGACTGCACGCAGCAAAGAGTTGACCGGACAATTCTTTGAGCCTCTCTTACAACCCATCGTGCGCCCTTGAATGCCAAAAAATGCTGTTTTTAACTTTGTTTACATTCTAGTATCTACAATTATAGATCAAACAATACAAAACTTGGAAAAAAGGTTGGAGACTATAAGATTTCGGATGAGTTCGATTGTCTGTCTGATATAACCAGAAAGACAAAGTTATATGCTCTTGAATTTTCGACCTTACTTACACTTTAGAATCTGCAATTATCGATCAATCAAGACAAAACCTAGACACATTGTTCGAGATTTTAAGGTTTTGGATGAGTTCGATTTTCAGTCTGATCTGTTGAGAAAGTAGTGAGTTATTTCCCTTGAATTCGACGAAATTGTCGTTTTTGACTGTTCTCGACCTTGTTTACACTTTAGAATCTACAATTCTTGACCAATCAAGACAAAACTTGGACATAGTGTCGGAGACCATTAGATCTCGAATGAGTTTGATTTTTGGTCGGATTGAGACGAGAATCATATGCCCATGAATTTTAAAAAATGATGTTTCGGCTATTTTCGACCATGTTTACACTCTAGAATCTAGAATTATTGATCATTCAAGACTAAACTTAGACACAGTGTTGGGGACTATAAGATTTTGGATCAGTCTGATCTGATCAGAAAGATTAAAGTTATGAGCCCTTAAAAGAAAAATGCTGTTTTTGACTGTTTTCGACCTTATTGTAAACACTCTAGAGTCTAAAATTATTGATCAACAAAGACAACACTTTGACACTTTGCTGCTGATTATAAGACCTTGCATGAGTTTGAATTTTACTGCAATCGAATGAGAAAGTTGCCATTCATCCATGTGCCCTAAAATATATCTATTGTTAGTTGTTTCGACTCTTACAAACACGAGAAATGAACAATCAAAACGAAATTTGGATTATGATGTTAATAGGCCCTAACAATATATTATAAGATCTTGGATTAATGAATTTTAGAATAATCAGAATAGAATAATTTTTTTGCTTAGTTATCTGACTTTCAAATTTTACTCCAACAACCTCAAATAGTGACTTATCAAGACAAAACTTGACACAATGTTATTGACAATAAGTTTCTTTTCATTTCAGTCTTAAAGTCTTAAATATCTGTAACCGGCCTAGCCAGGTTCCCAGGTTATTTGGGATACAGTGAAACACAAGAAAGAATTTAGTTCACTTTTATTAGACTTAGATATCGTTTCAACAAAAAACAAGATTTTACATCCAAAAATGAAATGAAAATGGCAACATGAAAATGACTATAGAAAAGACAGAAAGAGAAAGAAAGAGTAAAAAGTGCTCAGTCTTGTTTGCTGTGGGTAAGATATACCTTTAGAGCCTTCAAGCGACTGGACAGAATGTAGAAAAAGCATGCCTTATATAGGCCAAGAGCTAGGGTAGAAACATGAAAAGTATGCAGACTGAAGTATAGTACACTCACTATAAAATGACAAATGTTTACAAAAGACTAAAATTTAAGACTGAGTGTTCTAGGGACTTATAAAAGCTCAGATAAACTAACTATGTGATTTATATATATAATACGTTATGGGTGTGTGATAATATAAAAAATATCTAACGAGGTTGGGAAAATCGATAATTGTCGAGCCTATGGCGAGACAATTATCGATTTTCACAACCGAGTTAGATATTTTTTATATTTTCACACACCCATGACGTATTATGTTTATCTTTCAACATTTCCCCCTTTTGTACCCCTTTTATGTCCAAAATGTGGGTTTTTCTTCATTTATTTTTGGAATCTGGGTCAATGTCAGTTGATGACGTCAGACCGAAGATTGTTCTTTTTTCATTGCGCGAAAGAGACAAGTTCGTTATATTTGGTACAAGCCCGTCCTTAAACCGAGAGTTCGAGCGAAAACATCAATTAAAAATGATTATTTACTACTTTTCCAACGAAATTCCGTGATTAGAA
>OY804592.1:1740928-1979257 GCA_963680895.1 Fragum sueziense
CCTTTGTAGCTTTATGGGTAATTTGGTCACCTACCTTAATAGAATATTTTGGGAAAAGGATTTAAATCAGGTTATATCAAAGTTCATTAAGGTAGTACATCCCTAATGAGATTCATACATATCCAAACTTATTTGGTCCAGGTTGTAAACATTCGGGGGAACATTCACCGCTGAAAAAATATGTTGACCGAATAAGTTTGGATATGTAATGAATGTGTCGCATGAAAAATTCCGATGTCACATATATATTTCATTTGGGGTGTACTACCTTAAATTAATACTTAGCTCACAAAATAGCATTTTTCCTTCAACTGTAATTTTGTTCATGCTTTTATGCACTGACACCTAAATGTAGAACCTTAAGTTGGCCATATCTTGCTTCCTACAAAGAGACTTGATAATATTAATATTAATGTTTACAACTTACCAATGAAACAATAAATTCTCAGGAAGAACTGGAAATCCATGAATGTGTTTCCGAGTAGTGAGCATGAGAGTGTCTTGAATTTTTCAGCATGGATTCACCTGTTATTTGAAAGATAATTCTCAATATACATGGTATTTGTGCATGCAAATGCTTTCCACATTATACTATCAAAAATACTATTAGTATTTAGCTAGTCACAATATCCTAACTTATTATGACAATGGCAATAAATATCATTGAAAAAAGATAAATCCTGACCTCAAACAACAAAGATTTCAAAAATACTCCTAGAATTGCATATCAAGATTGAATATTATAGCATATAATTCTAATCACTTATCCGTATCCCAAACAACAATCAAACTAACTGGTCGAAGTTGAAAGACCAGAGTGCATTCACATTTAAAACTATTGTATTAAAGAAGTCTCTTCTTTTCACCAAATGATTTTTAAAGGCTGTGGCTTTTTGTCTGGTTCAGACTATAAGTCATTTATATTATCTGTCTGGAACCGGGTGGCTAGCCATTTAGAGCTGTTAACATTATTTGTACGGAACCATACAAGCCGCTATAAATGATGCATTGGAGATATTTGTGCGTTATTACTGGTGGATGTGTTGTAAATCCATTTATCCATAAAAATATCTTCATTGAATATAAATGAGGTTACTAAACTTTCTGAACAGAATATCATGTAACCTGTAGATATAGCTTTTTGTCATTTTGAAATAAATGACAAGTTTGTGTTGAGCTGTTTACTAAGTTTGTTTTTTTTATTTTGTTACCTTTCGACTGAGAGGGACCTTCTGGTGAGTCCATAAAACCAGAAATGGATCTGATTTAGTAGATGACAACCAGATGTCTATTTTTTGGGACCAAAGACAAAGTACGCAAGGGATTTTCTATGTTTTAACTTATTTTCTCATTAACCCCATGGAATAGTTACAAAAGTAGCAAAGGGTTGATACCCAAATGGAAGGAAAAAAAATCCCAAAGCCCCCATGTATACACCTTTAAGGAAACCCCTGAATTATAGTATTAATGGCTAATTGTTTGGTTCTGAACAAAAACTCAGCTGTGTATAGGTAATCTGTCCGGGACCATATAAATTTATAGCTTTTAGCAGAGAACAGGCAATTAGTCCGGTAACATGTATGTATACAAATAGACACTTTTATTCTTAAAATAACATCCTGCATACTAGTCCATGAGCCAGGACCCGAATTTTGGCCGATTGGTACCACTCGGAGGGAGTAATTCTTTTTGCCTTTTTTGATTAGTCTGGTATCTATACTTCATGTTTCAGTATGATAGCAATCTCAGATCGGTAGCTTATGTCCCGAAAAACGCTTCTTTTCAAGGGTACCCTTTACACACAAAAAATTAATCGGTTTTCTAGTGAAACAACACATACATTTTCCCAACCCTTAAGCTCATTCGAATACAAAAGTCTTTGTTCACAACCGAGATACAGTACAGAGTAGCATATTTTAAGGTTTTGTGTTAGTCTGAAATGTCATCTGTAGGAAGATTTTAGTGTACACAGAGAACTATCTATAGATGATACGAATTGCAAGGAAAAAATTAAAATTATAGTGTTTGTGGACACATAAAATCTGTTTTCTGGTGTAAATGAACTGTAATTAGTATTTTGATATCAGGTTATACTAAATAAATTATACATATAACAAACTAGCATGGATAGCAATGTCGACTTTATTGCCGCTCATTATACTACCAGAAAGTTAAAAAAGCATAAATGCTTATCATTTACATTTCATTCATTTTTAAATGTAAAACTAATTCGAACTATGAAAAAAATCAAATGAATAATGCTTACAAACACTTCTTTAAGGATACACATGAAGAAAACTAGGCCCGGTTTGAAAGTGTACGCAGAAAAGCTAATTTCTCAAAAGATAAGAAAGGGGTGAGGGTTATAGACTGGATATATTCATTTATGTTTCTGGTTCGAGAGGATGACACAAAGTCATTGTTTTAATGTTATTCTACTGTCAGAAAGTCATTAGAATACATGTCCAGACAAATGTACATCCATAAAGCATTGAAGAATAACGTTTTTCCATGTGCAGTTGATTCGTGAAGAAAGACAGGTTATCAATACTGCTATTATAATGTATAATATTTCTTTCCTAAAATCAAATGCGGATATTCAAGTGAATTAGACATCTTTTACAAATAAAGAGTCCCTCTAGAGTGCACACCTTCGTCTTTTGCGTTTTGTTCGGATACATTTGCACAATGAATACAAAAATTGTAGGCTATTGGCCTGCTTTTAAAAACAATTATGAGGACTTCTGGTCATGCAAATTGGTAGTGTTTTCTAATATGTGTACAAATTCTTTCTACGTATATATTGCTTAGAACAACAACTTGGATTGCAAATGAAACATGCATTCCAGGAAAAGGTACACAAAACATCGTATATGTATACAACATATCAAGAAACATGTGTAGTTAACTATAAGGATATCGCTTTTCGTGTGTACAGATAAAAATGTTATAAAAAGGAGGTATTTTCAGCAAAAGTGTCATGGAACTAATCTATTATTAGAGACCTAGCAAGAATTAAATACATCTTAAGTGTATTAAAAGCATTGTTATGCAACAGAATAAACATTAACCCAGGACATCTGAATATGTAATGACCCATCTTCGGCTATGTATTCTGAAGACGCTCAACTAACGGACGAAGATGCAGTTGTCAAGGGTTCACTTTAGTGCACTATACTCTGTAGCGTGGACATACCACTACAACAGTATAGTCTTTTAGAATACAAGATATAATGCAGTACAAAAGAAATATTTACGAGTAACAAATAAAGCAAGTGTTAAAAACGATGAGACTAGAGATAAAATTTATTACATCGATACAAAAGCTGTTGAAAAAACTCACACTTCGTTTCTGAAAAAAGAAAAAAAAACTATAATTCCACTGTCAAATCAACATAGCAAAGTTCAGTTGGAATCTTTCATGAATGATGCATAATGTAAGTAAAATGGGCTAGAAAGGAAGAATTTAGGCACCAAAACAGATTTGTTGAACTGCAATTACAACACAATGCAAGAATTACGACTTATTATTTATCAACTTCTACCCAAAGCTTGGAACTGTCATGAGCAAGGCCATAATTATAACCGAACAATCGAAATCACCCTAGCATCTAGCCTTACAGCAATTGGTATTTCAAATGAAGAAATACAGACATGTTGATATAAAGAAAAATGTAAGCATGCTGCCTAGTATGCATAACAGGGAAATGTGTTTTATGATTTGAAGTTCGTTTATTAAACTATTCAAGCCTGTGATTAATTTATTGTAAATATGCAAATACGAGAGAGAATTGGATTACGATAAAAGTGGTCTCGATTATGAATTTATGAAATAATATGGTCAATCAGAGGTAGAGATTTTCCGTGTATCGAAGTCGTCAGCAAATTTGTCAGTTGGTGCTTTAGACAGGCTTAACTTTAAAAAAAAGTCATTTAAAAAAAACGATCCAAAGTTATTTTGTTCTGTTCATTGATAAATTAAGTACCTATTTTCATTAGCATCAATATTTTTTCAATGATTTAGGTGTTAATGTAAGAAAAGATATATAAAGCGGTGATGGAAATGCGAACTGTTGGAGCAGAATGAAATTTAATTTCTGTGTATTACGGACATTTTCAACTTACAAACAAATTGTAGTATTTTAATTTTATCCAGAAAAAAAGATCATTACTGAATCATAAGCAAAATGTGATTTGTGTCGTTGAAGTATGGCATATACATGTATCACCAGTTGGTATAAATCCAATTACTCACGAGAATGACAATTTCGAAATAATAAAGTTATGAAGACAACGAATTTGTTGGGCACTTTAAAGTACGCTGGTGCATTTACGTTAAGGCATTTCATTAACATACCATATATGAGATGATATCAAAACAGTTTGACCTTCTGGTATTTACTCCTTTGAGGTAGTAAAGGTTTTTACACCTTCGTGTAAATGAATGGTCCAAATACACTTTGTATGTAGGATAATATGGCTAGCTGCTACGAGCTTGTCCTAAACTTTTAAACCGACTTACCCCTCCCAGTTTTATTGACCATTTGAATGGATAATACTAAGAACACGGTTGCACATGGTAACATGGTTTCTAGTCCTGGAGGCTTAAAGTGCTACACAAGATTACCTAAGTTTATGGGGAGTCTATCCCTTCTTTTGCAACAATCAAATATTGGGAAAGGGAATTCCAGTGAGACTGAGACGGTTAAGAAGATTAGTTGACTGCTGCCGAGGAGATTGGTTATAGTAACAAGACGTTGATTCCTAAAAATCGGATATCAGTGAACTGTTAACAATGTGGAAGGAATGTGTGGGGTTGGAAAGGCTACGGGACTATTATATGAAAAATACAGCAGGTGTGAGAATCAAATACCTTTGATATGCCCTCATAAACGACTTGTTTTGAAACATAGGATCATAAACGAAACCGCTAAACAACCACACACTTGCATTCTCTCCTACACAGATGAAAGCCACACCAGTAAAGACAATTTATATTGATCAGATGAACCTGTAGCTCACAACGCAGATTCTATGATACGTATGCATTTGTCTAAAAGAGAGGGTGAATGAGATATGCTTGATTAAAAATTACGCCACTGTGATTATAAAGACAAGTGGTGCCGTTTTAGCTATTGTCACCACAACTTCAATCAATTTGACCATTAGTTATTAATTATATTCCAATCACTTTGTTGTTAACATGTGTGTGGTGATATGGATAGATCTTATAAAACTTTCAGACTCTTAAGATTTACCCAACCATTTGGGTATGTATCATACTGCATTTTGTTATGATTCATGCCAAATAAACTAGAACACATATACATCTGATTCACATTTTAATGCATATGTTCGACAGAAGAAGTTTAAATCTCTGTCAAATGATTATTTAAAGTATATATGTATACATGTAATTATTTTTATCTATATGTTTATCATTTCTCCTAGTGAGCTGGACACATATTACCCAAAGTGATTTTCAGTGACAAAAAGCATTACACTAACAACAGGTATGTCAGCAACCATTGACTGAATCAAAATCATGAATACCAGAATCAGCACATGTATCCAATATGATTACATGTATATATAGCAGAAATTTTAGAAATGCATGTATTGCTATTGTAAATGTAGTGAAAATACGTACATACAGATAAGGAGACTTGGAAATGGGAAAAGGACGACACACATGTTATACAATCACCTGGCTTATAAAATTACATTGTTTTGATAAATCTGTTCTGTAAGTATGCAATGTACATCTACGGACTTCGCTGTCGAAATAAAAATAGAATTTGTCTTTTAGGAGGCCAGGGGATTGCATTCATTCATGGACACTGCAATATATTTTCTAAACGAAATAAAATTGCAAAAGTACTACATGTATCTAATTTCTATTTTAACATAGAAATAAGTTCCCTCCGTACACTTTGATTATCATTCTTTGCATAAGTAATCTTTGTCTAATCATCATAGTTTATACAAACTAGGTTTTAGAAATGAGAATGTTATAATCCTACTTAATAGCAGAAACAAATGTATTCTTTGATACTTACATAATTGAGCGCGAATCTGGAAAAGGGTCCCTTATAGCATTTGAGGCAGTCACATTTCTTGAGATCAGTGCATGAATTTAGTGAAGACAGGCAGACATCCATGCTGCTATATTACAATTGCAACATGTCATTAAGGATCTAGTGGAGAACAGCAATGGTACCTGATCAGACTGCATGTATACGCAGGCTGATTTGGAACCATATTTGGTTCAAGAGCCTTAAGGGACCTTTTTTCGTATCCTGACTTATTATATTGTACATGTATTATATTGAGTTATGATTTTGTACTATATATGACAAAAGCAACAATTTTTTTTCGTATATTCATTGTATCCGTGAATATGGGGCGATCGGGTTTTACTTTGGTTGCCACATGATGCACATTATATATCGTATAATCGTATATTGGCATTGGGCTATATATTGTTGTAAAGTAAATCTTCATTTTTTTCATTGGGTCATTCAATTTAGTTACGAACCGTCGAATATTGTGCAATTGAATATATTTCCAGTAATATTTTTTTGATTTGCATTGATTGGACATTCAACTGAATATATAAGGTCCTTCATTATTTTTAAAAGTGAAAATGCTTTTGAGTTCAGCATTCTTTCAGTAGGCCTAACGTAAAATTCTCCATTTCATATTCATATAACATATATATGCATGAAATAGTCATCTAAGAGGTAAAACAATTGTTTTGGATAAAAACACAGTGCTGTCAATAGATTAGCAACAGTTAGAAGCCTTAGAACACTCATAGTATGCGTTTTAGTTTTTAGGTACGAACATTTCCGGGTCCGAATCGACCAAATGTTTTTGCCGTTTACAGCTTTTTCCGAGTGTTTTGTGTTACGAAACTGGCATGAATCGATGGATACGCATTTGAAAATATATTTAAGTGTAAAAATATGTTGCCACTTGCATTTCTGCTTCAAAGAATTGAAAAATTCACTTGAAAAAATTGTGCATTTCGTTCGGTGTAGGGGCCGACAAATTGTCTTCTATTTCACAGCCTACAGAGGCCTCATACCAGGGAACAGATTCAATAGTACTCAAAACTAGTGTTTTAAGAATGTTTTGGCAGAGAAAATAAACACGACAAGCCTTTTGATAAATCACACACTACCAAAAGAAATCGTACCTACTGTCCAATTTGTGGACATGTGAAAATGGGGTAGGTTAAGAAAACGGCGATTTTCTCTGCATAAGCTACCGATTTCAGACTGCTATCATATCATTTAGTTAACTACACATATCAAGCTGTTCAGAAAGTGCAATAAGAATTACTCCCTCCGAGTGGTACCAAAAAAGTGTCTGGCTCATGGACTATACTACTCATGCAAGCTAGTATAGGAATTGTTTGGGAAAGGGGTAAATAACTGATTAATCTCATTTGGCAATAAGTACAAACAAAGATCAGCCTCTTTTGTGAAATATGATCTTTATCTTCTTTACATCTCGTAGAATAAAACACAGAAAATGTTGACAATTTGCTACCTTGGCTTGGATGGAAGGAAGGTTCATTGAAACCTACTTTCACTTTCACTTTATCATTGGCATTGGAAATATTTGGTTAAAACTGCCTCTAGATGTAAACTCTCTATAGTTCTGAGATTTAAAAAGAAATTACTTACCATACTTAACAAGTACAACGTGACTGTACGATCTCCTCATCCCTCATTTCACTGGGAAAGGGTGCATATCCTATTTTCATTTTGAGCTTCGACCTGCAGCCAGCAACTAGCGACACTTTCACGCCTGGATTTCCGGATTTATCTTGATGTTATGAATATAACCTTGATTGTAGTAATTCCGACCTGTTTTTAAAATTCGATCGGCATGTTTTTTGTGGTCAGGTAGATAAAATATAGAAATATTCTCCGAAATAGAAGATAAACAATCGGTCGTTCAGCATCCGCGGCGGCCATATTGGATGTGGTTTGTGAACAATAGCAACAATCACTAGGGGACTGATTTATCGCGGAACGGTGCATTAAACCCTAACATGATTCATCTAAATCTGGGGCTCTGAATTCAGCCAGAGAGACAACTTCACAAAAAGACAGAATTTGTATGAAAAAGTAGAGATATCAATTCCAGCTATAGAAAGGAAAAACCTACATACTCAGCATTGCTGGCACATTCTCCTGCAAGTCATTGTATATCTTATATAAGAGTTGGAATTGATTTCAAGTAGTCAAATGATTGAAATAGGTCTGATAGGCCTAAGTGATTTGTATTTTTGATAAGAACATGGGGATTTATAAAAAAAATCAGTGGGTATTTCATTTTACCTCAATATTGTAAACAAAGCATATTATATTTTTATTACCTGCCAGTAATACCCGAAAGGGGAGTTAGGCAGTATATATAGATAGATAAAACCCCTATAATGGCAACACCTAATAAATCCAAAGTGAAGATTCTATTTAATAAAGTCATGTGGACTTTGAACAGGCCAAATGCAGTGAAAAAGTAGTTCTTCATTTAAATGCAGGGAATCTGAGCATTTCCCCTCATTTATTTATATAAAACACCTTGTTTACTAAATAGTCATGACATTTGAAGCCAAAATTTAGCTGTCTGAATGGTTCAAATCTGTCACAAACAAGATTCAAGACCTGGTTTTATATGCCTAAGACTAGATCTATTGGGATAAGGTTTAAGTTTGGAAAACATGGAGAGAAAAGAAGAAACTTTTGAATGTTAATTACTGGCACTTCATATTTGACCTAAATTTTTTGGACCTTCCAGTTTTCTGCATTAGATTCTATGTTTGTTTTGTTCTACAAAATAAGGATTAGTATGAAAATCTGTTGTTATGGAAAGATAAAAAATCCATGCTGTTCAAACAGTCAAATAAGATCAAGTTTACTTTTTATTTGCCTTATTTATTTCTGTATCTAGATCTAGTTATGTGCCTTTTCCTCTAAAAATATCATAGTTTCATAATCAGATCTATGTTTGTGTGTTTGTAATCCTTTCACAAAACTGCAACCTTTTTGACACATCAAAATGTTAAAAAATCTCAAATCTGATGGGAAAATATTGAGGCACCAGAAGGAAATGTTGAATACCAGCATTTTTTTTTTCATTTTGTTTCAATGATTTCTATGCTATTATTAAAGAAACATTCAAACTATATTTTCAAACCCAAATTTGTTCTCTGCAACAACTTTCCAAGCTAAAATGTGTGTAAAAAGGACCCAATCCTGTTGAAAATTCTGAGGTGTCTTCTATGCTACATGGGATGAGAAATAATGGTTTGGATTTGATTTTGCGTTTGTATTTTTACCTAAATGGGCATCTAAATACATGATTTTGTGCACCAGTAACAGCATTATATATGAAAAATGTTGATGCAGATTTAAAAACTCGAAATTTCCCAGCCATTAACTTGTGTATTGACCTAAATAAATAAAGGTCACAATATCTGGGTCGGAAATAGTTCCTGCTGTGTATCCTTGCGCGCCATGTCGTCATATTCTAAAAATATCCATGTGATAACAAAAAATTTATCACATGGGCGATATCACCCCGATATTTGGCTAGTTGAAAGATAAAAGATAAAAAAATGTAAAGATGTTCATCAGAATCAGCTAGAAAAGAAACTCTGGTAAATACACTCATGTACATAGTTATAGTAGCTGGATTATACTCAAATACACACTGTTGTACATGTATAAGTATGTATAGCTAAAAATAACCACTCAAATCAAAGGACTGAAAATACTGAAAACAGCTCCCGCTACATATCAATAAGGAACAATTTTCGCGGGCTCGTGTGCTAAAAATAGATTTCTGATGGGATTCTCCTCAACAGCGTTTGCCAGGTACCAGTCTAATATTTTATTTATCGGTCATGAATCGGACATTTTTTACGTAACAGTGTTAGCGAAAAATTATTATTTTCAAGCGAGATATAAGTCGATCATAGATAATGCAGGCAGGAACTAAAACTACGAAACACTGCGCATATTCAACATGCAACATTGATTCCAGATACGGAGACAGACCAGAAATGACAAACGTTTTTTCTTGAGATTCCTCAGCAGCTTAACCAGAAAAAACATCGAAAAGTCTGAAAGTAAAGTAGCTATGATCATGCAACTTCGCGGGTAGATGGATCTCACAAAGGAGAAGTGCAACGTGCAAAGAGAATAACTCTACTTTGCTTATTTTGTGATTCAATGCCCTCTGTTGTAGTGAAAGCAGTGGGGGTGTCAAATCACATTCTGCGACAAATTCGAGTTTTTTTTCTAGAATAATCCTTTCCCAAACAAGACCGGTTTTGACGTCCCCAGCAGAAAAATCTTGGAAAAACATTGAGGAAAAAGAAGAAAATGACGATCGACCGAATTGAAAAGACCTGCACAGCAGCAGACAAAATGAGTGTGAATAACTTCTTTGGATATTGTGATCATTCTACTTTTGCCTCGATATTTTCTCTGACATAGAACATTAAAAGTATTCACATCCGTTTTGTAAGCTGCAGACTTATTTTCAATTTGGCCCAACATGACATTTTGTCGTTTTGGAAAGGGTAAGCGAGTACACACGAGCGACACGACGAAGCTTAGGCAGGACCGTATGCGCGTATGTGTAAACATTACTTGTCGACTGATCATTTCATAGTTACCTATCTTAAAAAGTACACGACAGTGCAGCAACCTTCTCAACTCTGAATTATAATGTTTCTCAACAAATGATTACGGCAATCCAGCTCTTAGAACGTCATCTTCAGCAAGTTGAACACGGAAAAACTTCGAGAGATTTACAGCCTTATTTGTACGATAGAAGATTCCAAATCTATTTTAGACCAGTGAGGCGTGACGATGACGTATTTGTTTACACGATAAAACCGAACCCCATTGAATTGAACAAAACCGTGGCTCATGATGTTTACCCATTTTCTATTTTTACTATAAATTATATTGAAGGTACAATAGTCCCAGCCGAAAATAACATTGACGTAGGCTGATGTTTACTGCTGCAAAACCAATCAATTCGTCTGATTTGCACCGTTACAAATACGAACAGAGTTGATTGGTTGTCAAGTAGTAAACATCAGCCTACGTCACTGTCATTTTCGGCTGGGACTATTGTATGCAACTTTATTTTTTTTATAAATATTTTTATAGCGAAGACAGCCTTTTTCAGAAATCGACGTCATATTCTGAGAAATAGTGTTCAGCTTATTCTGAATTTCACATCATGAGTTATGTCCCCTTGAAATTGACAACATTACCATTTTTGACCTTTTTTACTCAAATAGCCATAAATATCTCCCAATCAATATGGAACTTTTACATAATCTTACCGGTCAAAATATCTTGCATGGATATAATTGTCAGCATCATCTGAATCTTAAATCCTGTTTTGTGTGCCCTAGAATTTGACAAAATTGTTATTTTTTACTTTGTTTTCTCTCTCTGTATATCTACAAATATTGAACAAGCACTTCAAAACTTAAACAAGATGTATACGAAGTTAAGATGTTGCATTATTTTGATTCTTAGCTTGATAGGAAGATAAATCCTCAGTTATATGCCTTTCAATTTGAAAAAAATGCTGATTGTGACTTTGTTTTCACTATCTAATCAACACTTGGATTGAATATTAAAAGAATCTCAGGTCAGTGGAACGATTCAAGACCTTCAGGTCTTCTAGCTTTTCGTACAACGAGAATGTGTTTCTGTTCATAAATATTAAGAATTATATATAATTATAATTCTTTATATACATGTACTATAGACTATAAACTGTTTTGGTCCCCTTTTTGTATGACGTAGTCTCATAAGAGGGAAAACTTAGAAATAGTTTTATGGATGAGTGTAAAAACTTGTGGGATAAATATATGCTTAATAATTTTATTATAAATCTAAATCTTTGACGATAAATAAGTTATGCAATTTTAAAAGGTGATGCGTTAGCTCTTTTGCTGAGTACTCATGGCATGATCTTTTCAGATAAAGTCTGATTTTTCTAGCCAGCTTTTTTGAGTTTTTTATCATGAGAAAAGTGTTTAGTCATAGATCGGATGAAAATGCTTGATAAATATTCGAACAAGCAGTTTGACAACTTCCGTGCGTGCGTCAACGGGTAGCACCGTGTTGAAAAAATGGACCAATTTTGATGACGTCTTATTTTTACGCGACACAAAACTTCGTAATGAAACCTTTAGAAACATGTTTAAAATGATTATAGTGCCACCACTGACCTTGAGACTCAAATGTACTTTTAATTGTTGACTAATCCATCCGAGAGGGGTTGAATGTTTATATTTTACAGTGTGTTTTTGTCAAAGTAATTTAATACTGCGACGTTAATACAAAGTAACCGTGGTCGAGTGGTAAAACCAGCGTTACCACCAAATACAAGTTGGAAGATGTGGGTTCGATTCTAATATAGTCGCGTTTTGTTTACCATTTTTTGTTCTTATTCTTTTTAGCTCACCTGAGCACGAAAAGCTCAAGGTGAGCTATTGTGGTCGCTTTTTGTCAGTCGGCGTCCGTCTGTCTATCCGTCTGTCTGTCCGTCTGTCCGTCTGTCTGTCCGTCTGTTCACATTTTGTTGTTACCCCTCTAGCACTACAAATATTGACCAATCTTAACCAAACTTGGTCAAAACATGTATGACCATAAGTTCTTAGATGAGTTCAATTTTGGGTCAGATCGGATCAGGAAGATCGGAGTTATGCGCCCTTGAATATCAAATATGCCAATAACTTATGCAAAATAAAACAATCGGTGTAATAATTTGTTCATCCGATTTTTCTTTTAAATAGATAAACAACGTTTGAGGAGTGTATAAATAAACCATGACCTCTGGACAGACGAGTCCAACTAAGAAGGTAAAACAGGTTTTCGGAATCCCTTTTTTTAAATTCAACCGTTGTTAAAATATTTCATTTAAAAACAAGAGTCGCATTGATAAATAGTCTCTGTGGCAAGGTGGGTAAGGCGGTGGACTCACAATGTTACGAAATATTTTAACCAGGGTTCGATACCAGAAAACTCCACAATACTTTTTCATGTTTTATTTTTTTATTACTCGATCTATTTTCTTTTATCTTTGCAGTGCGTCTTTTTCTTTTCATATGTTTTGTCCATACAAAATAATGATTACATTAAAAATGATTTCTCTGTCATCAGGGTTATATAGATCTATGTAAGCCTACAAACCAGACATGTCTGACATTAATGACTTAACAAATTGTATTACTTTAATTGAATTACTTAGATCTACGTGCAAAGCTATAATTTAGAACAGTATCTAAGGTGATTGAATAATTAGATAATAACAAGAGGGCCAAGATGGCCCTGGATCGCTCACCTGATAGAAGTTTGAAACTTTCTCCATGCAGAACAAGACCCATCTTTTACATGACCTAGGTATCTCTAAGAGAAGAACACGAAACTTAAGATGCGAGATTATGATCCAGCTGAAAACAGCATTCTTAATCTTTAATGATCGTTATTTGTGGCTGTTATAGTGAAAACCAAGTCGATAAAAAACATCAATTTGGAATAAAACATTGACCTGCTGTGCTTTTGACGTACCTATTAGAAAATGCTTGGAAATACGTCTACGCAAATGCAGAAAAAACTGATTACCAATATGTTCTTATTTTCCTCGATAATTTCATGTGTTGTTGTTAAAAAATCAACACTCACTTTGTTGTCTACAGAATCTTCAAAATGCATCGTCCTTTATTACTACCACAAAGCAGACTTTAGACTATGTCGGTCATTAAGGTAGCAGTTTGTATGGTGGACGGACGTTACATGTACGACCTAGGACGTTTTGGCCCCGACTTTTTGCCCCGGACGTTTTGGCTGGGCAAAAACGACCGTGGCCAAAACAGGGATCCTACATTCAGTATGTATGCAATTATAGAGGTTGGTATCCAGTTAGGATATGTACTATTTCAGCAGTCAGAACAATTGACCTGAAGTTGAAGACCATAGAAAATAAGTAAATGGCTTCGGTGTCTCTGATAGCTGACATGATGCAGTTATAAAATGGCACCTTTGATGAGTGATAAAATGTCAAGATACAATATGCATACATCTGATCCATTTGTGGCATAAAACTGTTAATAATTTGTTCAGTAATGTTCAAGAGTATGATCAAAGAGCATGCATACTTATTTAGTTGTACTCGTATGTCTCATTTGTCATGAGCACCATGCTAAGAAGGCAAATGAAATATTTCTTTCTTATATTAGTATTACCAGTATTCCAGATGTTCCCTTTTCGTGTGACATGTCACATACTTATATACATATAAAGTGTCATTGTTTGTAGAATTTTATCTTAAGACCTACTTACACAAGGACATTTTAGAAGAAATTTGTTTCCTGTTGGTTACTTTAAACCCGGACTTAAATATTCAAGTGCCATTGTGTTGTGCCCTTGTCGATCATTACATTACTTACATGTTAAGAGGCATAAGAAGTTATAAATCGACTAGTTCACGTAAGTTTCCTGTCGGTTTTCAGTGAGCCATGGACCCTGTATACAGTTGACCCAACGTATCTCAATGTTTCATGAAAAATAATTAGTATATTGCAAAGAGATCTACATTAAATCAAAATGTTATATTTCTGAAATGAAAAGTTTAGAACTTATTTCAAGAAATGTTGTGATATGCTGAAGATCAGCTATAAATATGTTCAAAGTCATAAAAAAATTAATTGCTAAAATCTTATTCTGTGAAACCATTATCATGTACCATTTGGTGGAAAAGGAATTGGACATCAATTGCTATGTGTACGAAAACGCAAAAAACAAGATACAAAGCAACGGTGAACTTCTTTATTTCAAAACAACCGAATACTTGATATACAGATACTTTAGTTTTAATATTATTCCTGAATTATACCCTTACCAGAACCACCAGACAATCTCCGTTACAGATATCGTTATATATAACAAAATTGTTCTCGATCATACCCATTATGGAAAGAGCCTTTGAACGCACTCCAAATGAACTGGTTTTTATGTCCTTCATAGAAAGAGTCTATAAATTATTGAGAGAAAATAAATTTACTATATCTTTTTTCTAAATTGATATTTTTTTCTTCATAAAACTTCCAATCAGTGACAAAGATATTTTGAATGTAAGGGTTGTGATTTCTTATTGAGATTCAATGCTGAATGTAAGCTTTTGATGATCAATAGTTACGTGGCAGAGAAAAGGGAGACCCCTATAAATGTATATTTTCGTATATAGGCCCAAAAATTTCAAATGTTAAAATTTTGTTGTTTGAAAGACACTTTAAAAAGGATTCTTGTACTCTGCTACGGACGTTTAATGCTCTTCAAGATTTTCTGACCATTTTTTATCTCCTCGTTAGGGCACATGGAACATTATAAACCTAGCTACGTCTTACAGACCATAAATGCTTCAAGTTATAGTATGTTGTGTTTGAATTAAGACTATTGGTCCATTTATGGTGCCGCTGATGAATGTTTGCTCTTTAACAATGGCACTTAATCGTAAATCAGTAAATTAGAGTGATATAAATGATGAAAGGCTACGGTCTGTTTCTATTCCATTATAATCATCATAACTTCTTCGCGACAAATGAATTGGTTAAAGAAAATTGAAAATATATTGAATGAATCCATGAAAGGTTAAAACACCATTTGTTTCTTGCCGTGAACAGTTGTTATTTTTTGCAGCATTCAATGAACGATCATTTAAGGTTTACAGACCCTGAAAAAATTACCACTTTCTAGCCATAAGAAAAGCACCAAATTACACACAGGTTTGAAAGGAACAGCCTACACTTATTTATACATGTATCATGTTAGTAATATGACAAGTAGGAAATTTCATGTACTAGAAAGTGCCGATCGAAGGGAAGGGTTGATGCAGAACGAATCTTTGCCTATTAAATGTACCTTAATTCCGCTTTTAATCGTAAGTGGGTACTCTTTAGACTGGTCCATTTCCACCAACAAAGTGAAGAGAATAAGTTTATATGTGTGTCTGTTCAAATTATCTATCCCTCCACAATTGTGTATCCACCTTTTGCATTGTCCGGTTCTTTCGATAGCGTTGGAAAATCGTAGATCTACAACTTTCATGCGCACAAAATATTGAAGCGAAAGGAGAAAATGTTGGTAATCTAGATTTTTTTTCTTTTACCATATTTTTTTCCCCAAAACCTCTGTTAGGGAGCGGATCTTGTTTCGGAAAAGAGTTAAAGAGCTAGCTTCTACAATGATAATTGTATATCTTTATTAATTTTTATATCAAAAGATGTTTATTCTGATACATCGACTAAATGATAAATAGTATTCATGATAAATAGCTTTCACCTTTTCCCATACAAGGCCCGGTTCTGGCGACTCTGGCATAAAATATTTGGAAAAACTTTGAGGCAAACGAATAAAATGCTGAAATCCAGCATTTTCTCCTTTTTAGCGAACCGGGACTTTATGTCCGGGGAGCTAATGTCACAGCCCTAGTGTCGGCGTCGGCGTCGCGTACCGTCCCGTCCCGTCCCGTCCCGTCCCGTCTTCACTTGAAAAACTTTAACCTGGTCTATATCTCAGGCACTATTAGAGATACAGCCTTGATATTTCATACATGGATACATCTTGACAAGACCTTTCATTTGGGACCATGACCTTTGACCTAGTGACCTTGACCTTGGAGTTTGACCTACTTTTCAAAAACTTTAACCTGGCCTATATCTCATGCACTATTATTGATAGAGCCTTGATATTTCACACATGGATACCTCCTGTCAAGACCCTTTCATTTGTGACCTTGACCCTTGACCTTGTGACCTTGACCTTGTAGTTTGACCTACTTTTAAAAAATTAGCTGTTTTTGTGACAAGCTCCCATATATGCGAGCTACGTTGTCCGCGGACAACTCTTGTTCTTCATATTTCTGTAGTATCTACACAATTTCATTTTTTGATATCAAACAATCTGTTGTCTGCAGCTATGTTTGAAATGGACTGATATAAATTTCACTGTACAAGATAGGGCTACAAATCAAAGCATTTACAAATTGTCGCATATAAGAATTTTGAAATTATCAACCAATAATGATAATTATGGCCATTTATTTAATGATTTTATTTCCTGTAATATTTTTCAAAACAATATAAAATGAAACAAGTGTTTTCTTACTTAACATATGTGTCATCTTTCAATCTTAAGCTCGGTATATTAAGTAATGGGAACCATTTTCTAAAATTATTGAAAAAATACATTATTTTCCATTAAAACTGGAAAAAAATCATTTTGACAGACATAACAGGACTTATACTTTGAGTTAATCACGATTTCAAGTTAAAAAAACCTGAATAGAACATACATAAATACAATAATAAAACTCAAGAATTTACTCTTTGTTGCTAATAGAAAGGGACGAATAGTCCGCAGGGTTATGACTTCTGCTGGGGAATTTGGTGTAGTAAAAATAAAATTCTATTTATACACCAAACCTCTAATTTGTACAAGCACTATACCCCTCTGAATTTTATGTCAGGAGTGAAACACTTTTATTTTTCAAAATGTGTTCTCATTTTTGTCTATTCAGCCAGAAATCTACCACTCGAATTTTTTTAGAAAGCCATCAACCTTGTGGGCATTCTGCACTCTACTATTCAGTGATTCATGGGTTACAATTTCTCATTTTGTGCAATATATATGCTGTCAGGAGTGAAACGCTTTTTTGATGTCATTTTGCAAGATTGTGCATACAATTTTAGCTAAAAAGTGGTGAACATGAATTCAAAATATAATTTGGGCACTGCTTAACCATTTAGAATAGTTTTTAGCCACCCTAATTAAGAAACCTGGATGATATTCTGTAAAATTAGCTGTTATTCTTAACATTTAAATGTCACACTTTGGTCACATTTTTTTAAACCTGCCCTATATTTATATGCAAGGGAGGTTATTTCGAACATTTTGTCAAATATTTCCATAAGTACGCATTTATTCAAAATTCTAAACAATACAAAATGCTTATGTTTGTATTTGGAATTGAAAGGTAAACGGTTTAAGAATTATTTGCACTTTTCAAATTTCGCCTCTGGCTCTGTGGTGCTTTTTAGGGGTTGGATACCTGAATGTAACTAAAGAAAGAAGAAACCAATGTATGCATAGAAAATTGCTGAACATATTCGTAGCAGACAAATGTAGTTTTTTCTCTTTATGCAATTTTTACTGTAGAGAAAGGGTGAATATCGGGCTCTTGATAACTCGTTTTTATATTGGGCATAGCTTAATATATTAAAACCAGTTTTTCTCTCCAGACATCACTCCAGACACTACATTCTAACTCTAACCCGCTGAACTATGTGTTCAAGCCAAACTACGTTATTTCAAACACCACAGAAACGTCCTTTATCTTTCACTATCTTCAACGTTCACTTCTGCGACAAATAAGGAGGGGGTTGATAATTACATTTGATGAAATTTTCGCTTAGATTGAATACCTGTTAGAATTTTCAGCGTTTTTACAATCTTTTCGGTTGAGTAAAGGAGCTTGAAAGCAAAATAGTGTAACTCTAAGATAAATTCCATGTAGTAAAGATATTACTGCTCTGATTTTTTCTACTGTCATTTAGCCTACCTGTGAAAGCACTGACAGGTGTTAAACTGGGTCACTGGTTGACCTACTACAACTGTGTACCCTTAACCCATTCCCTAGGCACAATGTGTGCGCTTTACCCATTCCTATATTCTGACCCCTTTAGGTTCCCATGAAATACATGTATATGTGTTTGGAAAACATGGTAGAAAATTAAGAAATGGTTGTGACAAGCAAGTTCTTCATTTCCCACAATATTTTCTTCCTAGAGAGACCAAACAATGTAACGATTTATTTGCTTAAAATCGGCGACTGATAATTGGTTAACCCATTACCAAACGACTAGTCCAAATTCAAAGAAGATGCAGACGACAATTTTAAGTGGTCTTTTTGGGTAGAAAACATTGTGGGAAATGAAGAAATTGCTTGTCACAAGCAATTTCTTCATTTTCCACAATGTTTTCCCATGGCATTATCTTGTGAGGAGTCAAAAAGAGTCGTTGTGTGGTAATGGGTTAAGGAATCTGCATTTACTTTATCTTTATTGTTTTTTTTTCAACTCTTGTGTTGAAGGCTCTTCCAAACGACAATATCTTAGAGGTTTTCAAATTAGAAAGAGTTGCAGACGACGAAACGGGTGACGATAAAGATGAAATCATGTCATGTACAATGAAGCACAGAAAATATTGGGATAAAGGAGAAAATTCCGGTTATCTAGTGAGATCATCATCTTAAATTTGCCGTTTTCTAGAATTTTAACATTTTAACCTCATATACTGTTCTTAGACTGATCATTTGGACTAATGAACAAGTGCATTCTATTTAATCGAAATATGTTTGCAGATCAGAGATCAGTTATGCTAAGCCTCTACAATGGGTCCGTACTTGGTATTATTCTGATTAGCTAAGAATAAGAAATAATCCAACATGTTGATTTAATGTAAAATCCGGTAAAGTGTAACATTTTCCTTTTTCCCAAACAGCCTCACATTTTGGATTCACCTCGAGAGTGTGCATTCAACTTTTTTATCACCTATGCATTGAATTCTAAAAAAGCCATTTCCTGCAATCTGGGCACATTCACACAGCATTTTAAACCTGCACCTTTCTTGAAGGAAAATATGGGTGAATTATTGGGGGTCAAAGGATATGTAAGCCCCCCATCTAAATTATTTGGGGGACGCCCCCCCCCCTCTCCCTACGCCAGTGGGAAGGCTATAGGATATGTTAGCCCACTTCTAAATTATTGCGGGGCCTGTCCCCCTTCCTACGTCAGTGTTATGTCCCAATGCTTTTAAATTTATCATCTTCTATCAAGGATATCAAGCCCAGTCTTGTTTAGGTACCCGTCTTGTTTGGGAAATGGTTGTAGAAAGTAAAATTCACCTTTTGACTGTCGAAGCAAAGGTTTGACACCTCTCTTACGAATCCAGTGGGATGTTACATCGGGCATCGACATCTGCCATGCCAATCTGACAAATTGATTTGTCATAATTTATGCTTTTTATTGTCCTTTCGAGGCGAAAACGACTTGTCAAAAATACATTTTCGGCGCCATGTTGTTTGTAATAGGGATATGGGTAAAATAACCGGGTTTTTCGGTTGTGGTCGTCTCGAAAAATAAATTAAAAATCAACATACGAGAAAATGTATTCCATGTCTCTGATTTAACATTCCCAAAACATTCAAGTTGTCAATTTCACGATGTTCTCAACTGTATAAGAAATATTGCTCAATATTTGTTTGGGAACAAAATCGTGATCAAAGTCTTCAAAATTATTCTTGAAGCACCCTTACCAATTTCAACACAATGACGTCTTTGATCAATACCCTACATGATAAAAACTTTTGAAAACATTGTGGAAATGAAGAAATTGCTTATGACAATTTCTTCATTTCCCACAATATTTTTTACCTCAAATTATCAACAAATGTAAAATGACATTCAAAAAGAGTTGTCGTCTGCAACATCTTAGAGGTTAGACCAGTCTAATACTGTCGTTTGGTAATGGGTTAAACCTTCAACTTTGGTACAATCAATGTACATGTATTTTACGACTGAGTAGCCTGCCACCATTTGCTATAGGTTATAAATTTATATATGATTATTTGTGTCTAACGAAAAAATAGATACGCCTTATAAATTCGCACGGATTTGGGAACTTTTATCTTATTTTATTGTTTTTACCCTAAATTAACTGTTTTAATATCTACGATTTCGTTTGTATTATTAATAATCTCATGATAAAATAACACTTTCACAAACAAGACCGGTTTTCACGTCCCTGAAGAATGTTTGCTTAAAAAACCCCAAAGGGAAAATGCATTGCGTTGATGTTATAGCAAAACCTCGTAACTCCAGCTATATAATTAAGCTGGAGTTACGAGGTTTAGCAATAACACCGACTGTTTTCCTCTTTTCTCCCAAGGATTGAAAAGAAAACTCGCCAAAAATTATATAATTATTAGGAATCCACCTTATTAAGAATACAGTGGCATCACGTTAGGACAATCTCAACGTGTGCAAGTCATTTAATTGTACCACAGTCCTCTAATCGATGGTGTGCGTTCAAGCCTGGGTCCTCAGTTTGATCCCTATACAAACACGATTATTATCTGGGGGCAAGAGACGGATTTTTTAAATCCTTACTTTTCTTAAAAGTGAAACAAGAATATGACACACCAATGAAACTGCTACAGCAATGGTTTCCTTTTTCACAGTGTTTTCATAGGCTAATTACGGTCTCCTGCTCTTTTTGATGACATTGTGATGTTTCTAGGGAGTTTTTAGTTATGATTTTCCGCTTTCGGTTCGGTTTATTCGCGATTTTTCATCGATTCAGAGGTTGCTTATCTGAGTTTCAGTACTTATGCAGTCTCGATAGCTCAGTGTGTAGCAATTTACATGCAAGCGACCCCAGTTTGGAACTGGTTCGAATCCTGGCTCAGCCAACTTTCTTTTTGACGCTTGCTGAAAGCCACTGTGACCCTGTTCATTCGTCTTAAATGGAATTTGTTTAAGTGATAAAAACAGTGAGTATCTTGGAAAGAACGTTGTGCCGGTGAAGAAATACCATGATCGCATAGATGGGTACGCTTGGAAAGAATGTTGTGCATGGTTTTTGTGGATTATTTGTTGAAATTAAACGAAAGCATGTCGATAAAGAAGCTATAACTCGCGAGCAATGGCTTTTTTCCCACGATGCTTACAATAGCTCCTTCATTTAGAATTTCGGTCAAATGGTTTAATTTTCGACTTGGCATATCAAAATCAGTTGAACACAAAGACAACATTTCAGGACCGGTGTGCAAGTCCTCCAATTGTGCCACGGTCCTCTAATTGTTGGTGTGCATTCAAGCCTGGGTCCTTAGTTTGATCTGTATACAAAAATCGATTAATGTCTAGGGACAACACCAAACAAACGAAAAAGTGTCGATAAAGAAGCCAGAACTCTTGCGAGCATTACTTTATGCACAATTTCAAAACTCTTAAGTGTTCTAGTTCTGGATAACTAACTTATGAGGACCCTAATTTGCATATTTTACACGATAACTTTTATGGCCGTCATTAAGAGGACCTAACAAGACAAGCACACTCTCAAGTCACGTGACAAGAGCAAAGTGTGCATATTCTGTGCGTCCAGACTACTTTTTCACGTTTAAATGAGGACTCGATTATTTTTCAATTTTCTATAATAATATATCAAAATCAGTTGAATACAAAGAAAACATTTTGAGGACCCGTGTGCAAGTCCTCTAATTGTACCGCAGTCCTCTAATTGTTGGAGTGCGTTCAAGCCTGGGTCCTCTCATTGATTGCTACACACACACACACACACACACACACACACACACACGCACGCACACACACACACACACACACACACACACACACACACACACACGCACACGCACACACACACACAAATTGACACACATTCACAATGTCAGGTAAATCTATAACAAAATAAACATGTATTGTAAATAAAAAAATAGATAAATGATCATTCGAGTGAAATAATTTTCATATTACATTTCTGCAGTAAATTAATTTATTTATTACATACCTATTTCCCCGGCCGCGGCTAATACCCTTTCTGACAAAATTGTCACCCACCAATGGGTTTGAAATCGTTAACCTAAGTGGGCCAGCAGCTGGGGGCTCGGTAAGGGTGTTGTGGTAGTACTGGTTTGAGAAACAGCAGGAATCCATGAGTAGGTGCTCCAGCCGCCGCGATATGACCCTGGTAGTTGAAAATGGCGTAAAACCCCAACAAACTAAACCAAACTTCATACCTATTTCGGGAATTTAATAATCACTTTGTCTTAAAAAAATCTTATAACAATTTGATCCTAGGCGTTTTAATATCGCGCAAAAGCTCATGTTCTTACAAGTGTTTTCAGAGAAAATGCTCTCACTTCGGTTTACTTTCTGGCATATATTAATAGATATCGGACGTATAATCTAATAAGTCTGTGATTTTCTGCATAAATAGAGGTACTTCTCCTATTTAAGATCAAAGATGATGGCAGTAGCTTGAAGAGTGCTGAAATATCACCGTTCTGAACACTCTGGCGCTTAAACGTATTTTAAACGTGCTTTCCATTAGAATCGGAAATACATTAAGATATTTTGCTTTCGCTGTGTTCTTTAAATAGTAAAACAAAATAAATTGAAAAAAAAACAGCGAAATTTACATGCATTTTCGAAGTTTGTTCTATTTCAACCTTTCCTTTCATAGATATTTTGATTTTTTTCATATTTGCATTTGTTAATAAAGGCTGAATTAAAGGGGACAAAATAAAAAATGTAGTTCCGTCAGGAGTGAAACCTGCAGTGAAATATTTTATTGGAGTGAAAATATCAAATTTTATTTCACTCAAAATAATAGGGATTTCACTGCTAGGAAAGATAATGCATTTATCATAGCTGAATAGTAGCACGGGATAGTCATTACTTTCTCTGCTCTCAACAAAACCCCCGTAACTCATTCTGCACTTACAAGGTTAGAACTACTCAAATTAGCGATCAAAACAACATTCAGACAGGTTTATCTGTCCCAATTCTAGCTCAGATACCTCGGCCTGGGAAACATTGGGAAACCCCGTGAAAAATCAAGAAATTGATTGTGACCCGAAATGGATTTTTTTTAAAAGTTCATCAACTTGTTTTCGCTACCTGGTAATGGGTTAAGATAAGGAGTGTAAACTGTATAGCATCCAAAACTCAGGATCATTCAGTTTACATGAATACCGAGATCTTATTCTAACAATTGATTCTTTTTTCCCGAAAATCTGACTTAGGAAACAGATGTCCACGTGCAATTACCCAAACTTTTCTCATTTATATAATGGTTTACACATGATACGTAGTAACAGATAGGGAACATTTAGACAAATGAGAGAATACTTATAACAGGCATGTTCTTCTTTGATGTTAATATCTTATGTACTGTATTGTACAACTTAGGTCTATATTTATGCCGTTTAGAAAAGGGCTACAGTATACGCCTCTCAAAACAGACTGTTCAATAAGGACACGATATGAAACAGCACTTACAGCTTTACGTCCGGGTTTTAAGAAATAACAGGAAACAGATGTGATCTTCAGTAAAGTTAACCCTTTCATTGTTTGCCACAGCTCGAGCCCGGATGGCTCAGTTTGTAATATCGGAGCAGAGTCCCTGGTAAGAGGGACTGAATGCTTTTCAATACCCTAGTCCTTGTTCTGTATAAAAAAAAAGTTGAAGTTTGGTATTGTTTTGTGTGTTTTATTGGTTTTATTTGTTTGTTTGTTATGACGTCTCGCAGGTTATTGCGACCCGTCGTGAAAAATCCGGATCATTAATGAAAGCTGTGCTGGTTAAATAAGCATATTTAATTGAGACTCATTTTCTTGATAGTTACCGTTTCTGTATCCATGAACCTGTTTGTATATGGTTTGACATGGACCTGGAACACCACAAAGTCCCGAATTTCGGTTATGATTTAACGGAAAAGACACTCGTTTTAGAGCGTGACGTGTAACATAAATAATCGAAGAGTTTGATTACTCCGAGCAAACATGTATTTGATGGTATAAGAGTAAAGCTTAAAAAGCTCTAAATCGTCGTAGAGCTTCAGATAATGCATTTATACTGATTGTAAGTTACATTATTTTTAAGCAGAACCCAATCAATGGAGAAAAAGAAAAAAATGAAATGACACGTTTGTATTGCTGACGACTATAGCAAAAAGAGCAAAGTGGCAGTTGGGGGTAAATCATGGTATTTCAATTTTCCAAACAGACTTCTTTTTTATTGACAATTGGCACATTCCTTTTTGCGTAATGAATTAACACAATCAAAAGAAATTTGAACATATAGTGTAATTTTGTGTCCTAGGGAATCACGAGGGTATATTTCAAACATTTTTTTTCTGAGAAGACGAGTATATATGGTAATTTTGTCAGTCGAAAATGTCCTCATGTGAGTGTAAATCTATACGTTTTGTACGTTTAGTATTCAATCACATAAGTATTTAGTTCTTATATATACGTACAAACTAATTTACGCGGAAATGGTTGTTGTACAAAGACGTGAATTGCGTACGTTATTGTGGGTGAAATTGATACGCGTGTGCATTAGTTATTGTATTGTAAATATAATGACGTGTAGATTATTTGTCAAGCAAGCCAAGGATATCTACCCAATGGAGCCATTATATCGATGGAACTATAGTCAGTGAACCAACAAAGATTCCTGTGAAATTTTACTTTACGGTGTAGATATCATGTCCCGGTATAGGAAAAACACCTTAAATTGCTAAACGTTTCAGCATGTTTGATGACAGCTGTTTGTGTCAAAAGAATAAAGCTTCTTGACACAAACAGTAATGCAGTGGTTCTACAAAAAAAGACTCTGCAAGAACGAGCAAAGAAACGCCATGAAACACTGCTCATGGCCATACTCAGAGAAATGGGAATATCAAGCATGGCATTTGTGTCTTTTTGACCTTGAAACAGAGAAATCACAGTTCTTGACGCAATGTTTTGTTGCATTGCCTTCAAATAACTGGTAATTTTAAATCAGGCAGGAATCAACCTTAACACTCTGCATCTGTAACACAGTCAATATTTGAAGGTTACAAAAAGGTTCCTTACACATTTGACCGATATACACTCTTGGAACTTGTAATATGTGGATGCATGAAGACAATGTGGCGCACATCAATGCGTAAACTTACGTCAAACGGGCTGGTTTGTACTGAATTATGGTAAAAAGGAGCGGACAAAGATGTCTGCAAGAACAATTTTCAGATTAATAAATGTTTTTAGTCTTCTATCGTACTTCAGCTAACTGTGGTGTGCCTTTTTAAGTAGAGATCTATTTTTTCCATTCTGTACATCGTATATTTTATTATACTTTATTTTTTAAGAATCGTTGTCTAATCCCTTCTTACTCGATGATTACACTTACCACATAAAGTAACGCAACATTTTCAAAATTCAATATTTCTGTTTTAAACAAACCATGATCTAAAATGGTGCTTTCTATAGGTCGCAAGGAATGTTTATGGTTTTTATTTTTGCTGAAATATTTAAAATTCCAACAAACATGCCAGAATTACGCCCCTTTATTAATTCACGTTAAACACGTCCTAACGTCTTGCAAGTGAAAAAACAATATATAAATATTGTTTGAATTGTAGTTTGTCGTCAGTTACACAGTAATAACACAGAAGATTGTCACTGTTAGCACGAATCAGCATACCATAACTTCCGGAAAACAGCCGTCAACATATCACTTGAATGTTGCGTTCTTAAATAGTCTATATGCAGGCACCCAAAAGCTTGGCACCAACATTTTCTTTAATTTCAAGGCTGTGGTACCTTTTTGTAGCAAACGCAGGTGTGCTGGATCGATCAAGATATTCGAGTCGACCAGTTTAGATAAGCCGGTAGGGTGTTAGCCAAAGCGTCCTAACAAAACGAACAGATTCCTAATAACAGCGGATTCTACATAAATGAACATTGTGGGGCATGGGTAAGCCATCGCAAACGAATGATTCAACCAATAGCAAATAGTTTGATATCTGCTGGTACCTAAATTTTGATATAACTTTCGCTATTTAAGACATTTTATCCATCCGAAGAGGGTCTAATCCTGTAAAAAAGCTACAGATCTTTGCTTCAGAGGTCCACATAAGGTTATTAGACTCACCCTAACGCCCAGGCAGGCGGACAAGCGGGACAAGCGTATGCGTGTTCTCTTCTCGGTTGAAGCTCAATGGTGGTCGTAAAGTTTTGAGTCGTCCAATTGTGCGTGGCTATGATGTTTGCGTAATCGAGCAAGATGCTGATCGATATGATGATTAATCAATTTATGTATGGGCAAGGATTACTGAATTCGCAAAGACAATACTTGTGATGTTGATAAAAATGTCAAATCCGATACTCGTAATAAGGGTGACAATGTGATGCACCCTGTTGTCCCTGATATCATTTTCGAGGAGGCAATATCAAGTTGCAACAGAATGGCGCTACTGTGCGCACTGCTGTTTTAAGAGTATGTTTGTGCAGCAAAACAATGCTACTGTCTATAATTTGGGATATGTCGAACACCTCTGTTAAATAGGCGGGTTCTTGATAGTCGTAATCCTCCAACAAACCTGTTTTGCGAACGAACAATTATTCAGAATTAGCAAACCAACTTTCTTAAACATTTAATTGCTTCGAAAATGGTGTCAATGATATGAGGATGTCAGTCGTTGATGAACACAAAGGATTGTTAATACTATGAAATTGTTTGTGACTTTTGAATTTACACCAGGTGTCTTTTGGTTGAAATTTTTGCCCATAAATGTCTTTGCATTGCTATGGTTTTTCGTTCATCGTTGGATGAAATATTAAAGATGATGTTAAAACGAAAATATCCTGAAATTTATATATGTGCCTTGAGATATTTGATTTTGAATGAGTGTTCCGTTATTTTATGTGGTCAGTGTATTCTTTTTTATTCATAATTGTACGCCACAATTCATTTATGCCAAAAAAATGAAAGTTCAACCTTGACATAATCGAAATCTACTAGACTAGTATATAGTTTGAGGATAGTTTTTTTAAAAGAACTAACAAGTAGGGAAACGGCTTTTGAAATAAAGCATACTACATTTTCCCATACAACTTTAAACTTATAAAGTGAAATCAAATGATTAAAATGAAAATAAATATTCCACATTGCGGTAAATACCTGAATCAAACTTGAAAAGTGAATAACAAGCCATTATACGAGTAAGTTTAAATATTCTAATGTTCATGTACTGGTTTCACTAAAATTAATCATCAGGATGTTTGGATGTAAAATTTATTATTTTTAGTAACGACGTCACAATGACGTTGTTGACGTTAAGGCGTCAGAGCAAAAATATCGAAGGGAACTCACATATGGAACATTGAAAACTTATAGTTTAAGGGTATTTTCACGTTGCAAACGTAATACAGTGAATATATGTATTAGATTAAATTTACCTATCATCGACGTTTTTTATCTTTTGACGTAATCATAAGTTGTGAATCTTAATATAGTATTTTCATGATTTTGCCTTTATTGTGTGTGATCATGAACAGACAATTGCTAAAACTATTCATATAAGCAGTAAGCATGTATGATTGTAATTTGACGTCAGTGTGACGTCTTAATACTAAAATGCTTTTATCAGGTTTTAGAAAATGATGCGTTTTCTCTAAAACAATTATATCAAATGATTTGAGTTATTTCCTTGTACTCTTTTTGTACAATATCCCTGTACACGACTGTTTATCTCAATTTTGTTGTTTATTATTGTTATTTTTGACGTGACGTCACAGGAAAACGACGCATCTACAGATATGCCAATAAGCAGTTTCATCATTACCAGGGAATTGTCTCTCTGATTTGCGTTGTTGGCATTCTTAATACTCAAATGCACACGGATTACCGATTATCACAGACTATTATCTGTGAAAGAATCATCAAAATGCATTGACAAGCCATGAATAATGCTGCTTCGAGGAAATTCGTCATAGTCTCTGTTTTGTGACTTTTCATTTATAGGGGTGTTTATCCGATGCCATTGTTTTGATAATAATTTATTATTGCCTAAAATGTGTGTTTTCAGTCTGTTATTGGCATTGGATAACGGGCAAAAATCAGTCTGATATTATCAAAAACGGTCGTTATTCAGTAAATTCACGTGCATTATCGGCCTGATTTTGCACTCAAATATCCTCGATCAGGGATTTGTTGTGAGTGCTTCAGAAAATTGAAAATAAAGCCGAAATTTTGTCATTTCCCTTTTCCGCGAGGTAAATTCTTATAAGACCCCATTTCCAGTTTACACCCCAATGAATAGTAAACTAGGTCTCCCAGTGTAACCATATCTAATGACGTAATATAGTGACGTAGGTTTAATTCTTGGAATCAAAAGGTAAACAAACGGGCAGCTGACAGATTTTGAACTTAAAGTGGATTTCGTGGACATGGTAGAATATAAATTAGAATTGAGTGGTTGTGGTCTAGGTCAAATGTGATGGTAAGCCTATGTGTTTCTTGTTCTTCTTTTAGTTACTGCATTTTTTTCCTTTACAACTTTGTTTTTTATCGAAATGAACGAATGTCTGAAACGAACCAGAGATCTACCTCGGAAGTTCCGACCTTTTGTTTTATTACTCGCTCTGAAATGAACGTTAGAATATCCAGAGTATGCTTCCAAAAGAAAACTTAGTCGAATATTTTTTACGATTTCGCCAACTCAAATGAAGATTATGTCAGTAAAAATGCGATGAAACTTGACTACATAGCTACACGATGAAAACCTAACGGCCCGTCTAGTGGATATCATACTTACTCGATATATGTCGAGTCGAATGCCGGAAAACTCTGGTGTCTGTCGGTGTAAATGTGGCTAAATTTTCACAAAGTTTTTTAGTTATTCGTCTTATTTTATTACATTTCTTTGCAAATTCTTCATATTTTATGCAATAATAGCGTCAATTCACGTTTTTTTCGGTCGTTAACATTCTCAGAGGCCCACAAAATGGGTTATCGCCCTCGACCTTCGGTCTCAGGCGATAACGCATTTTTTGGGCCTCTGAGAATGTTAACGACCTCAAAAACGTGAATTAACCCTATATTATTGCATAAAATGTGTGTTTAAGGGCCGTTATCAGCTATGAATAACGAGGAGAAACCGGGCGGCCATCGTGAAAACCGGTCGTTTTTCGGCAGATTCACGTGCGATATCTGACCAGTTTTGTGAACAAATATCTTCGATTTGATCCTTCAAAATGAATAATTGTCTGCTTCGAACTCGGGCGTTAACTTATTTTTTGGGCCTCTGTGTACTTCGCACTCGGGCGTTAACGTATTTTTTGGGCCTCTGCGATTGTCAACTACCCAAAAACGTGAATTAACCCTGTAATATTAGTTGATCTCATTAAAATCCGAGCGTTTTGATTGGCTTATTATTATTTTTTTTTCATTACTCCATGAGGAAAATGACAATGTCGGTACTTCTATCGGAGTCAGCAATATTGATAAATTGATGTGCTCTGTACAAATCGGCATATAACGTTCGTTTTGATTAGTTGTACTGTTATGTCTCATATGTCGTTAATTTTATTTTGTGAAGGCAAGTAATATTTCAAAAGTTTGGTATTTAGAGCATTTCAGATGTTCTTTTTTATGTTACAGGTCTTATATACTTATATATGTTGTGAACAGTTTTAGAACTTAAGCAGTTTTAAAACTGCATATACGGAACTTTATTCAGTTTCAAAACTGCATGAGCAGTTTCGAAACTGCTCATGCAGTTTTAAAACTGCTTATGCATGAGTTCTGTATGTTATGCAGAACTATTCAGACTGTTTATTTTCACTGAATTATTGATATTCAAATCAAACAACGACCTGAAAGGACTTTTTACGGGTAAATTTTGATTTTTGATCGATTCACTTCTGACAAAGACATAATAATAACAACAGAGATTGGAAACTCCGCGAAATAACGTGGAGTCTCGTAAGCCGAGATTTTATTGCGCACCTGCTTATCTATCTACCTGGCGTTACGTTGCTAGGCAATCTATCTATCTATCTCTGTGTACTGTCCACCCCTCTCTCGAGTATTACAGACAGGAAAACTGTGCACGTTGGAGTGTTAGTAAAGTGAAAGAAGTGAAAGAAGTAAAAGTAAAGATCTGACATGCAGACAAGTGAAAGTAGATAAAAGTAAAAGTATTGGTTTAAAATGTTAGAAAGTTAGAGTGGAGTAAAAGATCTAGATAAAAACAATCACCTCCAGACTAATATTGAATACCTGCCACAGCTCTCTTAAACTGATCTAACTCAGAGAGTGTGGCAATATGACAGGGTAACTGATTCCAAAGGCTAATAGAGTGAGGGTAGAAAGAATATTTGATGTAATCAGAGTTGACCTGGATTTGTCGTAGAGAAAGAGGGTGCATATGTCTAGTGAATCTGGTTGGTGCACAGATATATGATGGAAGATTAATTGCAACAATATTGTGGCATATGCGGTAAAACATGATGAGTCTGGCGTCAATCCTGCGATGCTCAAGAGATCTCCACCCCAGATCATACTGCATGTCTGTAACACTTGAGAGAGGGGAATAATCATGCTTGACCCACCTGATGGCTCTTCTTTGGATCTGTTCCACCTTTTTAATATTGGTCTTGGTGTGGGGGCTCCACACAGTGGAAGCATATTCCAGCTGTGGCCGGACCAGAGACATGTATGCCAATTCTCTGACTCTCTCTGTCTTAGTGGTGATATTTCGTTTGAGGAAGCAAAGAGACCTATTTGCAGCTGCAGTTATTCTTGTGATATGGGCCGAGAAGTTCAGGTCAGAAGATAGATCAAGGCCCAGGTATCTTGCATGTGGAACAGCTTCTAAAGCCTGGTCATGGAGATAATACTTGTGCATGATTGGATTTTTGCTTCTTGTGACATGCAGCACTTGGCATTTGGAAGGATTAAACTCCATGTCCCAGGCTTGTTCCCATACCTGCAGCGCATCTAGATCTCTTTGAAGAGCTTCAGGGTCAGAAGGAGAGTTGATAGTAAGATAGATAGCAGTGTCATCTGCAAAAAGGCGGACTTGAGATTTAGAGACAGATTGAGGCAGTTGGTTGATATAGACAAGGAAGAATAGTGGGCCCAGGACTGACCCTTGGGGGACGCCTGAGGTAACTGGTACTTCATCCGACTTGTCTCCATCAAGAACAACTGTTTGACTTCTACCAATCAGAAAAGAGCGACTCCATGATATAACCTGTGGAGAGACGCCATACTCTTGGAGAATATAGAGTAACTTTTGATGGTTGACCTTATCAAAGGCCTTACTGAAGTCCAAGAGTATTAGATCAGTCTGCTTACCAGCAGAGACATTTCTGAAGAGACACTCAGTGAGCTCAATAAGTTGTGTCTCACATGAGCGTCTCTCCCGAAAGCCATGCTGTAGTTCATAGAGAATGTTGTGAGAGGAGAGATGGGCAGAGAGGTTAGAGGCTACAATGTGCTCCAAGGTTTTGCAGAGGATGCAAGTCAGGGAGATTGGCCGGTAGTTTGCCGGATCACTAGTGTCTCCTTTCTTGTAGATTGGGCATACATTTGCTCTGGTCCAGTCACGGGGAATGGTGCCGGTAGAGAGGGACCTCTGAAAGAGAATAGTAATAATTTCTACTAGTTCATGTCTCAGCTCCTTCAGCACCACTGGTCTGATCTGGTCGGGGCCTGCAGCCTTTCCTGTCTTCAAGTTGGCTAAGAGCTTTAGCACACCACCTTGGTCAACTGAGATGTCATTCATTTGTGGGTACATACAGTGATGGAGGGGGTTTAATTGTCTCAACTTCTGTATGCATGACTGGCCTAGGGATAAGGGCGAAATTCCAGAGAAAACCGACTGGAACTGTCTATTAAGAATGTTCGCTTTGGCTACATTATCTGACTAGAGATTTCCGGATATTTGGTCTTTTAGGGGAGAAACATTTTGGGCATCCTGCTTTGAATTTTTAAGCAATGTGTACAGTTGTTTACATGAGAATTTGGTTTTGTCATCTGCATCCTTTTTATCTGAAATATCCAAGATTTCCTCAAGGTATGCATTATAGGAGACCTTAGTTTTTGATTTAATTTGTGCCTTTAGGTGTTTGAATTTTTCCCAGGCTTCATGGTTGTTTTTGTTAGCTTTAGCTTTTTTTAGAAGCGGTCACGTTTGCCAATTAATTTCTGGATTTCCCGATTAACCCAGGGCAGGGACTTCCTGGAGCTAATTTTCTTGGTGGGAACAAATTTTTCAATCCCAGTTTCAAGGATATTTTTCAGTTTGGACCAAATATCCTCTACAATGATCCCCAGTCAGAATTGTTTGTTGGTGAGATGGCTCGGAAAAAGTTAAACATCGTAGATAATGAAGGAATTACTTCCGACCATGAGCATTTTCTTTATTTCTCACGATGATTTTTGTCCCAAAAGACAATATTTTTGTTCACTTAAAATTGTCGGTACAAGAAATTGTTACAAACTTTTGATAGATCTAGATCTACCTTAGCCAACATTGACAAATTTCAATATTAGCGGGATCGGGGAACAAAAATTCAGATGAAATTTTGCAGGCCCCAGTAATGGATCCAAAGTGGGTTAGGGGAGGGGGGGGACGAACATTTTATTTCAATTTCATGTAGAAATTCAGTAAAATTTGTGTGATTTTAGGAAAACGAACCTCCCCTCCTGTATGTTCGAACCCCGTCCTATTTGTTCGCGTATACTGACCGACATTATAGGGTGAATGATTTAGCTCAACCGGGTAGTTCGCGTATACAGACTGACATTATAGGATGAATGATTTAGCTCCATCGGGTAGTTCGCGTATACAGACTGACATTATAGGATGAATATTTTAGCTCCATTGGGTAGTTCACGTATACTGACCGACATTATAGGATGAATGATTCAGCTCAATCGGGTAGTTTGCGTATACTGACCGACATAATAGGATGAATGATTTAGCTCCATTGGGTAGTTTGCGTATACTGACCGACATTATAGGATGAATGATTTAGCTCCATTGGGTAGTTCGCGTATACTGACCGACATTATAGGATGAATGATTTAGCTCCATTGGGTAGTTCACGTATACTGACCGACATTATAGGATGAATGATTTAGCTCAACCGGGTAGTTTGGATGAATTATATAGGATGAATGATTTAGCTCCATTGGGTAGTTCGCGTATACTGACCGACATTAAAGGATGAATGATTTAGCTCCACCGGGTAGTTCGCGTAGACAGACCAACATTATAGGATGAATGATTTAGCTCCTACGGGTAGTTCGCGTATACAGACCGACATTATAGGATGAATGATATAGCTCCACCGATTGGTTCACGTATACTGACCGAAATTATAGGATGAATGATTTAGCTCAACCGGGTAGTTCGCGTTTACTTACCGACATTATAGGATGAATGATTTAGCTCAACCGGGTAGTTCGCGTATACTGACCGACATTATAGGATGAATGATTTAGCTCAACCGGGTAGTTTGCATAATACTGACCGACATTATAGGACAAATGATTTAGCTCCATTGGGTAGTTCACGTATACTGACCGACATTATAGGACAAATGATTTAGCTCCATTGGGTAGTTCACGTATACTGACCGACAATATAGGATGAATGAATTAGCTCCATTAGGTAGTTCACGTATACTGACCGACATTATAGGATGAATGATTTAGCTCAACCGGGTAGTTTGCGTATACTGACCGACATTATAGGATGAATGATTTAGCTCCATTGGGTAGTTTGCGTATACTGACCGACATTATAGGATGAATGATTTAGCTCCATTGGGTAGTTCGCGTATACTGACTGACATAATAGGATGAATGATTTAGCTCCATTAGGTAGTTTGCGTATACTGACCGACATTATAGGATGAATGAATTAGCTCCATTGGGTAGTTCATGTATACTGACCGACACTATAGGATGAATGAATTAGCTCCACTGGGTAGTTCGCGTTTACTGACCGACATTATAGGATAAATGATTTAGCTCAACCGGGTAGTTCGCGTATACTGACCGACATTATAGGATGAATGATTTAGCTCCATTGGGTAGTTTGCGTATACTGACCGACATTATAGGATGAATGAATTAGCTCCACCAGGTAGTTCGCGTATACAAACTGACATTATAGGATGAATGATTTAGCTCAACTGGGTAGTTCGCGTATACTGACCGACATTATAGGATGAATGATTTAGCTAAACCGGGTAGTTTGCATAATACTGACCGACATTATAGGATGAATGATTTAGCTCCATTGGGTAGTTCACGTATACAGACCGACATTATAGGACAAATGATTTAGCTCCATTGGGTAGTTCACGTATACTGACCGACAATATAGGATGAATGAATTAGCTCCACCGGGTAGTTCGCGTATACTGACCGACATTATAGGATGAATGATTTAGCTCCATTGGGTAGTTCGCGTATACTGACCGACATTATAGGATGAATGATTTAGCTCCATTGGGTAGTTCACGTATACAAACCGACATTATAGGATGAATGATGTAGCTCCACCGGGTAGTTCGTTTATACTGACCGACATTATAGGACGAATGATTTAGCTCCTGCGGGTAGTTCGCGTATACAGACCGACATTAAAGGATGAATAATATAGCTCCACCGATTGGTTCACGTATACTGACAGACATTATAGGATGAATGATTTAGCTCAACCGGGTAGTTCGCGTTTACTGACCGACATTATAGGATGAATGATTTAGCTCCATTAGGTAGTTTGCGTATACTGACCGACATTATAGGATGAATGAATTAGCTCCGCCAGGTAGTTCACGCATACAGACCGACATTATAGGGTGAATGATTTAGCTCCTACGGGTAGTTCGCTTATACTGACCGACATTATAGGATGAATGATATAGCTCCACCAATTGGTTCGCGTTTACTGACTGACATTATAGGATAAATGATTTAGCTCAACCGGGTAGTTCGCGTATACTGACCGACATTATAGGATGAATGATTTAGCTCCATTAGGTAGTTTGCGTATACTGACGACATTATAGGATGAATGAATTAGCTCCACCAGGTAGTTCGCGTATACAAACTGACATTATAGGATGAATGATTTAGCTCCTACGGGTAGTTCGCGTATACTGACCGACATTATAGGATGAATGATATAGCTCCACCAATTGGTTCGCGTATACTGACCGACATTATAGGATGAATGATTTAGCTCAACCGGGTAGTTCGCATATACTAACTGACATTATAGGATGAATGATTTAACTCCATCCGGTAGTTCGGGTATACTGACCGACATTATAGGATGAATGATTTAGCTCCACCGGGTAGTTTGCGTATACTGACCAACATTATAGGATGAATGAATTAGCTCCACCGGGTAGTTCGCGTATACTGACCGACATTATAGGATGAATGATTTAGCTCCATTAGGTAGTTTGCGTATACTGACCGACATTATAGGATGAATGAATTAGCTCCACCAGGTAGTTCGCCTATACTGACCGACATTATATGATGAATGATTAAGCTCAACCGGGTAGTTTGTGTATACTGACCGACATTATAGGATGAATGATAAATAAAACTCCATCGGGTAGTTCGCGTATACTGACCGACATTATAGGATGAATGATTTAGCTTCACCGGGTAGCTCACGTATACTGACCAATATTATAGGATGAATGATTTTTTTCAATTGGTAATAACATGTAATTTCAACACACAAAATATAAATAAATTCTATTATTGGGAAAAGATTTAGGAATCTGGAGCATTCCCCCTTAAAGGGTGAAATGTTCCGTAATAAAACTTGCTTACTTTCAAGGAGTTTTTTTTTTTTTTTTTTTTTTTTTTTTCAAAATGCCACTTTTGTCAACTAAAATTTCCTATTAGACCTGATTACATAAATTTCATCTTATTTTTTAAAAAAAAATCCAATAGATAGGTTGTTAGGATGCTCATAACAATACATACAATCGTAGTTCATAAACAGAATAGGCCTACAGACATTTACAATCTGTAAATAATGTTACGAAATTGGAATAGTAAGAATTACTACATCATTTTCCAATATAATTAATCAGAATCGAGAAACCATATCACCATTATGACAATATTGTCTATAAATTGGACGATATGCATTGTTTTGTACATGTAGACGAACTAGTAAAATTAAGGTACGAAATTTCTAGGGTACGAATCATTTTCGGTAAACCGGAAGCTGTTTTTCGGTTCGGTGCAGAACTTCGGCTGTTCGGTACCGAACATGTTTTCAAATAAAAACAGCCTAATATGGTTTGTTTTGTGATCTATTAAGTTTCCTTCTCAAAAGGAATATGTTTAAGATGAGTTCTGCATCGAGAGAACGCCGTTATACATCAAAATATCAATATAATCGCTATATTACGCAGTTTCGAAACTGCATAAAATGAGTTCCGTAACATCTATGCAGTCTTAAGACTGCATAGTTTCAAGTTTGCTTACGACATATACATATAAACTATCATCGTTTGTTGAAAGTGAAAGATTCTAATGATCTGCTAACACAAATTTTAGAAGAGATCTATTTCATTTTGATTTCTCAAAACCTGGACTTACATACTCAAGTACCATTGAGATATGTCCTTGTTGATCAACTATCGTCGGTGGGAGGTCTAAACCTCGTAACTCCAGCTTATTCAAGCTGTAGTTACGAGGTTTTTACTTCCCACCAGCGCTATGTTAAGAGACATAAGTAACTTACAAGTCGACATGTGTTTCCTGTTGATCGTTAGTGACCCGGACGTTAGGAAGAAAATACTCAAGTGTTGAATATTATAGATCGTTCCATAAAATCTCAAACCCTATATTCAGTTGCCTAACGTATCTCGAGTTAATACCAAGAACTTTCAAAATATCATGTAGACAATATACAGAAATATATCTATATTTAAAAGTAAGCTTTCTGAAAAGAGCAGTTTAGAACTTATTTCAAGAAAAAATTTAACATGCAGAAGACAAGCTTCAATTCTGTTCAAAGTCACAGACAAATTACGTAGATTTTGGTGGAAGATAAACTGGACCATAATTGATCTGTGTAAGAAATCGAGAGATATATCCAATGATGAGATACTTGGTTGGTTTTTTTTTTTTTTCAAAAATAAACGAATATATGCTACAGATAATTTAGTTTTATTAGTCAGCGAGGCGTGAGCCTTGCTGACTTTAGTGAACAGAAATATAAATAAAAATGGCAATGTATTTTGTGCTAAAATAGACTCGGTTAAGGTTGTTTATACTCTCTTACGAACAGAGCGCATTCTCCCTACATTCCATTTCGATAGAATGAGCTCTGTTCTCGCGGGGTCGTTTCACGTCTAATCTCACGGCCTTGGCGGGATTTCGGTATCCAATCGTCGCCAATATACTCATAAACAATCGAAATTTCTGATACAAGAAATGATTGGCTGACGCTTCAAATTACCAGCTTCCGCCAAAAATAGAAACGACGTAATGTATACGTTATCAAACAAGATCAAACTGAATGATTTTGATTCGATAATTCAAATGTTACCGGCTTCAGCCAAAAATAGAAGCGCCGTAATGTATACGTAATGATCATGCAAGATAAAACTGATTGATTTTGATTCGATAATTCAAACGATGTGCTATAATTAGATTATGACGACCAAATAGGCTGTTGGCGTACCGAAAACTGCAGAGGTCATATTTGATGGTTTAATCAATATAGAACTCGGCTTTGGAGAGTAGGTTGTTTAATGATAAACCGCTGATATTGTTATAAAATCTCGTAACTACGGCATCAATTAAGTCGTAGTTAACATGATTTTATAACAAAATATACAGAAGTACTATGGTTTGTCTGAAATTACGTCATGGTTGACAGGATAAAATCGTTCCCTATTTTCAAGTTCGACGTTCACCTAAATACAGCAACAATAAACAAAATCCATCCGCATAAAAATAGTCCATGGATAAACTGGAAAATATCAAGTTTTTCATCTTTGTATTCAAATACATCAGTAAAATAACGAATATTTGAGTTTCCTAACATAAATTCGTTTATTCAATAAAAGCAAGAGTTCTGATCTGGTGAAACTTGCTGTAGGCATGTTACTGCGCGTGTAGGACAAAATAATTACTCCCCTTTACCTATGATTGAAACACCAATGCAGGCTTTGGAAAAAATAATCCAATATTGACCAATATTTACACAAATATCAATTTACCATTATAAACTGATTGGAATGATTAGATTACATATGTTAAAAGTTCGAAAGATTGGTTAATAATGTAAAAATGGACTAGGAAATAATAGAAATAATGGTTGTATAAATACCGTTGTACATATGCTGTGAAGGCATCCTATGAAAGACTGCCCCAGCTTAATAGCTTCAGAACTTTCAGATGGTCTACTATACATGAAATCAGAACTGTGAATTGTTCTATGACCTGAATTACATTACTCTCTACATTATACCTCCTCCCTTGCCATGTTAGGACAAGTGATCGTAATCTTTAACAGCTTCGATGTGTGTACATTATTTTCATATTTATTATCTGTATGTCTTAAAGTGACATTTCACGTTTATTTCATTTTTTAAAAGTATGTCTTGATGCAAGAATTGTTTATTCTAATGCGTAGAAACGCTACATTTGTGTATCAGTTTTTTGAAGTTGTTATCTATATAAGCGAAAAATACGCCTTCAAAGTTGAGACAGAAATGACAAATTCTATATAAATCTAAACTGTTGTCCACAACAACTTGTTTAATTTTAGCACAAAAATATATATTTCTCGTAAACAGTTCAATATTTTGGCTTGAAATTTTCAGAATATTCATAAGAAAACATGCTCTTTCAGATAGAATAAAAGTAAAATTTGTGTAAAAATAATCGTGAAATGTCACTTTAAGCCTCTCTAACAACCCGTCGTGCGTCCTTATAAATCGTACGTTTTAAAACTCAGCAAAATAAATATAGTAGTAAGAGCGCCTCAAATTATGTATATTCAAAGCAGGTCAAAAGTATGATTCTCTTTCGAGAAACGTACGCCTCCATTGTGAATTTTCTGGAATTTCACTAAAATGTTCCCCGCGTCACACGCACGGCTGTCGTACATGCTCCGTGCTTCTGTCCTGCGTGCTCCTTGCGTTCAAAAAGATGCAGAATGGTCGTAGCAAAGAATTGTTCGCTCAATTCTTTGCTGCGTGCAGTCTGCGTCGTGGTTGCGTCCACCAAAATCGTACGTTGCACGTGCGTGTATCGCACGACTAAACATACACTTACGACGCAGAGCGCACGCAGGAGCACGTACGACCGGTTGTAAAAGAGGCTTTAGTTGTGAAAATTAGCATGCGGACCGAGCGTCCTGTCGATGCATAATTTGAATCTAGGCTCTTGTTTTTCTTCTATAGAGCATGATGACCCGGGTTTGCTCTGAGCTGATGCTACTTCTTTAGAGCAGCGCGGATTTGGAATGGTTCTTCCTTTTAATCCATTATTGACCAATATTAATTTTGCATTAATATTTATTGCTTAGTGGTGGGGATGATTGAGTTTTACATTTACTATGATGTAACGGGATGACTTTTGTTGTTTGGGAGGAGGGTGATTATTCCAGACCTCTAGGGCATAACAGCTATCTTGGAGGGGGTTGAATAGGGCTTAGGTCTTTTTCAATATGGGCCTGGGGGGGGGGGCTTCTGTAGCTGCGGCCCTGGTTGCGGGGCATTCACCCGCTGCAGTAGCCCAAGAGTACCTCTTTGCATTCTTATACATTTGTAACAGTATTCGGAATGCAACCGATACTTTCGGCAGATAACGGACCGTGGGGAATAAGATCCCCCAAAGTTTGCACATTTATTGGCAGTGTGATCAGCATCGTACAGCCGCGTATAGTGTGCACCTGCACAGCATTACATCTGTGCCCGAACCTATGACACCGGTAGCACCTGATGGGAAGTTTGCAATGCTACCGGTAGGGAGAGGACGAAGCCACTGACCGTTACCTCCTAAGAGGATGTATAAATTGCCCAAGAACGTGACGATCAATGCATCCGTCGGATCGTCACGATGGATGATCGTCGAAGCGTTCCTTCTTCTTTCTTTCTCTTTAATTCCTCCAAATATTGAATATCATATGATATGATACAAAAGAAACATACAAGAAAGGGGAAAGGATATAAAATATACATTTGAATTGAAATTTTAGTTGTTCTACTTGATCTTAGCTCTTTTTGGTGTTTGAGTTTATTGGGGTTTTACGCCGTTTTCAACTGCAATGGTCATATAGCAGCGGCTGGAGCACCAAACCATGGCTTCCTGTTGTTTCTCATACTAGTAATACCACAACACCCTAACCGAGCCTCCAGCTATTCGCCCACATAGATTCACGATATCAAACCATTGATGCGTGACATTTTGCTCTTTTTTGGACCAAGTGCAAGGTAAGCAATTATAACTGGGGAGAAAATCAGGAGTTATGTGCCCTTGAATTTGCCAAAATTGTTCCTTTTTACTGTTTTCGACCTTATTTTCGTGCTAGTATCTTCAATTATTAACTAATCAAGGTAAAACTCGGACACAATGTTGGTGACTATAAGACCTTGCACGAGTTAGAATCCTTCCAATCGGACCAGACAGTTGTGTGTTATGTGCCCTTGAATCTGACGAAATTGCCATTTTCGACTCTAACAACTACAACTATTGAACAATCAAGGCAAAACTTGGCCATAATGTTGATTACCATATGATCTTAGATGAGTCTGAATTTAAGCATAATCAGAATAGAATTTGCTGAGTTATCTGACCTTCATATTGATAAATGCCGTTTTTTGGCTTTGTTTATTCTCTAACAACCAAAGATACAGACCAATCAAGACAAACCCTGACACCATATTGTTGGCAATAAGTTTGTTTTCAGTCTTCAAGCCGCCAATACTATTTGATTCTAACAAAACTTAGGCTCATATCATCTTTGTTCAGGTGAGCGATATAGGACTATCATGGTCCTCTTCTTTGTTGTTTTGTTGATGTTTGGGGAAGGGGTTTCCATGAAAATGGCAGTCGTACCTGGCGGCTAGGTACTCAGAAGATCCGTCCATACTCTCTTTTCGGAGAGTCAAAAATTAATTTAAAGCCGGTAAAGACCATAACTGACGTCAGACAATGACATTCCGTCGAGATTCACGTAAGAATTAACACTAAACGGAGTCATAAACTTTTCTTGTTGAAAATCTTTTACTCAGACACTTCTAAACCATTCCCAAACACTGGCATGCTTTCATTTCCAAAATATAAAGGCTTATGAAAACATGGTAAAACATGAAGAAAATGCTTGTGACAATCCATTTCTTCATTTCACCCAATGTTATACCCAAAACAAACACGTTTTACTCTTTCTTCACAGTGTTTCCTTAAAAAAAACACCAAATATTATTCCGTTTAAATAGTCTGAAACATCTTCGAATTTGGTCAAGTCAAAATATTTGCCGTTTGGTAATGGGTGGATGTGTTTCTAACAAATTTCACAGGAAAAAAGGAGTAGAGATCTATACTGTTTCCGGCCTTCATGTCAAACTCCGTATAATTCATATTGCTTACAATTAGAACGGCTTTTAAACATTATTAACAAATTTACTTCCCAACAGTACTTTCAGTACTTTGATTGCTATAGTTCTTCCTGATAGAACAGCTCGCAGCTAGGTCCTAACATGTGACTTAACAAACGTCATACGTTGTCATTAGCAACATTAAATCCAGACGTTTTATGATTGGTCAGATAGATCGGGAGGTCTTGATTGAATATGTTTAATTAACATTGTCATTGTTAAGAAACTCACAGTGCGGTCTTGAGCTTCTTACAATACGTGTCTAAATGTGTTATATAGAGGAAAAGAAATATCTTCAGAAAATCGTATAGCAGTAAGTTAATTTTGATATTTGCTACTACACAAATCTTTAAACAGTTTGTCGAATAATTTGACAATGTGATATTCTATATCTATCTTTTCATTTATTTTTACTTCACTATATGAACAGTTCAACGATTACCATGAAAAAATATATCTTTATACCTTTTTCTTCGGGCCGTAAAATTGGATGTTAGTCCATAATGGCTCCTCTTATATTCTTTAAATAGTCTCTATGCATGTACTATATGGTTGCGCTAACGTGATGGCTTATTAATTTTTCACATTCAAATTGTCAGAGTATACCGCGACTTAGAAATGTTCACTGACTTCAATGAAACACATTCTTCGGACAGGTTATTCCATAAGTCTAAAATTCTTTGACTGAGTAAACGTATTGAGACGTTGATTGGTACCACATTTTGGCTTGATGAATTTGAGCTGATCTCCACGTAGGTCAGATGAAACTAGCGTAAATAACATGTCTCATTTGAAATCGTCATGACCGTGGACTTCTTTGAAAATTCGCAGCATGTCGCACCTATCCCGCCTGTATTCTAGGGTTGGAATACCTAACTGACGCAGTCTCTCTTCATATGTAAGGTGTTTCAGCTCTGGTACAAGACATGCAGATCTGCGCTGAATATCTTCTATTTTTATGTCTTTCTTCGGATAAGGTGACCAAACACTTGATCCATACCCTACAACTGGTCTGACAATAGAGAACGATTTTATCTAGTTAACAGTATCGTAATTTCGGTTAAACTATAGTATTTTGTAGGTGTTGTTATAAAATCTAGTAACTACGGCTTGAATTAAGCCGTAGTTACGAGGTTTTCTAATAACACCGACGGTTTAACAAAACATAACGGTAAACCTAGTCTATTTTTATCACAAATTCGTTGCTATTGACTTGTACGGTATCAAAAGTATAGGTTTGTAACGTTTCACATTATAGTCAAACAAGATCAACCCGGGTCATCTGCAATGACCTCACTTCGGCAATGTTTTGTTCAGACGCCCAACTAACGTACTTGGCACACGAAAATTAAGATGTCCAGGGTTAATTTGTGTGGACAATAACAGTAAAGACATTAATCATAATATGTACATGTATATGAATAATCACCTGTTCGCACAGTGTATCAGAAACAATTTGTTCAACTAACTTTAAGGTATTCCATCCACCATTAGATACTAAATACTTCATGCAACTTCGGGCGTCATCCGTGACAACGGACATTGATGACGGTATTTCCTCGTTATTTTCCGGTGTCATGCGCGGCAGCGGACATTGCTGACGGTATTCCCTCGTTATTTTCCGGTGTCATGCGCGGCAAATGAAACTGCACGAAGTGTATGGTATCTTACGATCGATGTTTTATATTGAAGGATGGATAACAAATGGTCACCGATTGTTAAATTTATTTTTTGATTGCCTCATTGATCAACTCTTTAGTTATTGTACCCATGCATGATGTCGATGTCATTTTCCGGCAGCTAGAGCAACTAATCACAGATTCCCGTCGCTCTTTGACAACCTCTACTACAACATTATTTTACGTTCACACAATTGCTCCCCATTTATTGTCACGATTATTATAACGAGAAATTAGTGTTGAAACTTAAGGTTTACGAACTGAGAATGAAAACACAACTTTCTAGCCATACGAAATGCATCGAATTACACACACTTGTAAATACACCTCAAATTAGTTAATTCACCATGCCGGATTTCAAGATTATGCTTCAAGAAGAAAATAATTTACAAATATTATTTTACTCTATATTCATATGCAAGCAGCAAGGAATGCAATTTTGAACATTTTTGTCAAATATTTCCATATGTATGCATTAATTCAAAATTCTAAACCATACAAAATGCTTATGTTTGTTTTTGGTATGGAAATGTAACACAGTTTAGGAATTACTGGCACATTCCAAATTTTGCCTCTGGCTCTGCATTTCATTCTCAGTTCGTAAACCTTAAGCATCGAAACTCATTGATATATCTTAAAGTTTACTTCGAAAAGGAGATTAAATCGTTATGCTAGTCATTTTGAGATGATGTATTTTTCACGATAAATGACCTGGTAGAGCATCCCTAGTTAATCTTAAACCTCACTTCGAAATGGAAATCAATGTAATTGATGTAATTGCCATTTGGAGATTATGTAATTAGCGTTACTTCAAAAATACTGAATCAAATTGCCAATGTCTATAATAAGAGCAGCGGATATTTGAGATTAGTAATAACAGAGTTCCAGATGAGAATGGGTACACACTTTTGACAATGTTATATCTCATTAACAAATGTAATGTTCATCAAAACTTAGGTTGTTGATACTCATTGAAATCGTCTCCTCGAGTCGATTTAAATGTGTACCCACAACATAGGGGTTGAATTTGGAATTACAAAACTAGAATGTGTCTTATTTCCCATTTATCTGTATATGTTGCATCAACACTTCTGTTCTGTGTAAACACTTTATGCGCCAAAATCGTTTAGGTTAGAGTAAATTTATCCCTGGAAGCTAGCACGACAGTTTCAACTCGCACGTTTAAGGACAGATCCTCCATTTATTCCCTACGGTAAGATTTTTCTTATTTTTTCTGTACTGATATTTAAATATATGAGAAGTAAAACAATGACTTAAAAACTATAGGTCACAAAGCGATTTAAAAAGTTATTGGATTTCAAGGGAGACTACTCTTGTCTAAAATTGCAAAAATGAGGTGTCACTTAAATACCCACAAAAAAGGTGTTCGAAATGACTAGGATTACATAAATAAGACTTTTTTGTGTTCAATATTTTTTATTCTGTCTAAATGAGTATCAATTTTGGAAAATTCAGTTATGATTTTGAAATTTTTACTAAAACATTCTTTCAAAAGTAGCTGAAATTGCTCTTTTTTCGCAACGTTTATGATAATAAAAAATATTCCAGCGGTAAGAATTTTTTTCTTTTTTGGTATAGACATAATGCTTGGTCATACCTTCAAAAAAAAAAAAGAAAATATATCAGACCAAACGTTTTTCTTAGTTATAGGTAAACATTTGGTTTACTTTTTGCAACTCTGTCCGAAATTGTTTCACTACTTTTATCCATTTTCTTCCTTATTACCAGCTTTAGATAATAAAAAAAATGTCATCATTTGTGTCCATCTGAAACGGACTAGCTCATAAAGACACTACTTGTCTTTCGTTGCCCCGTTTCCTATCGCTAACGCCACATGTTGAACGCGTAACAGAAAGCGAAATGTACCATCCGAGTACTATTACACTTTAATCGACCAAACAGATAAAAAATTGAAATTACCGGAAAAGGTCTTGTGATTTATAAACCAAACATTAACTAAATGTAAAAAAAATACATTTGCTGAAAAGGCCAATTACTGAAACAGCTTTATTTCGTTATTTAGGATATGCGCAGTTAGTTGCGCAGTAACAACTGGAGGAAGTGTCCTTAAATGTATACTCACCGTCATAAAAAATAGCCACTTCTCAAATAGCCCTAATTTGCACGACTCTTTGTGTCTTTTTGCATTTATATCGTTGACTGACCAGTTTCGGTGACCCTAAAAACGTTTCCCTACATCATCACTAACTTTAATGATCATGAGTTAAGAATGATATTTTAAATAGTCTGATTTTTTTCACCAAACTAGCGAAAGAGCTTCCGTTTCGTTGACCCATACATTTTTAGCACATGGAAAAAGTATGACCAGAATCAGTGACCCTTTACTTTCTTTCCAATAAACATTTTCTATGTAAAATCTGCATCAAATTTTATTTCAAAATTGCAGGCTGTGATCAATTTAGTTTAAAGCTTTTGTTGTTCACTCAATGAAATATGTAGAGGATAATCGTTTGTTTCAGTGTAAGATCGATTTATATTTCATTGAGTGAACAACAAAAGCTTTATTTTCACGAATAGCGAAGTCACGAGTGAAAGTGTAGCTTTCGTTGTTAACGAAATGAAATATCAATCGATCTTACTCGAAAAACAAGTGATTATTCTATTTCTTTAATGCAAAAATTAGACAAAATGCAAAAGATTTATGACAGATTTTCTTAAGCGCGTCATTTAGCACGTGACTGCTATGCAACGCTTATGATGCAGGCCCGTAGGAAGCAATTTCATATTGGGCGGGTGGGGGTAAAGCCCTTGTCCTGAATATTGGGGGGGGGCTAATTTGGATTTTTCCAAAATTTTCATTGTAAAATTAAGAAAATTCGTCATTTTTGGCCAACTTTTTTTTTTGGGGGGGAGGCTATGCCCCCCTAGCCCCCTGTTCCTACGGGCCTATGATGACGTCACTCATTTGGCCCGGCTTATACAACGTCATATAGGGTAAAATGAACGAAAGCGGGGCACAAGTTTTTGATAATTTCACTGGACTGGCGGTGAGTTTATCAAAATGATCATCTACCGTTATTTCTCGATAATGCACCTAAAAGCATTAAAGAAAAATTTTATCGATCTTACACTGAAACAAGTATCCTCTATGTAAACACGTTAAATATAAGGGCGTCTTTCTCTTCGACGAGCATTCCATGAAGAAAATTGTACATTTTCTTTAAGCATATCGTCGTTGTAAATGCAAAAACTCGTACACCGTTTCCTCTTTCAGGTCTAGAATTGACGAACAACTCATGTAACGCCTGTACTATTCTGAATAAACAAATAAAGAGTAAAAATGGTCAAATTTAGCTGTACGCAGGTCATCTCAAAAGTATCATAAACATCGTGCGACAGAAGATGCCCAAATCTAGTGATAGCGGAAGTGTAGAAGCTAACAGACTAATAACATATCAAACATGTCTTGAAAACGGAAGTGCATTACCTATCAATTAGCTCTTAAAATAGGATGAAATTAAAAAAATGCAGACGTATGTCGATTGTTGCGATTTTCAAAGTCCAAACTTGTGTGCCCAGTTAAAGACAATTCTTGCAGGTTTTGAGATTTTTTACTGGTCAGTATTAATGACAAATCATTTATGAACAATGTATCCAAATCTAAAATCCAAATCCAAAGTAAAACCTTTCAGTTTGGAAAAAGTTATTACACTTTTTTTTCTCCCCTTCAAAATTTTCTAAAAACGAGATACGAGGTTTTGCAATTACAGCGACGATATAATATTCGTATTATAAAGAAATGACGAAAAAAAATCCTTCTAGAACTTAAAAACAGCATACCGAAAGTTATAAATATTCAAAATATTTCAAAAACATTTAATATAATGAAATATCATACTTTCAAGAAATAATTATTAGATATGTGGCGGACAATCATGATAAGTGAACACAGACAAATGACACAAGCAACAATTAAGAAAAAGGAGATTCGTTGATATTTTACAATTGTTCATATTGATTAGGAAGGGCTCATGGGCGGATCTAGAGGGGGGATGGGTTTCCGGACCCCCCTGGCATTGGCCAAAGATTAAATTTTGACTATATAAATTTATTGTAACGTTACTTATTTACTACATTTAAGCCATAATTTGGGCTTTGATCCCTCCCTCCCCCCGGAAAAAATCCTGGATCCGCCCTTGGGGCTTACTACCAAAACTGTTTAAAGGGATTAAAATAAAAAAAATGTTAATTCCTATATCAATTAAAGTCATATGAAAGAACTAATGCTTGAGAAGGTACGTTAGCCCAAACCCAATCTGATTAAAATCCGATTAAAACTTTCCAATTACATTTGAGACACTCCCGTTATGGAAGGATGAAACCCACTTGTGGGATCAGAACCAAATATCGTTCGGGAAAGGTCGATTGCATCCATGATGTTTCAAATTGTTAGCATAGGATGGTGTTATAGATCATCTATCTTCTGTGACCCATGTAAACCCCCAAATCGGTCATCCTTTTCCCAAAACGGCACAATTTTAGGGTGGTTGAAAATTTTACAGAAAGCTTCATCGGGTGACAAAATGGATCTACAAAGAAAGAATTTGTGTAAAATGTAGCATTGGAAATATTGAGACAAAATGAGTTAATTCTGATTATCAGAATTTTTAGTCCCTCACCGGTTACCGGTTTGGGGACTATAGGTTTGCTCCATTCCGTCCGTCTGTCTGTCCGTCCGTCTGTCCGTCACACTTTTGTCCGGGTTATATCTTCTAAACCATATGTGCTAGCAACTTCAAACTGGGTACACTTATAGATCTCATTAAGGAAAAGTGTCATGTTTAAGAATCCCTACTCTGCCACCCAACTTTTTGAGTTATTGCCCTTTGTAGTTTTTAGACTTATATTCTTGTCCGGAACATATCTACTAAATTATATAAGCTAGCAACTTCAAACTTGGTACAATTATAGATCTCATTGAGAAAAAGTGTCATGTTTAAAAACCATAACCCTGTCAAGCCCACTTTTTTGAGTTATTGTCCTTTGTTATTTTTACCCTTACATTCTTGTCCGGAACACATCTCCCAAACTATGTGTACTAGCAACTTCAAACTTGGTACAGTTATAGATCCCATTGAGGACAAATGTCATGATCAAGAACCATAACTCTGCCACGCCGACTTTTTGAGTTATTGCCATTTGTTGTTTTTACCCTTACATTTTTGTCCGGAACATATCTCCTAAATCATAAGTGCTAGCAACTTCAAACTTTGTACACTAATAGATCTCATTAAGGACAAACGTCATGTTTAAGAACCATTATTCTGCCATGCCCACTATTTGAGTTATTGCCCTTTGTTGTTTTTAGCCTTACATTTTTGTCCGGAACATATCTCTTAAATCATAAGTGCTAGCAACTTCAAACTTTGTACACTGATAGATCTCATCGAGGACAAGTGTCAAGTACAAGAACTGTTACTCTGCCACGCCCACCTTTTGAGTTATTGCCCTTTGTTGTTTCTATCCTTACATTTTTGTCCGGAACATATCTCCTAAACCATAAGCCCTAGCAACTTCAAACTTTGTACACTGGTAGATCTCATTGAGGAGAAGTGTAATGCACAAGAATTGTTACTCTGCCACATCCACTTTTTGAGTTATTGTCCATTTTAATCCTTACATTTTTGTCCGGACCATATCTCTTGAGCCATCAATGCTAGCAACTTCAAACTTGGTACACTTATAGATCTCATTGAGGACAAGTGGCATGTACAACAATTATTTACTCTTCCCCGTCAACATTTGGAGTTATTTCCCTTGGTTGTTCTTACTCTTATATTTTTGTTTGGGACATTTGTCCAAAACCTAATCTGCTAGCAACTTCAAATCTTTATAAAAAAAAAGTTATAGATCTAGAAAGGAGATATATTATAAGAAAGGATTTTTTGTTATCCGGTGGGGGACTCCTGTATTGCATCGCAATACGACATGCACTTGTTTTCTTCTGACACAACGTTTTCCCAAAAAGTTTCTAAAAGGGACAACAAAACAAGGCCTTGTTAGGGAAAGGGTTATATTTACTCTAAGCAATTCAATATCTTATTAAATATTAGGGTTGTCCATGACAAAGATGTACTAAAATGTGATGCCCGCGTGGCTTTAATCACGATTTTAATCGATTTCTCTTTTTCCGAACCTAAATGTACATTTGATTGGTGCGAATAAAGATCTCAGATGATGATTCCAAACGGGTGGGTATCAGATGTTACTGTAAACGGTAATACCGGATTTTAATCAGATTGGCCCTAACTCTATTATCGACTTCTTTGACTTGGCAGATAGATCTATATTTCTTGACGTTAAACAACACAATGAAAGGATTTTATTCCATTAATTATAATGAGTATCATACATCGTATGATAAATCATATCTTTAACTAAGGGGCCACATAAGGTAGGCCCTATAAACCTGGTAGCATGTTTTTTAATCAAGATTTACGTAGGCCTACGTTGATAATGAATTAATGCTCGTAACTTACTCTGGCTTCCGTGAAATGAAAAAGGGGGTAGACTAGTCTAGACATTAAGAAAAAAAAAGAAAAATAAGCAACCTCATCCAAAATCAGCAGGTAAATCTGCGCTTCCGTAAAGAGTCTTTTAATTTTGTCAACAGAATTTGATTCCACCAAAATTTCTAGTTGGAATGTTTCATTTCACCCAAGTAAGCGACAGATGGTCATTATGGTCCTCTTGTTTTAGCTCACCTTTTTAACTTTTTGTACATTTTATATAGATCTAGCGCCTACAAAATTGACCAAAATAACAGTAGGCCTACATTTATAGATCTAAATACAAAGTGTTTTGCATGCAAGATCTTGAATGCGTCTGATCGGACCAGAAAGTCAAGTTATGAGCCTTCGAGTTGCTGTGATTTCATTTTTATATAATTATCTATTTCATCACTTGGAACTGCAGACACGTATCTAGGCGGAAGCCTGGGAGCCCAGGCTTCAACGTAATTATGTTTATGCCCCGGAATCCCCACAGTCAAAATGAATTTTAACATAGATCTATGACAAAAAAAAAATAAAAATACTCTTCCGAATTCAAAGATATTAGATAGAATCTATATAGATCTACTGACGAAAACTTCTATCTTGTCTATCTGGGTAGATCTAGTTCTAAAACATTGTGGGAAATGAAGAAATCGCTTGTCACAATCAGCTTCTTCATTTTCCACAATTTTTTCCATGACTTTCTTGTTTTGAGGCGTCAAAATGCGTAAAACGGACCCGACAACACGCTTCGGTTTCAACATTACAAAATTACTGGCTACGCCCATACATTGTTCTCTGCAATATTTTAATAATTTGCACAGTCTGGTTATTGGTTAAACTGTTCCGGTTCAAGTGCACTGTACATGTACTCGAACAATTGTGACGTCATACGTGACGTAATTTATCAACAGCAACACGAGAGCGTTAACTCTGGTTTGTTTATCGATTGAAGTCTCGAGTTGTTGTATGTAAATGTATGCTTAGCACTTAGCAGTGACTGTGGTAACTTGAATTTTCTTTCTACGAATGTTTGTCTCGATCAAAAGAAGTTTCTAGATTTAGACTAGGTCTTTATCTTTAGGTCTAGATCTAGATCTGATATGATTATATGATTTATATCCAGATCTATTTAGAGCAAACTAGATCTAGAACACAAAATGCAGAAATCTAGATCTAGATCACCTTTATAGAAATAGATAAGATCTAGATTAGATCTAGATCTATATCTATCCTGATCTAGTTTAGATCTATTAAATCAACAGACCAACGATTATCAGTAATTTCTTCTTTTCTTCATGGGTAAAAGTTTTCAGGCATATGCCTGAAGTTCAGGTTTTTAAGTATTCCAAAATGCCCCATTTTCTCGATTTTTACTATATAAATACAGACTTTTCCAGGTTTTCAGGTTTTTCAAAATTTTCAACTTTTACCCCTGTTTCTTTCGATGTTTTTTAAACTATATCTAGAAACTAGGGTCTTCAAAACTGGGTATTGTTTGGGGATGGGTAAATCTTGATCTACAATTTTCCATACAATGTTTTACGTTTGTTTTCTTACATTTCAGATAAAGATTTAGATTTAGATCTACATCAATCAGAGAGGATTAAAAGAGTTAAAAAAGAATCTTATCTAGATCTATTATTGAACGCTCACAAATTGAGGTAAGTTTGTTTTTTGTCAAGTGGAAATACATCTACATCTAAATCTAGATCTAGAGCATCAGATTTACTGAATACTAATCACTTTTGATAATAACGTGACAGAAAACAGAAAACGAAAAGGCTTTAAACCTGTTCACTTAGGGGCATGGATCAGGTAAATTGCAATATAACAGGCGTCACACTGCTATGTTTATTTATTTTAAATAATTGATATATACTAAGTTCAGAGTCCAATAATCCAGTTTTAATCACCGAAAAGTTAACCAGGGTACTTGTGTAACTTTTTTTGTAAAAATATTAGAGCAAGGTGAAATGTGATGGCCGTAACATTGACATTTTAAAACTGTATTTTCTCTTCTTATCATTGAAGAAATTCAAACTTTTTTAGCTTATGTGAGAAAAATCATCCTACTATTCATGTTTACCTGATTTCAGAATTTGAATTTTTGTCAAAACCACTAAAATGGGCCATTTCATACGTGTGACGGCCATAACTTCAGATTCAGGGACAATTTATATTTCAAGAGAAGGTTTGTGTAATAAATGCCAGATATTATAAGACTTTGATCTTTTATAAATAAAAAGTCAATTCAAAAGTATTAAATCTGCTGTAATATGAGAACTTGTTTAGAACTTTCATGCAAATTGAGCATAATTTTTGTGTGGATGTAACTTTTGACTTTTTTGACAGTTAAAATTAGTACGGATGTAACATGTTGACATGTCAATTTATTATGATGAATAAATCATAAGTGGGCAAATCCTCCGTTGAAAAACAACATCATTGTTATCATTATAAAAAAAACTTCCACTTCTTCAACCAATTAACATCTTAATCACTGTGTAAAAAGTAAATGTTAAATGTCCGTAACTGTTGACTCGCTCAAATAGACATCGGATGTCAACATGTTACGGCCGTTTGTTTGGAAGTTGTCAAAAGTGACAGGCGTACAGTGATATTGGTAAATTGGAGTGAATAATTCTGAGAGTTGGTGCTGTAAATAAGCGTAAATTGCGGTAAAGTTTGTACAAATCATTCTTTGACATAAAGCTGTTGCCTTTCATGGATTATATCCGATAATGGAAATGCGTGATGCCCGTAATGAACTCTAAAAAGTCTTGACAGAGTAAATTCACTTACCAAGTGTTCCGCAATTTTCGTTTCTGCACACGATCTGATGACGTTTTATGCATAATGTGTAGGTTTATTTTGCTGCTACCTCGTTTAAACGCGTTAAGATGCTAACGATTCCGAAATAATCCTCCGTATCGGTACGTAACTAAATTGACAGAGTTTTTAAGTGTGCATGATAAATCGAAAATAATATGTACATATTGGTTTAATAGCATTTTATCCGCAAAATAAAACGGAAGATTTTATTTAATCTTTTCATTGATGCGAGTCCTTTCCTTCTTTACATTCAGAAAGAACAAAAACACTCCAGTTGAAAATTATAAACTGTATTGACAGAGTGTGTTACGTCCGTAACACAATTTTTATTTGGCTTTATTTTCAAATATTAAAAAGGCATTGGATATTGAATATAGCACTATTTCGATTATTTAACTTTGAACTTTGTCATTAAGATGCATTTGATTTTCGCCAATGACCATGCATCTGGAAATATTTCAGTTTGACATATGGGTGTCAGACTTGTCTTTTTTGGGGGGATCAAATCTGTTGACATTTTCACCAAACTTGAAAAATCGAATATTTTTTTCTGTTCATAATCATTTGAAATTATCACAGATATGTTTATGATGACAAAGAAACATGAGACAATACTCCATGTTATATTTAAATGTTCATCAGTGTTTTTTTCAAAATGAGCGTGTGATGCCCGTAATATTGCAGTTTATCTGAACCTTGCCCTTAGTACAATCGGACATAGATTTATATGCAGAGATTTTGTTACCTGCGAGTCCCGAGTCCCTGACTCACATTTTTTTTCTCAGGACTCATTGAAAAATATTCAGTGAGTCCCAGAATGCTAACAATTTCAATGTGTAATCGATGTTGTCTTTCAAAGACTCCTGTGTTTCAATATTGGACTCATTGTTTTGGGAACAAGTGGGTCCCAGGACTCTTTTGCATAAATTTGTAACAATTTGTCACTGTATATATGGATGTTTTTGTTGTTTGTTTTCATGTCGGAAGGCCGGGAAGCCAGAAGGCTAATTTCACTGAGTGTATCATGTGCGATGCTATTTTAACATTTAATTAGATCTAGATTTTTATTTCTTTCTGTTTATGTTTTCAGCACAGAGGAAGTAAGACTTCACTCATCAGTACAAACTACATAGATTTTGTGTTTTCATTTGTTAGGGTAGGTTTTCTTATTTCTATGGTCATAAATGAGACGTGCATAAAATGTAACTTGTTTGCATCAACCGTTATGTCAAAGCCAAAATATCGTAACTAATAGATCTACTGTATTTCTTAGATGACCGATAAAGGAGGTAAAAGCAGTGAAAAATGTCTTAGAGAACAATATAGATTTGGATCGGACTTTGTATATGCAGTGGCTGATCTAGATCCTTTTAGGCTCTCAAATGCGGGAAAGTATTTTTTCCAGAACTCAATCAGATTCTAGCTCTATATTTTTTACTTTATTATATTGCTGAATATCTCCCTTTCCCTTCTTTCTGTGTTTCTCTGTCTACCTCATTGTCCTTCTATCTTTCTTCCTATTTCTAACACTGTTGTTTTCGTTTGTAGATATTGCTGTAAGATGGCCGAGTCGAAGCCAGGACCACTTTCCCGACTTCTCAACAGACTGCGAGGCAAAAAGGATAAAAAGGCAGAACAAGAAGAACTAAAGAAGGAAGTCGAAGAAACAACATCAAACATGCTGAGAGGGAAGGAAGATGAAGAAGAACCAGCAGAACTGAGAAAGAATGAGAGTAGCGATATCCCTGTTGATATCTCACAAACAAAAACAGATTCTATCGAACAAATACCCGGATGTGATATTTGTATGGCAGAATCTGTTTTTACACTAAGTTTATATCTGTGTTACGTTTGTGGAGTCTATTTATGTGAGAAATGCACAAAAACGCACGATAAAACGCATCAACTTGTAAAGAGAAAACATGAGGAAAGTGAGAGATCGGAAAAGGCAGCTTATTTGGTTGTGGGAATGAGAGGAGAAAGTAGGGTAGAAAGAGGAGCAGATTTAGATGGCGAGTGTGATGAAGTGATTGGACAAGTAAATGTGAAACATGAGTCGGATAAAGATGATTGTTATATAACTGGATTATCTGGATTGGAGAACAAAAGGTGGGTGGCTGTGGATTATAGTAATTATTGTATTAAAATATTCTGTTCTGTATCCAACACGTTGCTAAGATACATAAAGTTTGGGTCAAGACCTTGGGATGTTACAGAAATAAAAGTTGTACAAAAATCTACTGATCCGGACTCAGCGTCCGGCAGTAAAACTGCTATTTCTGGAGCAGCCCGAGATGAGCCGGATAAACACTGTTTGTTAGCTGTAACTTTTAGGGATATAAAACAAATATGGTTTATAGACGTGAAAAAAACTCCGGCAATCAAAAGAAAAACAATAAAAATGGATAAAGAATGTTCGTCAATAGATTTTAGTGAAGACAAGATTTTTACCCTCTGTTGTCAAGATTTCGAGTCTGGATCTCGTTATTCCATCTACATTTTGTCTGCAGAGGGAGACCAGCTGAAAGTTGTGCAGATTCCTGGTTTATACATGCATTATCTGTATATTTCTGACCTCGCAGTTTATAAAGGACGAGTCCATTTGTCTAATTACCATAACGACAAAGTATTGTGTATAAATGTGGAGGACGGGAAAACTATTTCTGAACTCACACTAAAAAGGTCGGGGCCGGCAGGGATCAGCGTGGACCCCAATAGCGGTGTGGTATATGTGTGTGCGTGGAATAACCACAAAGTGTATAAACTGTCTCCAGACTTACGTAAATATGAACCATTAAGTCTGGATATAGATTATACACGGGAACCATGGAGGTTGTGTTTTATAAACAACAGATTATATTTTAGCCATCATCCCATTTCATCTCTACATAACGTTGTTACTGTGGTTCATGTACTGACATAAACATCTATCCACCCTTCTAGTGTACACACATACAAACTACTTTATCTTGAATGTACATCACGTGATGCTCTGTGGTTACCATGGTTACGGTGGAACGTTGTTGCCATGGCAACAATCGAACATACTAGAATTTGGAATTCGTTTTCCCGTCACTAATTTTTCAAAATAATAATCTCGTTTTCTCCATCTTTTGTCTTCACTGATATAAAAATCTTGTTTCTTCTTTTCAGTTGATTTTGAATAGAATATATCTTCAACATTAAATATTTTGAATTCAGATCTAGATTCGTATCTACAAAATTTCCGTGATTCTTCAGACAAAATTCACGTCTATAAAATACCGTATTTGTTTTATACTCGTATCATTGTTCATTATGTATAACTTGTACTTTTAATACTAGATCATCAGATCTATATTTAATTTTGTCCCATACTTATAATAAGCCATGTTCGTTTAATGATTAATTTATATTTATAAAAAATTGATATTTCCAATCAACTTTGTTTATCCGGTATTGTCAATCTTCCCTATGCTGCATTTGTAAATCCAGTCTTTTTGTCGTTAATTCAGAGCCACCCACGTTTGTTTTCCCATCTACATGTGAAATTGTTTATTTGTTTTATGTTTATCCAATTCATGTTTCACATAAGAGTGAGTTAGGGGTTATGAGAGACAGAGTAAGAGAGAATAAAATGAAGTAGATAGTCTTTATGTTGTATGTAAAATGTTATAGAGCATATTTCTTAAAAAAAAAAGCTATGAAGATTCTAAGTATTGTGTGTAATCATTACTGTATTCTACGTTTATTTTGTTGATTTTATGATTAAAGTTTCTTTTTCGTTCCCTCTCTATACAATTTAATTCCATGCCATATTAATTTGTTCGTTGAGACCCTTGTTCAAAAAATAAATGTGACCTGTCACGCTAAAAAAGGCCTCATGTGAAGTGTGAATAGTATCGGCTCAGCCTGACAAGTATCGGAACTTTTCACCCTAAGGTAATATTCTGGTTCTGCACAGTTTTTTCTATCTTACGATATCTTCATTTTCCAAATATGCTACACTAAGATTTTGTTGTTTGGGAAAGGGCTAATATAAAATGAAATATTTTAGATGCAAATTTGAAACATATTTTAAGCTTGAGAATGTCAAACACTTTAAAGTGAATAAAAGTGATGTTTTTTTGTATAATTTTGGTTTTCGTTAATATATTGCCCAAATTATTATGAATCGTTTAACACACTACGATTCATAAATCATTCATTGAAAAGGAGAAAGAGCAGAATTGTCCCACTCGTAAATGATGTCCATCGTGATTAGCCTGAGTCATCAAAGCAGTCTGATCCCGACCCGATCTGTTTATATACATGTACTAATATTGATAGATACCACCATTCACAAATAAGCAATGAGCTAACGATTGGAAAATATTGAGAGAAATGAGGAAAATGCTTATTATCAATATGTTTCTCAATATTTTAATGCTGTAAACGTTAAGGTTTAAGGCCCGGTCACATACGATATCGCGGCCGTTCCGCGGCCGTATCACGGCTAAAATGAGCCACCCGTGGAATGGACGCTGTTGGACGCGATGCGGCAGTGATACGGCCGTGCTATGGCAGTGGTATGGACGTGGTAGGACGCGGAATGAAATCGATATTATTTTAGACGTGGTAAAATTTTTTGAACTGCACAAAAATGTTATCGCGGCCAAACCATGGCTGACAGACGCGATGAGGCAGTGGAACTGACGCGGAATGGACGCGTAGGCAGTGCTCCGGCAGTGCTATGGACGCGGTAAGACGCGGAAGTTAAAATGTATTGAATATCGCTAGAATCAGCTACTCTTGCATCTCTTTGCGGGCAAAGTCTTAACTAGGAGCAGCAGTAACAGGAAAAATGGGTCCCTCCCTGCATTGACTTGGGATATTGTTTTAAGATCCTTACATCTTTTTTGCCAGCTTGCTTGACAACTTTTCTGTTTTAGCATGATAAGCTTTGATTCGATATCTAAATTTTCTGTAAACTGTAAAGACTAGTCGTGTTCGACTGTCTTGGTGCTAGTTGCCTACTAGCAATCAGATCAACTCGGTGGCTTATGATAGGTTCCCTCTGCCGATCAAATTAAGTCGATTAAATCCGACCAATCGATCTATTACATATCGATTTTGCACGACATGGGTAATAAGAATTGGTCGGGGTTATCGAGCGTGATCTTCACCGCTCAGGCTTCTTACTTTGTTGTTTTTAATGTAAAATATTCGTTAGAGATCGCGTAGAAAATTGATCGGGAAGCGAGTTTGTAATCGGCTAGAAGATATACCTGATCAAGAATCAATCGTGTCTGGATCTGCACCGCTTAGATGTCACACTCATTTTCCGCATTTCAAAATATTCGTGGGCGACCGCGTAGAAAATTGACCGGGAAGTGATTTTTGATCGGGTAGATATATAGATATATCTGATCAAGAATCAATCGTGTCTGGAGATTGAGTGTGATGGAGGTAATATATCTTACACGACCTGCACCAAACCTGTAGTCGATCTCCTCGACTTGTACTTGTTTGATACTTAACTGCATCCCGATCAGCTCGACCTCTGTGTCATCAGGCCAATCGATAAAATCGACTGCAGACTTCGAAGTTGATCGACTAGAGATTGAGAAGAAATAATTAATTCGGTTTAACGGGGAACTTGGTTGATTTGATCGGCAGTGTTTCTAGAATTAAGTTCTGGCAAAATCCAACTAATCATAGGTTACCATTGCCGATCAAATCAAGTCGATCGCTTGAATTCCCGACCAATCCTGACAAAACAACTTTTTCTCGATCTCTAGCCGATCAACCCGACTTCAATAGTCGATTTGGTCGGATTGGCAGATGAAGCAGAGGACGAGTTAATAGTATCTGGATTCACTCGAGTACAAGTCGAGGTTATCGAGTGTAGGTTGGGTGCTGGTCGAGCGAAAGATATTAACCCGACCACAATTGATTCCCAGCAACTATCATTTCCCGAGCGGGTCGATTTTCTAGCCGATCAATACACAGCCGCTTCCCGATCGTTTTTTTTAATGGATCGCACACCAATATTATTTTACAATAAAAAAGCAGAAAAAAGCCGAATCGATTCAGATCAAACTCGATTACCAGACCATTTCCGATTACCTATGCAGATCGATATCGGTCTAAACTCGATCGCTTGATTTGGCTTGATCGAGTTGATCTGGTCGGCAGTGGGAACCTATGATAAATGACTTCTTCTTGATCTTTAGACAATAAAAAAATAACCTCTAGAGTCATTTTGATAGGGTGAATCGAGTACAAGTCGGGGCGACCGAATGCAGGTTGGGTACAGGCCGGGTACAAGATATCAATCCGATCACATCTGACCTTCAGACACGACTGACTCTCGATTCGATCGATCTTCTAAGCGATAAATACATAGTCGTTCCTAGATCAATCTCCTACTCGGTCGCATACGAGAATTTTTGAAATGTCAAAAAATTTGAATTGGAAGACCGAGCGATGTAGATAAAGCCGCGTTCCCATTGCCGACCAAATCAACTCGATCAACTCGATCGCCTAAATTCCCCGATCATACCCGATCAAATGTGTTTACACGACTTCTTCTTTATCTCTTGTAGATTAATTCCCGATCATTTTTGCCGACCTCGCTCGATCGTCCCGATCACTCTTGCCGACCAAGCTAGAGCAGTACTCGATCGCTTGGTCGAGCTTGATCGAGTTGATTTGGTCGGCAATGGGAACGCGCCTTAAAGCTGAATCACCTAAACTACTCCCCATTACACATGCCGGCCGAACTCGATCTGTGCAAGATCGCTTGATATGGTTTGTTCAATAGGGTTCGGTTTTTCGTCTAAACAAATACGTCATCGTCACGCCTCACTGGTCTAAAAATAGATTGGGAATCCTCTATCGTACAAATATGGCTGTGAATCTCGCTAAGAATTTCCAAGTTCAGCTTGCTGAAAATGACGTTCTAAGAGCTGGATTGCCGTAATCATTTGTCGAGAAACATCATAATTCAGAGTTGAGAAGGTTGCTGCACTGTCGTGTACTTTTTAGCTCACCTTAGCACGAAGTGCTGAGGGTGAGCTATTGTGATCGCTCACCGTCCGTCGTCCGTCTGTCCGTCTGTCCGTCCGTCCGTCCGTCCGTCTGTCTGTCCACAATAACTAAAAAATCTTCTCCTCACAATCTATAAGGCCTAGAGTCTTGAAATTTTGTGTGTAGAATCACCTCAAGGCCCTCTACCAAAATACTTCAAATTATTGTGATTCAATGAAAATTGGCCCTATGTTGTGGGTATTAAATTTCATCCAGGTAATATATGGTTAGTGGGAGTCAAAACCTCGTAACTACAGCTTGACAATGCTCGAGTTACAAGGTTTTGATCCCCCACTGGGGAAATATCTTATCCTATTAAATAAACAAAGCCGAGAATTGTTTACATTTATGCCAGTACCAGAATTGGGAGGTGCATGTAAAAAGGGGTAAATATATTCTATTTGTTATTTAAGCGATCCTTTGGTGTTGGTAATCATTTAAATAGCTTTGATTAGATCATTCAAATGAATACCCACATCACAGGGTTTGATAAACATTGAAAGGTGTATTACAATTTGGAAATCCCTTAACCTCACCTATTTGAATCTCTAGTCTTCGGATATATAATCAGAGACTCTGTCAGACTTGCTTCTATTTTGCAACTAATATATTCTCTTTAGCACTTTACCAAATCATTATAAAATTAATTATTTTGCAATGAAAAGAAGGCCCTATGTTGTTGATTCTTGGGGTCTATAAAGGGGATAAGAGTTCTATCTCTAACATTTTGATATTTTACTTGGAAAACCTTTTCATCTCAAATCAGAATTTTTTCATAGGGCCATATGTTGTTGATTCTTGGGGGTTATATGGGGTGAACCCTGTTAATGATTGGAACCTTCTCATTGATATCATGGGAAAAGGGGCCTAAAAGACAAAATCCTTGTTAGCATTGTACAGGCTACAATTTCGGCCCGATGTTCATAGAAATTGATCAGAATGTTTGCGTAGTCACAGAGAATTGGAATATTGAATATTCCGTTGGATACCACAGGAAAAGGGGCCATAATGACAAAATCCGTGTTAGCACTTTAGAGGCCATAATTTTGGCCTGATCTTTGTGAAACTTGATCAGAATATTTTTCTAATTTCAAGGGTAAAGCTATCAACAATCCGAATGTTCCATTTTGATATCATGGGAAAAGGGGCCTTTATGACAAAATCTTGTTAACACTATAGAAGCAACAGTTTTGGCATAATCTTCATGAAACTAAAAGAATGTTTGTTTTAGTCACAAGGATAAATGGTAATATTCCAGTCGATATCATGGAAAAGGGGCCTTGATGACAAAATCTTTGTTAGCACTCTCGAGGCAAAAATTTTGGTCTAATCTTCATGAAACTTGTGTTTGTCTAGTTTTCCTAAACTGTTTGGTGTAAGGATTTTGAAATTTTGTATGTAGAATTGTCTCATAATGATACAATCTTCTCCAATTCTGTTTATCAGAGATCCAAAAGGTAAATTTTGCACTTCCCATGGTAGTATAACTCTCTAATACCAGCATTGTTTAAATTGTTTCCTCTAATGAATGTTGTCCAGAAGTTGTGTATGTAACATGAGACAAGAATTATCATCTTGATGATCTCTAAGGTGAGCGATATAGGGCCATCTTGGCCCTCTTGTTAAGATAGGTATAATAGATTCACTATTAAACGAGAATTTTTAAAGTTGAATTGCTTTATCAAAACAACTGAAATTATTCTCGTTTAATAGTGAATCTATTATAACTATGAAATAACCAGTTGACAAGTAATGTTTACACATACGGTCCTGCCTTAGCGTCGTCGTGCCGCTCGTGCGTACTCGCTTACCCTTTCCAAAACAACAAAATGCCATGTTGGGCCAAATTTAAAAAAGTCTGCAGATGACAAAACGGACGTGAATACTTTTAGTGTTTTATGTCAGAGAAAATATCGAGGCAAAAGTAGAATGATCATCAATATCCAAAGAAGTTATTCACATTCTCGATCGTCATTTTCTTCATTTGCCTCAATGTTTTCCTAAGAATTTTCTGTTTGGGACGTCAAAGCCGATCTTGTTTGGGAAAGGATTAATCTAGAAAAAAACTAGAATTTGTCGCTGAATGTGATTTGATACCCCCACAGGCTTTCAATACAACAGAGGGCAATAACTCACAAAATAAGCAAGGGTAGAGTTATGCTCCTTATACTTTGCACTTCTCCTTGATGAGATCTATATATCCGCGAAGTTTTATGACCATAGCTACTTTACTTTCAGACTGTTCGATGTTTTTCTGGTTAAGCTGCTGAGGAATCTCAAGAAAAAACGTTTGTCAATTCTGGTCTGTCTCTATATCTGGAATCAATGTTGCGTGTTGAATTTGCGCAATGTTTCGTAGTTTTAGTTCCCGTCTGCATTATCTATGATCGACAAATATCTCGCTTGAAAATATTAATTTTTCGCTAACACTGTTACGAAAAAAATGTTCATTCATTCATTCATTCATTCATATCTTTATTTCCTCCATTTTGTTACATGAAGATTTACAGACGCATTAATTAACATAGGGAAAGAAGAACAGGAAAACAAATACGCCATCATGAACACTATTATACAAAATATGTTTTTTAACTATAACGTATTTAACGTACGCATACAAACTCGCCGCAACCGCAACTTGTACAAGTTGTAGATGCCGCGCGTTTGAACGCAGTCCACCATATGCAGTTCAGCGGTTAAATGTGGTCCACATATTGCTGACGTGACACAAAACAGACGTCACGAAAGCGATATGAGTAGACTTTAAATTACATAGAAATTCAGGATCTGGAGCGCCAAGTAAGATGCAAATTTTCTGGTCATCCGAATCAGAAGTAAAGACCGAGTAACATTCTTGACCATACTAGCTTTGTAAAATAGTGTCATACAGCCTAAGTCTAACCTCATTTAAACTATGAAAAGTCATTAAACAGTGGGAAATATCATCATCATACAAGATGCCACATTTTGAACATAACTTTTCCTCACTATACATTCCTATCCTTGATATCATTTTAATAACATTTCTGCGGGGTTTTAGATATTTAGGGTTAAGTTTGCTTATATGCCAAATTACACTGTCGCAAAAAGCGGGGTGTATTCTGGAAAATAAGTTTAGATCTGGATTTTGTAATACACTATTGGTCCAATATCGTTTGTATTGGATTGAAATTTGACGATTTGTGACAACTTTCCATTTGCTAATTTTCGGAAATATACCGTTAGTGTAGAAATTCTGCAGAAATGGTAATAATTCATATTTGATGATTATAGAATAAATGTCAGGGAAATAACCTGTTTGTGTCGAATTGGCAGGCGACATAAAGTTACACATACGTTTTACAAATATTTGTTTTATGAAATTGTCAGGACTTAGTGAACACAACTGCCCAAAAAGGTTTAACTTGAGCTTTTCAACTATGGTTTGCATATCGAACATTTGTAAAAGTCCTAGGACAATATTAGTTCTAGTCAATTTACTAATCCCTTGAATATTCTTAATACAAAAACGTTGACAACGTTCTAGCTTAAGTAACTCATTATTTGAAAGTGAGTAAACAATTTCGCTTCCAAACAAGCCACGGGGTAAAACAACAGTGTTGTATAACTTTTTAAGTGTAAATGGATGCAAACCATAATTGTTCATGCCAAGTTTGACCAATGACATAAATGTGCCACGCAGTTTGTGACAAATGTCTGTAACATTTTCAGAATTACATAGGTATTTATTACAATTTACTCCTAAGTGAACATAATTCTCTGTTTCATCAATGGCCTGGTCGCCAATAAACCATTTTCTTTTAGACTGGTTGTACTTGAGTTTGCTTTCATTGAACACTATGACTGCACATTTTGAAGCATTATATTCGAAAATCCATTGTTTTGAATAATTATGACAAATATCTATCAGTTTTGATAATCCGTTTTTTGACAAGCTTAATAAAACCATGTCGTCTGCAGAGGTGATATTTGGTAGATGAGTACCATCTATAAATATACCAAACATGCTTCTCTCTAATTGGCAGAGCAGTTCATTGATGAAGCAGAGATAGAAGAAAGGTGAGTTCAGCCCACCTTGTCTGGTGCCCACATAAATAGTGAATGGGTCCGATTTATAACCTCTATATAATACATAATATTCAGATTCGTCATATAAACTCATAACAGATTTCAGTGTTGGAGTACATACCCCCATTTCATGTAACTTGAAGAAAAGACCATTATGCCATACCTTATCAAAAGCTTTCTTTGTGTCTTGAAAACATGCGTATAAATAATTATTCGACTCTTTAGCATAATAAATAGACTCTTTTAGCAAAAATGATGTCATAGAACAGCTTACGCCCTAACTGAAAGTTGTTTAGAGATACTGTCATATCAGCCTTTATAATTTTCAATAACATGGATTCGTATATTTTCAGAATAGCAGACGACAAAGTAATTGCTCTGTAATTATTTGGATCATCTTTTTACCACGCCCATTCCACGTCCATAGCACGGCTAAAACAAAATTGACCCAAAGTTACCGCGTCCAACCACGTCCAAAATATTTTGAGATTTTTAGCCGTGGTATGGCCGCGGAACGGCCGCGATATCGTATGTGACCGGGCCTTTACGAACTGAGAATGAAAACACCACTTTCTAGCCATGGATATGAAATGCATCAAATTACACACACTTTTAAATACACTTCACATAAGTTGATTCACCGTGCCGGATTTAAAGATTATGCTCCAAGAAGAAAATAATTTACAAATACTATTTTACTCTATATTCATATGCAAGGGATGTAATTTGAACATTTTTGTCAAATATTTCCATAAGCATGCATTAATTCAAAATACTAAACCATACAAAATGCTTATGTTTGTATTTGGAATGGAAATGTAACACAGTTTAGGAATTACTGGCATTTTTCAAATTTCGCCTCTGGTTCTGCATTTCATTCTCAGTTCGTAAACCTTGAAAATCCATTTTGCACCTGACTGATATATGTATACTGATTTTGATCGTCTCCAACATAAAACGTTTTACTGTGACAACCAAAGTCAAAGTTCTGTAATAACAGACAGCGGAATTAGACCTTTCCAAAACGACAAGAACTTATACAGTTCCAACTTGAAAGCTGTTTACAATACTAAAACTGGTGTTCATAAAGACCATAATTTATTATAATGATTGTCAAAATTCCGATAAAACATAAACTGCAAAAACTAAATCTATATAAATAAAAGGAGAACATGTATTTTCATCTTTTGCTTTAGTGTTTTACCGATTTGTTCCTATTGGGACGTCAAGCAATATCTTACTTTGAATATGATTTTTCTAATTGTTATCGAACGTGAACGTTATCATTAAGTATTAGATAGAGGCTGTATAGTAGATTCTACGCGAAATAACCGCTCAAAGGCGCAGCCTTTGGGCGTTTATTTCGTGTAGAATCTACTATACAGACTCTATCTGACTTAGTGTTCGACAACCAATCAAAGCATACAATTAAAACAATCCTTTTTCAAACCACGCCTCCAACCGGAGCGATAATTGATTGCATCAGACTGGAATTACATCATTTTTCCAAAAAAAGAAACAAGAAATTAATAGCACAGTATCATAGGCTCGTGACACTGAAACAACAATGTAAGCAATTCCCGCCAAAATAATTCCATCCGATAGAGACCTACAGTTGTCGCCACATCGTATGGCACGTGTTTATGTTTTGTTTAACGTTCAATTACATTTGAACAACATATAAACATTGTGCCATACGAAGTGGCGACAACTGTAAATAGCGTATCCACAGCTTGATTTTAACCATATACGATGTTTTGGACGTCAATATTTTTCATTGACCTCGCTTCATTATTGGCTGATAACACTAAAACAACAGCGGAAGTAATTCCCCGCCAAAAATTGTGTAAAGACCCGTGAAGTGCGTCCACATGGATGCAAGTTTCAATTTGGACGTTTTTTTTTTTTTTGACGAAATAGACGATTCAGATTTAATCACGTCAACCCAATTGTTAGAGGAAATATCGACGCAGTAACTGTTGTAACCTATTCACGAAGAAGGTAAAAATCAAAGTTTTACCATTTGTCTTTTTGTCTAGTAATCGAGAACAAACTCTACTTTTAGCCATTGTTACAGACGACGCATAAATCCTTCTTTAACCTTTTCCCAAACAAGACCTAGTTTTAAAGCCCCTAAACGAAAGGCCTGGGAAAACATTGAGACAAAAGAAAAATGATGTTGATTTACATTATTTCATTTATTGTTTACCAAATCCAAGATATGTCTATGTTGTGGGTACTCATCGAAATTGACTCACCAAGACCATTTGCCAAAATATTTTCTGTGCTGTTTTAAAGAGAAACTCAATTTTTTATCAACATAATATTTTGTTATTTAGAAGCTTAGAAATGGGATCCCTATAGAAACTGATTGTTTGGAAAGGGTTAAAACAAAAAAAACTTGCGAAGGATCTGTCATGTATCGACAGATGGGCGGAGCTAAAAATCACAGGAGACGGGGCGTGGCTATATATATAGGTCACGTAAACTGGCCGGCAGTGGTGTCTACGCGAAATAGAGCGCCGTTATATTTGAAAATACTGCAATTTCATTGGTCCAAAAACTAGGTTGAACACTAATTAACGTTATCATACCTCTCCATAGTTCCAGGCCCCGGTTTCTCGAAAAAACTTAAGTATATACTCATGAGAATATGCTTAACTTCAAAGGAATACTCTCCAACGTTGAAGGGTATTCGATTGAAGTTCGCGTGGATTTCGTGCGATTTGAGCACGCTGCTCAGATTTGAGCATGAGAATGAAGTTTTTTTCGAGAAACCGGGGCCTGGTCATTGTGAAAAAGCATTGTCAAAATATCCTCCAGTTGGAACACAGAAATGGATTTTAACATAGACTTATGTGAACCAAAGACTAAAGGGCACTTTCGTGGGTCAAGGACAACAACTGTGTAAAGTTTCACGATCCTAGGTCAAACGGTTTCTCTACTTTCGAGAAGCCCAGCCTTGCCACGACCACATTTTTACGATTAAAAATGTCCGAAAGAGTATTGAAATGGATCATTTCTGACAAGTTTGGTTGAAATTTACCCAATGGCCAAGGATAAGAAATTTCTTTTGAAGAAATATCTAACGATTTCTCTAGGTAAGATAAGCCCAGCCCTGCCATGCCAACGTTTTTTGATGAATCTAAAAAATTATTAACAAAGGTTGAAAAGGGTCACTTAAGGAACATTCCTGCTTAGTTTGATTCGAATAGGCCCAATGTTTGATTTTTTTAAAGAATTTGCTCATGATTTCTTTAAGTCTGACAATCCCCGCCTTGCCAAGCCTACATTTTTTGACGAATCAAAATATTTGCGAGCAAATTTTGAAAAGGGTCACTCAATAAGCATTTCTGCCAAATTTGGTGTAAATTGGCCAGATTGTTGATTTTTTAAATGATTTGCTTATAACTCCTCTAAATCCGATTGGTTTGGTTAATTGGGGTTTTACACCGTTTTCAACTGCTTTGGTCATATCGCGGTGGCTTGAGCAACTAACCATGGATTCCTGTCGTTCCTCATACCAGTACAACCACAACACCCTTTCTGGGCCTCTTGCTGCTCCCCCACAAAGGTTCAAGATATCAAACCATTGATGGGTGACATTTTTGTCAGAAAGGGTATTTACCACGGCCGGATATCGAACCCGGGACCTCTCGAACGAGAGTCAGATGCGCTACCACCTGCGTCATGGCCACGGTCTCCTCTAAATCCGATAAGCCCCGCCCTGCCAGGACCCGGATCACATTTTTGACGAATCAAAAATTTGTGGACTTTTGAGAAGGCTTACCAAAGGAACATTCCTGCCAAGTTTGGTCAAAATTGGCCAGTTGGTTTAGGAGAAGATGTTTGAAGTTATTGTTGACGGACGGACGACGGACGGTAAGTGACCACAATAGCTCACATCGAACACTTCGTGCTCAGGTGAGCTAATAAATATCTTTTTCAATAGAAGCTCGACAAAAAACGAATGAGTCGAACTCCAATAATCTCGAGATAAAATAACTTTCTCTACAACTTTGAAACAACGTTTTTCTACTGTATTTGCAATATCAAATCGCAGATTTTCATTGAAAACCTCGTAACTGCAGCTTAAAACAGGCTGAAGTTACGAGGTTTTCGATGAAAAACGACAAAATTTGCCACAACTATTCATTGTAAGAAAACACAAATTGTGAGGCTGATCCAAGCTAATCTAGGTCAATCTTCTTACATGTAGCCTATACTCTTTGTTGTACAGAGTGTCCCAAAAAAACGGAACCCTAATTCAAAGTCTCATATTTACAGGCGTAAGCAAATAATCTAATTTTTGAATTTACAATACTGAAGATACCTTATTTTTGCGTTTGTGTTCCAAATTTTACTTTAAAATATGCATCGGTTCAAAAGTTATAAGCAAATTAATGATGACACTAAAAAACCGATTTGACATGATATTGATTTTTGCGTCTTGTTTGTTCGTGAAAGCGCGCTTACGGTCAGCAGTTGAATTATGTACCGTTGTACATGTATGTACTGATTTTCTCAAAATTTAATATGCACACGTTCTGTAGGTTCAGATTGAGTCCATAGGTAGTTTTTTTTAATTATTTTCAAATTATCATGTGATTCATTTCACATGGCGCAGTTTTAACTTTTATTTTCATAAATTACAAGCTTGGTATGTTTCCTAAAATTAGTCCAGTCTTAATTTTCTTGCATAGTTTACATTTCTGTGGACTATGATTTAATTCTTTTTGGTGAATTTTGTGTTATGTGTGTTTTGCATAAAGGTCAGTGTCAGGTCAAATGAAACCCGTAATACTTTTCAATTGAGCGGTGACCGGCGTGTTGGTCAGAAATAAAATAAGTAACGATGATTATTATTCATGAGTCTGTAATGTACTTGGATATTTTGTTTGTATTCATTTTAGTTACATCGCAGCTCGCAGCATTAACAGTTTATTTATTAGCAAAAATATGAAATGAAAATGCACTATTATGAATACAATGCTTCAAAATCATTTTTATTGTATTGAATATATTAACCAATTGTATAGCGTCAATTTATTCAACGAGTGTAAGCGCGCGCTGCAAAACGAAAAGATCGATATCGTGTTGAAATGGTTTTCCGGGTATATTCATTTGAATGTCAATATTTTCAAAACTAATCATTATTTTTCAACCAACTTTTAACTGCTAATAGAAAACTAAAGTAGCTATTGCATATGTAAATTTGGTGGAGAAGTATTGCTTGATACATGAGAAATGTACTTTCAAAGATGGGTTCCGTTTTTTTTGGGACACTCTGTATATAGAACCATATTCTTTCTAAATCTGATCCGAGCTAATCTAGGCCGATCTTCTTACATGTATACTCTTTGTTGTATAGCCTAGTGCTAAACAAGATTTTGTTGAAGAAATAAACGATAATCAATAATATCTTCAAAGACAGGATTGTCACACGTCAGAGAAAAGTCAGGGGAAATTTAATTTTTTTAAAAGATCAATGAATTGTCAGGGAATTTTGTGAACTGTCAGGGAAATTTGAAAATATGGACAAATGTCAGGGAATTGTGGGTGAATTTTGAGAAAATAAGATGCAGTTCCACATTAAAACTGATTGCTACATTGCCTTTTAAAATTGTCTCGAAAAATCGCGAGTTTCCGCGAAATTACCGGTGCGAAATATGCCAGGGAATTTTCCAATTTCGTCAGGGCATTGTCGGGGAATTTTATTTTCTCTGACTAGTGGCATCCCTGAAGATAAGAAATAGCAGGGATTTTATCTCGTGACCAACAATTTACAATGGATTGTCTTTTCACACATTTTGATACATTGTCTTGAAACATCTTTAAACCATTACCAGACGGCAATTTTTTTGACCAAATTCAAAGATGTTGCAGACGAATGTTTCGAGTGGATATTTTTTTCACACTTTTTTGTCTTTTTGTGTAGAAAACATTGTGGAAAAGGAAGAAATTGCTAGTCACAAGCAATTTCTTTAATTACCATAAGATTTTCCTTTGTCTTTTTGTGAGGGAGCCAGAATGGGTCACTGTTCATTAATGGCTTAAAATGCGTAATGCTTTCCATTTAAAAAGCAGTGAAACTCACAATATTCTGTTTTAGAGGTCTCAATAAATTACCTGGTAGAGCATCTCTAGCTATTAGCCAGAAAACTCTGCCAGGTCATTTATCTGAACCTATATCTCAGCGAATTCGCGCACTTCAGTTTCTTATTTGGGTGAATCTAATTAAGAACTGAATGGTTCTAACATTTGACCAGAGTAAGAAGTTAACCTGGGATAACAAATAGGGAACGATTTTATCAGGTTAGCCGTGATATAATTTCGGACAAACAAATAGTATTTCGTGGATGTTGTTATGAAATATCGTAATTACGGCTTGAATCAAATTTTGTAACAACACCGACGGTTTATCAACATATAACGGTAAACCACGTCCATTTTAGCACAAAATTCATGGCTATTGCAACTTATGATGACACATTAACTTGTTATGTGTTAAACAGGGTGTTCAATATGTTATTTTTATTGACGATTTATTTGAATAAGACTCGTGAATCAACTTGCAAAAGCCAAAATAAACAACCCCTGGAGAGCTACTTGTTTTAACTCTTTCCTTAAACACCCCCATTAAGGAGAGAGAATGTTTATCTTTAGGGAAAATATTTTTTGTGACAAGCAAACTCTTCAATTCCGACAATATTTTCTATCCAGAGAGATCAGAAATGTATACTTACATTCGCTGGAACTTGTCGTCTGTAACATCTTTGTATTTGAAACAGTCAAAATTCTTGTCATATGGTAATGGGTGGGGGGGGGGGGGGGGTCCGGGGCATCTAGGGGATTGTTTTTCACTTTTTTGGATAGATCGATTAGCCTATGTTGAAGCCCTGGCTTTCAGGACTCCGCCCACTCTCTTTTACAGACTCTTTCATTTGAAGAGCAACGAACGATCACTCTGCGGGGAGAGTGGACTCAGCCCAGGAACGCGCCTGGAACCCCTCTTGAATTCATGGACCACTCTTTTAAATCATTTTCTTTAAATTCATTGTACCTATGTAACATCTCAAATGGCATGGAAAACGTTTGGAGAGAAAAGACATGTTTGTCATCTTACACGATAATATGCGAAACTGCGGTCTCGTGCTTGATAAAAGTCACGTGACAAGATTAGAACACACCACGTGACGATGAAATGATCAAGAAAATGGTGGATACGAAAAGACGAAAAGTAAACTTAACAAAATATTAAAAAAAAAAAACATATTATCCTTGGCTGCATCAAATTTCAGAACGGTGAAATTCTTGCTTTTTTCAAAGCTAGCCACAATAAGTTTTCAAAACAGGTAGTGACGTAACCAAAGCCGTTGCTATGGACCGGGGTACGGTGAACTCGGCCTGAAAAAAACTCGGCCTTATAAAAACTCGGCCTCTATACGAACTCGGCCTGTCGAACTCGGCCTCAATATAGGTTATATAGCACTGTTATATATATTGAAATTATGTAATTATATTTGATATAAAATATAATGATAGGTTTTGATTCATTTTTATATCGTCCGAATTATGTATTATTTAGAATTTACATTATTTAAATTTGTAATTAAACCATATTTCATATTCAACTATGATTTTAATATTCGATTGTAAATGTTTGCATGATTATCATTATAGTAAATAAATTGTCTTTTACGTATTTTTATTTAAAAAATGTTATTAGTTAACATTTGATTGTTTTTTTTTTATCTCGATGGATATAAACTGCAAAATGTTGAAATTATGGGTGTGAATCACACGCTACTTTAATTGCTACTTCAATTATGACGCGTGGCTACTGTGAAAGACGCGTGGCCACCCTTTACCTTAGCGATAAAATGATTGATTGTTTATGCGAATTACAGTTATTACTGATATTTGATTGTAAATTTCTTTTTTGTCGTCTTCATCATCTTTAGGTTTTGTTCATGTCTAAATTTTTATCGTCTAGTAATGGCTAAAGATTTATTCTTTATGTCTTTTTTGGTTGGCACCATCGTCTAAACAGTAAGGCTGGCAGTGGAACAAGCTTCTATAAGCTTGTTCCACTGTTGCGCCGAGAGGCAGAACTGACGAGTCTGACTGTGAACGGTGGTGCACTATCGAGGAGAGAGAAGGAGAAATACTGCGTAGTACAAACTCGACTTGACGAACTTTGGCACAGGCACATGGCAGAAGACATGTCCACCAGCCCGTTCCTGAAGCGATGCGGTGCCATCTACGCAATAACGGAAACTAGAGAACTGCAGGAGTAGTGAACGGGCAAATTTATCATGTCACTGTTTAAAGACTGAAAACATTGCAAGAAAGTTATGAAAATATTTGTCAAATTGATTCGAAAAATATTCTGAGCAAACATGACTTGGCTTTGACGTCCCTATTAGAATAGAATAGGCTTGGGAAAATATTGAGACTAAGAATAAAATGTTGATATTAATATTATCAGTGATTCTCTGAAGACATGTAGTAATTGGAAATGAAGTACTGACAACGCAACAAAACACTGCAATAAAAAATAAAAATAGAGAGAAAGAAATCATAAATTTTATGTAATTTATAACATTTCATTTTTTCTCGTTAATTTTATAATATTATTATTTAAATGGCATCAAGAAATTGTAGACGTAGACATATACGATCCTGCAACTGTGTTGGTATGGTACCAGTCATGTTTTATGTTTAATGCTTACACAGATTGTATTTAAATATTTTAAGATTTAAATATGCATTGTGTATATTAAACTTTGATCGATTTTATCCAATGTGTTGCTTATTTTTCATTCTTTATTTATATAATTACAAATTATCAAACTGTCCATTATTATTGCTTTTATTAAAAACCGGACCTATAATGATACTAAAAAATAATAAAAACAAGCGGTTACTGATAACAAACCACAGTATAAAGTAATTGACAGACAATCAAACAGTAAACAGTGGCCACGCGTCATTCACGATAGCCACGCCTCATAATCAAAGTAGCAATTAAAGTAGCGCGTGATTCACACCCATAATTTCTTAAAGTACCATAACCTGTTAATCGTTTTGCTAACAATACTTGGTAGTTGAGAACCCTACTAAAATAGGCTTGTGGAAATAATTAAGGCAAAACAAGAAAATTATGATTATCATCATTTTCTCATCTTGCATTTGAATATTCAATGCCAAATTGTAAAATATTACTTGTTTTGACAATATCCATTTTGAAGACTGCAGCAGCCAAGGAAATGAATCAACCAAACATTTTGCCGTTTATATTCATCGAGATATAGGATAATAAATTGTTAACACATATCAATTTCGACTTTTCTCTCGATGTTTTCTCTGCGGTTAATATACAATTTTCTGTATTTGAATTTAATCTTTTATGTTGTCTACAACTTCTTGATATTCTAAAATCTCCATGTTTAATAGGCTTATAATGGATAAAAGTATTATAAATTCATGATATCTCTTATAATAAGGTGATTTAACAAATAATTTAATATAAAATATTACTTGATATAAAAATATCGAAGGCATCAATATAATTTTTATTCACTATATATATTAGGCCCACTATATATCCTATAATAAGGCCGAGTTCACCAGGCCGAGTTCGCCAGGCCGAGTTCGACAGGCCGAGTTCGTAATAAGGCCGAGTTCACTGTGAACCTATGGACCAGACCAAAAAAAAAATGAAATGCGACCAGTTCGAATGCAGTGCGGACGACAAATCATGGTGGTGACGCAATCGGGCAGCTTCAATTTGGCAAATATGAACGAAGAAAAATACAGAAAGAAATGACGTTATTCAAAATAAGTGTAGCCACAATCATGGTTTTAGAAAGTGAAAAGAACATTAGGAAGAAGTGTTTTTAAATCCTTTGCCAAACAATAAACGTCAAAGTAAATGAGTTTCATAATTGAAGTTATTATTGGGTGGGCGGGGTAGATTATGTAGGCTTGTCTTGCATGGAAAAAGCCATTCCCTGCGAAAAAGTTCATTTTTAAAGTTCAAGAACTGTCAACTAGAATTTGCAATGTGACTCCATCATAGGTTTCTGGTACATTTCTGACAGTACCACCACAATATCCGATCTGAGCCTAGAGCTGCTCTGAGTCCTACTGCACATCAAATGGTGACAGAAAAATTATTATTGTCAAATGTCAGAAAGGATAATGGTCCAGCCGGTGTTCGAACTCGCAACCAGAACGCAAGTTGTAGAAGTGCCATTTTATGTTCTAGAACAGTTCTTGAACTTAAAAAACCTTTTGGCAGTTGTTAAACCCTTTTCTGGGTAAAACAATTTCAGACAGGGTGAAATTTAAAGTAGAATCTTTGCAGAATGCAATAAAAATTGAGTGTAAGGAAGAAAAGATGTAGATCTAGATCTATGTGTTAGCAAAGAAAGCATTCAGTGGAAAGGAGAAATTGCTGGCTATAGCAGCAATTTCCTTTTCCTTTCAATGTTTTTAGCCCCACTGGCCGAAGGCCAGAGAGCTATTATCATGGCGTTGTGTCCGTCGTGCGCGTGTGAGTGCGTCCGTCGGTGTGTGCGTAAACTTTTCTTTAAAAATCTTCAATTTCTCCTTTTCACACAGAAATTCAGTAGCAATTGTGTTATACTAGTTAAACGAACCCCCTTTTTGTATATTTGAAACCCACCATAGAAATCCTGGATCTGCCGATGAAAGCTTTATCTTAATTGTTGGGATTGTTTGTATTACATTACCATGGGTGAAAACCTTTGGTACTTTCCCAGATTCTGATCAAATCAAACGCAAGTTCTAAGATTATTTTGCCGCGGCCATGGTGCAGTTTGTAGCGCATTGGATTCTCACTCATGAGATCCCCGGTTATGGCTTACCGGTATATCCTTTCAGACAAACTTGTCTACGGCCAATATAGTTTGATATTTTGACCGAATGCTTGAGGCTCGGTTAGGACATTGTGGTAGTACTGGTATTGGAAATGACAGGAACGCATGGTTAGGTGCCCTGCTGCGCTGCAGACCACAGCAGTTGAAAATAGCGTTAAACCCCTATCATTCAATCAATAAATCTAGAAATCTTTGGGAAAGGGCCGTGTGTGCCAGTCTTATTAGTTAAACAAATAATTGCTTTACTTTTATAATAACTACCAAAATAATATAAAATCACCATTTAAATTGAAATATCAAATAAAAGTTTGTTACTGACAGTGAGATGAAAGAACCCATTATTAAATTGGTCCCACAAAAGTGGGTCATTTTATACCCCATTTTATACCCTAACTCGTTTTCATTTTGACGACTTTTATTTTGGTATACAAATATATTATTGAATTTTACGAGTTTACAACTTTGCTCATGGCCTTTAATATTGGGGCAGTAAATTTAACTTCACATGTTTTACAATAGGTCTTTTTTTAAGAAAAGGCAGATATAGATCAGCTTTTTAAAGTCAACTTGTGCTTTGATATTTTGCTCCTCATAGAAAGCTGATGTTTCTGCAAAAATAACCACCCTGGGCGTAAATTCTGTCTATTCATTTAGAATATCACATATAATTTAGTTTGAATCTAGAAAAATTAAGGGCCCTTACTGTATCATGGTATTTCACTATAGAGATGGTATTTGAGACCTACATGGATACAGATCAGCCTGTGTATATTTACAGTCTGATCTGGATCCATGTTGTTCTCAAATATCATCCCTATAGTCTGTAGCAACGCAAAGAGAGCAGCATTGATCATAATTTAGCTGCACTTAGGTTAAGTCTGATCTGAATCCGTGATGGTCCAAAATGTCAAAAAGGCTTTTTTGCCACATTGAAATTATAGATGCTTATGAACATATATATTTATGTACTGTCATGATTTCAAACCATGTAAACTGCTGGATAAAGCTAAGAATTCTGAAAAAAATCTGTGTAATTCTAATTTATGAATAGTCTGATTTGACTAGCTGTTTAAAAATTGACAAAATAAAAGAATGAATGAAGAAATGTATGACATGCAGTTATGGAAAATAATTGAAAATGATTTTAAAAAAAAGCAAAATATGTTTTACATAACATATAACATAACAAAACTTAATGAATTAATGTATAGCGGACGAGAATTGACCTGGGAGCCTTCCATTCGATTAGCATGGGCTGCTATGCCAGGTCATTTCTCGTGAGGTATAGGCCTGCAGCCCAGTTTACAAACATACAAAAACATATAAAAATTGTTATGGCTCTTGGATTATCAAACCAAAATTTTAGTGCAATTTAGGAATGAATACAATTTAACCTAAAACGTTTTATAAAGTGAGAGTAAGCATTGGTTCTCTCGTATCAACCGCATTTTTTTGTGAAACACTAATGCCCCCAAAATGGCTTTTTTTGTTTTGAAGAAAAGGCTAATGTTAAGTTTCAGACAGACAGACAGACAGACGGACAGACAGACATAAGTAAAAGAATAATATGCCCGTGATCTTTCGATACGGGGGGGGGGGGGGGGGGGTCATAAAAATGACTAGTTAATTAATCTGAACATGATCACTATGTTTTAAAATGGTTTTGTTCACAAGATTATGAGAGCATTATGAACATACACATATACACATAGTTAAATGTGTCCTCTTAACCCTTTCCTAAACAAGACCGTGTTTTGACGTCTCTAATAGAAAAGGTATGGGAAACATTGAGACAAAAGAAGAAACTGCTGGTAATCAGCAGTTTCTCCTTTTGTGTCAATATTTTCTATGTCATATTTTACACAAATTCTATACTGAGCAAAAGTGAAAACGCTACACCTACTTTGCTTGCCATATTTCTTCAAAATACAACAAGTAAAAAAATCAAATGAAAGTGTTTCGCATTGTTCATTGACTTGGTTGTGCCAAGCACTAAACGTTTTGTGGATCTTAAGGTATACGACCCATCATTAAAATCTCCACTTTCTAGCCATGGGACATGCATCAAATTACACACACTTGTAAATACACTTCAAATAAGTTGATTCACCGTGCCGGATTTCAAGATTATGCTTCAAAAAGAAAATAATTTACAAATATCTTTTTACTCTATATTCATATGCAAGGGAGGTAATTTATAACATTTTTGTTAAATATTTCCATAATCATGCATCAATTCAAAATTCTAAACCGTTCAAAATGCTTATGTTTGTATTTGGAATGGAAATATAACACAGTTTAGGATTTACTGGCACTTTTCAAATTTCGTCTCTGGCTCTTTGGTGCTAATGATGGGTTGTATACGTTAAATACGGGGATGAAAATGTGACCCTTTTAATGTGACAGGGGTCCGTTTTATCAGGTGTACAATTTGAACGGAAATTTTACACAATTTAAACCTTCAGAAATCAAAGCAGAAGAATGCAAACCATGCAGGACTATACGATATGGCAGTCTCACAAGTTACCAGTCAGGAAATGTACAGAAGCTTGCATAACATTGTTTCAGAATTTAGAAAATGATGTTTGAAAAGCAGAATTTTCATTATGTTCCAAAGCTTTAACATTTTACAATGCAATCTCCATAGAAAATTGAAATCACTATTGCATGGACATCTGGAAACAATCCTAGTCGAAGAAAGTGTTAAAAAATCCCCTGTAAGGCCTGCATGATGTTGCAAAAAAACCAATTGAAAAGCGTGATACATTTGTGAATACCAAACATTTTAAATTCCCTATTTGTTTATGTAAAAGGGAGGTAATTCGCAAAATTGACAAATTAGACCTTGATTTTAGAGCTTGCTTCAAGACATAAGTGAGATTTTAAGTGTTTTTATAGCATTCCAGATATGATCCTTTCCGAAAAAATAATGAAGCGTTTTCTGCGCATGCGCATATACGGCATTCGATGAAATTGGCTCTAAACGCATTAAGGGTTGTTACTCTGACATTAAAGGAGACAAGGCAATGAAATTTCAACAAAACGCTTGCTGTGAGCCTGGGAAATAACGTCAAAATATATTTCATGCTATTAGTTCGATACTTTTCCAGCAATAAGAAATCTTGTAGTGTAGCGTTTTCAATTTTGTTCAGTATATATTTGATAATATTTTGTAATTTGTAGCAGTTTTTGAAGTGGATCACCTTCAAATTTTGTCCTTCGGGAAAGGGTTAAATAGCTTCATGCTATAACGGCATTGTGAATTTCAGATGGAAAATTTTTATCAATTTCATGTCGTTTTAATATAATTTATCTTTTAGGTTCAAGTTTATAGTGCTCCCCTATTTCCATTTAGCATCTTATATATTTTGCAAATTTTGCTGGCTAACTGGGATGGCTTTGGTTTAATTTATCAAGAATTTTTAGAAAGCTTTTCAAGTGAATTTAGAGTGCAGGAGGAAATGCTGATTTCTAGTATTTTTCAATTTCTTGCAATGCTTCCCATGTTATGGTGTCTCCTCTATTTGGTGACATTTAGTATCAGTTTTGAATTTGGGTAGACTTGTCTTGAAATTAGTTATTTGGGAAAGGGTTTGTGTCATTTTAGGATAATAGAGGTTTGTCAAAGAGTTATTCCCCTTGCGAAACTCTTCACAAAGAAAATTAAAAATGCACTGCCGGTGTTCCTGAGGGGGCACTAATTACTTCGGGCAAATTAGCGCTCTATTTTGTTTGTAGAAGATACGGTTTAAAACAATGTTTAGTTACACATTTAAGCTTGATTATACATCGAATTGTGCGCGAGCTGAATCACTTAGACCCCTAGATGTCAAAATCGGTCAAAATTTAAAATAAATGATTCATTATTTTTATCAGTTTCTTGTTTTATCTCTAATGTCATATTTTCGTAATGATCACGAGGCCCGTTCACTTGTCTGCGAATACATTTTGATGGGATCAATAGACGGTATATATCGACTCCTATATCTTCCGTGGTGTTGTAAAACCTTGTAATTACAGCTTAAATCAAACTTCAGTTACGAGGTTTTGCAATAACACCGGTGATTGGCATATTCCTAACCATTCAGCCAACGATATTTTGTTATTGAGAAGGCAGAACATTGTAACAACGAATTATCAAAGAACATTTACGGTGTTTTTGCCATTAATGGCGATTTCTCAGAGAGATTTTATCCTTTCTCCAACGACTGAATTTAAGGCTGGCTCAACTTTTAAAAGGAGTTACAAATGTACAGGCTGTAAAATATTTGATTTCTAAAGTAAAATATGAAATGTTTGAGCACAGAAAATATTGCCCAATGCGAAACTTCTGATGACCAGCATTAATGCATTATCTTCTTTTGCTTCAATATTTCCCAAGGTTTTCTCGATCAGGGACGTCAAAAGTCGGTGTCGTGTTCAACTGTATTCGATCAGAACAGTCTCAATATTTGCTGTCTTGGAAATAGAGAAACAAGTTTTGAAAAAATGAATAAATTACACTACAGGGTGTGGGGGCATTTGATCCCCCCGAAACGACTCTGGATCCGCCACTATGAACTAACCCCACTTGCTATTATGCATGATATTTGCTAAGCCTAGTTCTGATTGTACGCCTGTCCCTGACTCGTGAAAACATTCTGACAAAAGAATAAAACGATGATGGTAAGCATTTCCCCTTTGCCTCAGCGTTATAAACGATGGTTTGATCGATGACCGACCGGCCCCTGTTCGAACGAGCCTTCTTTTTTTTCTTTTTTTTTTCTCAAGATTTAATATTCGCATTGGCACGTTTCTTTGAAACATATCGGTGAGGAAAGGGTTCTGGAATGACAGGGTTTTTTGTTGCTGTTGAAAAGCCGATAACGTTGATTGTGATATACTGATAAGGCGATATTAAAGTAATGTACCGACGAGACTGTCAAACGTGTGATATGCCAGTAGGCCTATCTGCAAAACCCTTTGCATAGACAATACTGATCCCATCAATATTGACAATCGAAATGTACTTTAACCTTTAATCAGGCTGTAAAAATGATAATTTTGGACACCAATCAAAGACATGTGACAAATCAGACGAAATTGTCATTGAATGAAATTCGAAGGAAAAAAATCGAACAACCGAAATTAATAGCAATACGGTAATGAGACAGATCATCGGTATCATTATTTCAAAACCAAATATTGATCAATAATGCTAAACATCCCAGTCGGAGCGCAATTTAAGCATTAATTTTACTGATCAGGTTCCTTGTTTTTCGAATAAGAAGGGAAACGAACGTATTCATTGGCCTTTATTTTGAATATTTAATAGTGTCTTAATAAGACTTTTATTAAGACACTTTTTACTCGAGAACAGAAATCAACTTAAGTTTCGATACCGTTTCGATGATATGATATATTAGGCCTATAGCCTAATTATGAAATTTTATAGCTCACGGATGAATAATGGGATTTGGCTCGAGGAAATGCGAAGAGTGGGTATTTTAAGATTTCGAAATCATGCGGAATGCAGCATTTTCCATACGATATTTGCACTTTAATAATAATTCAATTTTGAACAGGATTCATATGGTGAAATGATTTGTATATTAACGGTAACATCCCAATTGGTCTACTCCCATTTCGTCTACTGTCTTTTTAGTGCCTTGAGTCCCAATTCGTCTACTGTCCCAACTCGTCTACTTTCATGTCAAATCATCAACTAACAACATCAATTTTTGTTTTAAGATATGAATTTAAGCCAATATATTAAAAAATGAAATAAAATGCAAACATTTTGATAAAAATCATATGATGTCATATTGATATACAAAGTATAGAAGAGTAGACGAAATGGGACTTTTGTCAAAAATAGTAAACGAATTGGGAGTAGACGATTTGGGAGTAGACGAAATGGGATTAAACCATATTAACAGACCATTATATGTTTTCTTTTCCAAAATTTTAATCCAAAACGGAGTCAATCTAGATTTCTTTTGTGGAGTTTTCTCGTTATTTCCGTATCTCAAAATCTTCTCCGGCCTTTGAATGACGGACATAAAACATAATACATGTAGTTATAAATGAATAATACTAACTTCGGAAGATATCTCGATCTCATTGGAGGGACTGGGGATTTCGGAGAGTGATAATTGTCGTCGATTTCTATTTGCAACTCTAGAAACTATGGTTGAAATTTGTTCGGCCGCTTCTAGAGTCTTTGTATATTCTGACGATTTTTGCTCGTTTTAGTTTGTCTGGTGGGTTTCTTCGTCAAAATACTTGGTATATTTCTATTTGGTACATAGTCAGGATTGTTTTTATCAGTTCTGTCTGGCTTTCCCAAAATAAAGTGGCATCCACAAACTTTCACGTTATTTGTAAGTGTTTTTAAACTCAAGTTCTGTCTAACCGAAGCATGAATCCAACGCATTTTTAATGCCGAATTTTTTGGAAAAGTGAAGAATCTACAATAATTTGACAGTTTATTCCGTCTATGATCACACCCATACACGCAACAATGATCGTGTCCGCCCATTTTTTCGATTTAACGAATCACAGTAGCAGATTAATCCGTCACGCTTATTATCCCATTATAGAATGATTATCGACTTGCCCCCTCAAGGGAAACCGATAGTTGAATTACGGCTTGTGCGCATGCGCGTTATTTGCTTGAAATTCCTCTATTTATCTATTAGGTTCAAGTTTAAAGTGCACCCTATTTTCAATTATACCGCTAAATGATACATTGGCATTTTTTGAAACCTTTTTTGCACTAGCGCTATAATTTTTCCATTAGTAAAATGATATTACAAATAAAAATATATTTATGCAAAACAATTTTTTTTCTGCCTATTCCCATAATGATGGAGTAGAATTAAATTAAAGCAGGCAATATAGGATAAGATCAGACTGCCTTACAAAGCTTTGGTCATATCAGCAAATCAATGTGAACAGAATGAGAACCATGGTTTTAAAAAAACGTGAAATACAGGACAATAATTTTGTCAGGAAAATGGAAGAAAAATTCAATACAAATATAATTCAGTAGACAACTTTGAAGGAAAAGAAGAAAATAATGGATACCAGCATTTTTTCCTTTCCACCTACAAAATTAAGGGAATTTGAAAGTCAGGATTTTTATTTTCATTTTACTAGAACATTTAAATGTAGGTGATCGATTGAAATTCATATTTAAAAGAAGTTATAAAGACATTAAAGGAATTTCTTGTCTTGTGTCAACAATATTTATTTGCTACAAACAATTTTGTGTATTTACATGAAAAGTAAGGGTTTGAAATTTTCATTTTAAAGAGACCGGTCATTTTAATAAAATAAATTATCTTTCACGTTAAATTCGGAATGCTCTTTGAAAATGTTAACATAATTGCGATGGATAAAAGGAGTGAATCATGGATAAGAAATCATTAAGGTACAAACGTTTTTCTATATTTTGTAATTTAATAGATTTCTGATTTTTCTATTTTCTTAATTTTCTTCTTTTTCTTTTCTTTTTTTCTTTTCCAGATATACTCTTTTTCAAGATGTTTCTTGAATGATTCTTTTTAATGTAAAAAAATACTTAAACCTTTCCCAGATGACAAAAATATGGTTTAAAAATTCAGTCCCATTTCTGTTTAAATTTTATTTTTCTTCTTAATAAGGTTCAAAACACCAAAAACTCAGAAGAAAATAATAATAACGAGCCGGGACTTTAAGTCCGGGGAGCTAATGTCACAGCCCTTGTGTCCGCGTCGGCGTCAGCGTCCGCGTCGGCATCGGCGTCAGCATCAGGTCTTCATTTGAAAAAAACTTTAACCTGGTCTATATCTCAGGCACTATTTGAGATACAGCCTTGATATTTCACACATGGATACCTCCTGACAATACCTTTCATTTGGGACCATGACCTTTGTCCTAGTGACCTTGACCTCGGAGTTTGCCCTACTTTTGAAAAACTTTAACCTGGCCAATATTTCATGCACTATTGATGATACAGCCTTGACATTTCACACATGGATACCTCCTGCCTAGAACTTTCATTTGGGACCATGACCTTTGACCTTGTGACATTGACCTTGGAATTTGACCTACTTTTTAAAAATTAAGCTGTTTTTGTGACAAGCACCTGTATAGGCGAGCTACGTTATCCCTGGCAAATCTTGTTTTTGCAAGCTAATAGAGGAAAAAAAGAAGAAAAAGTTATTACGCTAACGCTTGTACTACATAGCAATGCCTTCTTTTCCTCTTATGTTTATACATTGATTGGGAAAGATATATGGCCGTCACTCTTAGAGGGACCTTATGGGAAACCCATAAAATCAAACTTGTACCAAAATGTACCAGCAGAGGTCAACCTGGCCCTGGTTTCTCAAAAAAACTTAAGTACATACTCATGAGTACATGCTCAACTTCAATGGAATACTCTCCAACATTGAAAGGTATTCGATTGGAGTTCACTTGGATTTCGTGTGATTTGAGTACAGTGCTGCAGTTCAAGTCAGAGAACGTACTTATGTTTTTTTGAGAAACGGGGGCCTTATTATGTTGTATTTGAAAAATGCCTATAAAAAGACAAGGGAAACATCATCATCATCATCATCATCATCATCATCATCATCATCATCATCATCATCATCATCATCATCATCATCACCACCATCATCACCACCACCAGCAGCAGCAGCAGCAGCGTTTTGATTGACATGCATGTGGTGGGACTTGTCCAGCGTTATATATAGTGAGATTCTGTCCAGTTATATGGCTGGCTGCATGCATTGCAGACTTCACTGTCTTTCCCTCTCCAAACAATGTCACCCATTAATGGTTTGATATCTTGAACATATGTGGAGGAGCAGCTGGAGGCTCGGTAAGGGTGTTGTGGTAGTACTGGTATGAGAAACGCCGGGAATCCATGGTTAGTTGCTCCAGCCGTCGCAATATGATCAAAGAAGTTGAAAATGGCGTAAAACCCCAATAAACCAAACCAAAGTTCCCCTCTCCATGTCTTCCTGTCAAAGATATTGACAGATGGCAGTTGACAGACCACCATATCTGGTGTCTTTCTCGGTCAGTTCTTTTCATTAAAGTTTCGGTCTGCTGACAGCATGTTTACCTTGGACTTCTAGCCTGTTTGCCTGCTACAATACAATACATGCACAGCTAGTATAGAATAAGATCAGACTGAACATACATGCATGCTGATCTTATTCTATACTACCTGCATTAATTCAGAATCTGAGTGGAATGAAGAGGGTTCATAAATGCATAAATTTATAAATGTTTCATGAGCCAATAAGCCTCCCTTTTAACACATTCCCACTTTTTCATGCTTTTGGATGCCCCCGAAGAAAAAATAAACTTGAGATATATTGAGAAAACAGAAGAAAATCCTGATAATCAGCATTATCTCCTTTTGCCTCTATATTTACATGATATATTTAACAGAAATCCCACCTTTTTCAACATCCATTTTGTCATCAGCAGTAGCCGGGCCCGTTAGCTCAGTCTGTAACGTCGAAGTCTGTCAATGCAGTGGTCGGCCAGTATCCATTCTGACATTTAGCAATAGTCATTTGTTTCTTACCAATGGGTGTGAATCATCTATGTGAGAGAGCAACTGCGAAGGCTCAGTTTGGATATTGTGTTGGTACTGGTGAGAGAAATACCAGGAACCCATGGGTAGGTGCTCCAGCGGCGCGATATAACCATAGCAGTTGAAAACAGCGTAAAAAACCAACAAATCAAATTGTCATCTGCAGCAGCTTTCGAATTGGACAATCTTAAAATTTTGTTGTCTGGTAATGGCTAAATGAACAAAGTCTTACATATAATTATGTTTTATTTCTAACTTGTAGTGGGAGTAATGGTCGAGGGTCCTGGGTGACAGTTAAACAGAGACTCAGTGATATCCGGGTGTTGGCCGACGATACCGATGATGACCTGACATCAGTGGCGGAGGCCCTTTATCAGGCCTCGTTATTGAACAAGCTTCAACATAACCCGCGCATGGTCAAGGCATACAAGGCCGTAATAAAGGCCCTTTTTCCTGTGGTACCGCAAGTGAGTGTCTCAGTTTTATCTAAAGCTATAAGATCTCAATATCATCCGTTTTTGAAGAAAAGCAGCAATATTTTCTGTGCTTATTCATCTCATATTTATTTTATATCTATACTAATTTTGTTGTCTGCAACACCTTTTAAATCGAAAAAAAAAGTATTGTTGGAAGAGGGTTAAAGAATCTGCTAAATAACCCACACATGGTAAAGGCCTAGAAGGCTATTTTTCCCGTGGTGCCTCAGTTAAGGTACTTGTATTTTATCAAAAGTTATTATGTTCTCACTATTTTCTGTGCTATTAGGCCTACATCCAAAAATAATGTTTGGAAAAGAGTTAACCCATTCCCAGACAGCAAAAATTTATGCTTGTCCAAATTGAAAGAAATTGCAGACGACAATTTTAATGTGTTGAAATTTCAAAATTTTACAATTTTTAAGGTAAAAAAACATTGTGGAAAATGAAGAAATTACTTATCACAAGCAATTTCTCCATTTTCCACGATGTTTTCCTATGCCTTTATCTTTTTTGGCATCAAAAGGCGTCACTGTGTGGTAATGGGTTAAGATCTCAATATTTTCTGTGCTATTTCATCCAAATATATTGTTTGGAAAAGGGTTAACCCATTTACAGACGGCAATATTTTAGACTGATCAAAATTCAAAGATATTGCAGACAACAATATCTAATTTTGCATTTCTTTGGTCTTCCTTAGTAGAAAACATTGTGGGAAAATGAATAAATTACTGGTCACAAGCAATGTCTTCATTTTCCAAAATGTTTTCCAAAGCTTTTATCTTGTGGGGATTCGACAGGAGTCATTGTCAAGGTTAATCTTATCAAAAGCTATACGGTCTCGATATTTGCTGGGCTATTTCATCCCATATTTTCTCTAAAATCATCTGCAGCCATTTTGTTAAAAGCAACATCTTTTTAATAAATTTGGAAAACATATTGTTTGGAAAAGGGTTAAAGAATCTTCAACATAACCCGCGCATGGTCAAGGCATACAAGGCTGTCATTAAGGCCCTTTTTCCTGTGGTACCGCAAGTGAGTTTCTTAGTTTTATCAAAAGCATTGAGATCTCAATATTGTCGGTTTTCAACAAATTCCCCTTAACTTCAGCTTGTTTTATAAGCTGCAGTTATGAGGTCAGCGATATTTTCTGTGATACCGCAAGTAAGTTGCTGAATTTTATCAAAAGTTATTAAGATCTCAATACTTTCTGTGCTATTTCATCTCAAAATATTGTTTGGAAAAGGTTTAACCCTTTAACAGACGGCAATATTTTAGACTGATCCAAATTGAAAGATATTGCAGACGACAATATCTAGTTTTGCATTTCTTTGGTCGTCCTTAGCAGAAAACATTGTGGGAAATGAAGATATTGCTTGTCACAAGTAATCTCTTCATTTTCCATGAAGTTAACTATATAGCCTATATCTTGTGGATCATCATAATCATCATCATCATCATCATCATCATCATCATCATCATCATCATCATCATCATCATCATCATCATCATCATCATCATCATCCATTATCTTATCAAAAGCTATAAGTTCTTAATATTTTCTGTGCTATTTCATCCCAAATTTTCTCTATTTCTACACCCATTGTGTTGTCTGCAACACCTTTTTATACGCCCGTCGAAGACGGGACGTATTATGGGATCACCCGTGGCGTCCGGCGTCCAGGCGTCTGGCGTCCGGGCGGCATCCACTTCTTTGTCCGGAGCATAATTCTGTCACCTTAAGTCCGATTGACTTTAAACTTGGCAGTTATATTCTTCTTATCAATACGGAGTGCAGTGCACAAGAATCATAACTCTACCTGCACGGCCGCTTATCTACTAAATCACAACATTTTGTTGTGTATGAAAAAAAGTTTAGAGGATATCCGGTTGGCAGTTAGAGGAGCCGACAAATCGGCGGGTGAAAGGTGAGTCTCGTCTTTTAATCGAAATGTTCTTTTTTCTAGCTCGAAAATCAAAAATCGGAGAATGTCATACAACCCATTATTCATTTTCACATATTTGTGAGCCCCATCCTAACCCCAATTACCAGAGATTGAACGGAAATTCATTTTCTCCCGTTGCAAGGGTAGCCCCAATATTGACATTTCGTCAATCATGATGAGCGTTTGTCCACTTTCTGAGGATGAATGGCCCAAAGCCTGTGTGTATTATAAATTAGTTGTATGTAAATTACATCGCGCAAACAATATTTTGATAACTTACTGTCGATCTTTGAAGAAAATCAGTTCTTCCGGTCAGTTTGTGCGTTAGAGGATAGGTTGTGAGGAAGAGGATAGGTTGTGATTTAGAAGACAGAATGCATTCATCGCATTCAATACCAAATTTTGTCATTGTGCGTTCTCTTTTTAGAATTTCATACACCTGATATTCTTGTCTGCTACATCTTTTGCTTCGGAAAAGTCAAATATTTAGCCATTTTGGTAATGGTGAAGTGTTTTCAAAAGTGTTTTCAAAATGACACAATTTTGGACTGCTTTATTTATAAAGAGTTACAGATGTGAGAAGTATATGTTTGAGGGCGTAAATATTGAGGGAAGTGCTGATAATCAACAATTTCTTCTTTCTCTCGATGTTTTCCGAAACTATTTTACAAGGGAGTTATAAAATATATCTTGTATGGGATAGGATTTTTGAAGAAATCTTCATGAAGGAAATCAACTTCCTCTTGTTCCGTTGCTTTTACATGATGTGTAAATGGGATTATTTAACCCTTTCTCATACAAGGCATGGTATAACGTACTTACTAGAAAGGGATTGTAAAGTATTGACACAAAAGAAGAGATTACTGTTAATCAGCAATTTGTAGGCATATAATTATGATTGATGACTTAATATCAAACATATTGAATAAATAAACAAGAAGATCTATGGATAAACAAGATTTACAGACCTGTATTTTTGACACGTCTTTATTGTCTCCGGTTTTTCCACTTCTTACGCTTTATATTTCAAAGAGGCTAGATTCTACTTGAGAGCATACAAAATGGTTGGAATATTGCACAGTATTTACTTTGAATAGTATAAAAGTTCACATGAAGACGCACAGAGTACAGACAGACACACAGAGTACAGACAGACAGAAAGAAACACAAAGGATAGTGAATATTTATATCAAACATTGTTATAAATATATTATGCATAACAGCGGCGGATCCAGGATTTCTGTGAAGGGGGTTCGGACATTCTACAGGGGGTTTCAGACATACAGAAGGGGGGTTCGTTTTCTTAGTTTCATGCAATTTTGACTGAATTTCTGCATGAAAATGAAATAATCAGGCTACTGAGGGGGGTTCGTTCGGACCCCCCGAACCCCCTCTGGATCCGCCACTGCATAAGAACCTTATATTCATTTAGATGAGATAATGTAATATGATATATATAACTGGTGTGTAAAAGGGTTTTTCTATATCATATCACAATGAACTCATACTCTGTCAAATAAAAATGACACAGTGATTCTTAAAGTGACATTTCAGAATTTTTTGTCATAAATTTTACTTTTATTTTAATCTGAAAGAGCATATTTCCTTATGAAAATTTTAAGCCAAAATATTGCGCCGTTTACGAGAAATTTATTTTTTTGTGTTAAAATTGAACAAATTGTTGTGGACAACAGTTCGGATTTATATGCAATTTATCGATTATGTCTCAACTTTAAATGCGTGTATCTCGCTTATTGGCAACAACTTCAAAAAAACTAATAGTATTTATACTCATTAGAATAACCAATCTTGGCATCAACACATACTTTAAAAAATTGAAATTGGAATGAAATGTCCCTTTAAGTGAAATAAGGGTTTAATCTTTGGACAAGACTAGTCTAGTAATGAGAGTATTTCGGTTCGGCTTAATTCGCATAAAAACAATGATAAATGGTATTGAATGCGATGAATACATTCGGTCATCTAAATCACAACCTATCCTCTTACTCACAACCTATCCTCTAACACACAAACTGACCGGAAGAACTGATTTTCTTCAAAGATCGACAGTAAGTTATTAAAATATTGTTTGTGCGACGTAATTTACATACAACTAATTTATAATACACACAGGCTTTGGGCCATTCATTCTCAGAAAGTGGACAGACGCTCATCATGATTGACGAAATGTCAATATTGGGGCTACCCTTGCAACGGGAGAAAATGAATTTCCGTTCAATCTCTGGTAATCGGGGTTAGGATGGGGCTCACAAATATGTGAAAATGAATAATGGGTTGTATGACATTCTCCGATTTTTGATTTTCGAGCTAGAAACAAGAACATTTAGATTAAAAGACGAGACTCACCTTTCACCCACCGATTTGTCGGCTCCTCTAACTGCCAACCGGATATCCTCTAAACTTTTTTTCATACACAACAAAATGTTGTGATTTAGTAGATAAGCGGCCGTGACCTGGCTTATTTTTTTAGTTATTGCCCTTTGTTGTTTTTCATACTTGAATCTTGTCTGGAGTATATCTCTTAAAGTATAACAGCTAGGATCATGAAATTTCATGGGTGTATAGATCTCACGAAGGGGGAGTGCAGCGCACAAGAATCATAATTCTACCTGGTCTATTTCTTTTTAGTTATTGCCCTTTGTTGTTTTTCATACCTGAATCTTGTCTGGAGTATATCTCTTAAAGTATAATAGCTAGGATCATGAAACTTCATGGGTGTATAGATCTCACTCACCAAGGGGGAGTGCAGTGCACAAGAACCATAACTTTACCTGGCCTATTGTTTGAGTTATTGCCCTTTGTTGTTTTTCATACATGTATCTTGTCTGGAGTATATCTCTTAAAGTATTATAGCAAGGATCATGAAACTTCATAGGTATATATAGAACTCACTCACCAAGAGGTAGTGCAGTGCACAAGAACTTTAACTCTACCTAGCCTATAATTTGAGTTATTGCCCTTTGTTGTTTGCATACTTGAATCTTGTCCAGGGCATATCTCGAAAAGTATAATAGCTAGGACCATGAAACTTTTACCAACCCGCTCCCCCTGTTGACATAAAGCAGTGTTATGGGCGTATCTTGTGACAGTTTGACACCTTGTTAAATTTAGAAAAAGAAATATTGTTTTGAAAAGGCTTGAAGATTAATCTCTTTAACATAATCCACACCAGGGGCCCGTATAATCAACGGTCATACGATTTTTTGCTTAATTACTGTAATTATTCTAATAAACGCCAATATTCTAATAAACGCCCATCCCCTAAATCTGTGCAGGCTGATCATTGTCTATACTGTATCATATAGCTGGAATGCAAGGCTTTATTAGTCCCCTACCGGCGAAGCCGAAGGGGACTTTAGGTTTGCACTCTGTCCGTCAGTCCGTCTGTCCGTCTGTCCGTCTGTCTGTCTGTCTGTCCGTCAGTCCGGTGAATTAGTTTTCCAGACTTTTTTTCTAAACGGGGGTAGCTATTGAGCTGATTTTTGGTATATAGACCCGCATTGATGGGTTACAGAACAAGTTTGAGTTTCGTTCCGGTCCAGTGATTTTTGAGGAAGATACGGATGCTGGACTTAGAAAATTACTGGGAAATTACAGTTTTCCAGACTTTTTTTCTCAACGCTTGCAGGTATTGAGCTGATTTTTGGTGTATGAACACATATAAGTGAGTTACAGAACAAGTTTGAGTTTCGTTCCGGTCCAATGATTTTTGAGGAAGATACGGATGCTGGACTTAGAAAATTTCTGGGAAATAACAGTTTTCCAGACTTTTTTTCTCAACGCTTGCAGGTATTGAGCTGATTTTTGGTATATGAACACATATAAGTGAGTTACAGAACAAGTTTGAGTTTCGTTCCGGTCCAATGATTTTTGAGGAAGATATGGATGCTGGACTTAGAAAATTTCTGGGAAATAACAGTTTTCCAGACTTTTTTTCTAAATGCTGGCAGCTATTGAGCTGATTTTTGGTATGTAGACTCGCATTGATGAGTTACAGAACAAGTTTGAGTTTCGTTCCGGTCCAATGATTTTTGAGAAAGATATGGATGCTGGACTTAGAAAATTTCTGGGAAATAACAGTTTTCCAGACATTTTTTCTAAATGCTGGCAGCTATTGAGCTGATTTTTGGTATGTAGACTCGCATTGATGAGTTACAGAACAAGTTTGAGTTTCGTTCTGGTCCAATGATTTTTGAGGAAGATACGGATGCTGGACTAAGAAAATTACTGGGAAATTACAGTTTTCCGGACTTTTTTTCTAAACGCTTGCAGGTATTGAGCTGATTTTTGGTATATGAACACATATTGATGAGATACAGAACAAGTTTGAGTTTCGTTCCGGTCCAGTGATTTTTGAGGAAGCTACGGGTGCTGGACGTAGAAAAATTCTGGGAAATCACAGTTTTCCAGACTTTTTTTCTATAAGCAGGCAGATATTGAGCTGATTTTTGGTATGTAGACTCGCATTGATGAGTTACAGAACAAGTTTGAGTTTCGTTCCGGTCCAGTGATTTTTGAGGAAGATACGGATGCTGGACTTAGAATTTTTTGGGCTTCTTTTTCTAAACACATATATAAAGCCGGTAGGGGACTTAGTATTGTTTTGCAATACTTCAGAATGCTTGTTGATAACCAATTCCCACAGAATGACGCTTTTCACACCCTGCCAGATCAAAGCTTTGAAAAACACTGTGGAAAATGAAGAAATTGCCTGTCACAACATTGCTTGTTCCCTAGCCATTTGTAACAGGGAAGTGAAAACCATAGGGCTTGTTTCGGAAAGGGTTAATAAAGGATTGAAAACATAAAAACTTAACCCATTACCAAACGACAAATTTTGGACTGGTCCAAATTCAAAGATGTTGCAGATGACAATTTAAAGTTATGGGAATTTATAATCTTTTGGTCTTTTTTTGGTAGAGAACATTGTTGGAAATGAAGAAATTGCTTGTCACAAGCAATTTCTTCATTTTCCACAAGGTTTTCCCAAGCCATTTGCGTTAGGGGAGTCAAAAAGAGTCAATGTGTGGTAATGGGTTAAAGAGAAGGGAGAAAACTTAAAGATGCATGTTAGTTATTTGTGTTATCCCCCTTGAATTATAAATTTAACTCTTGAACAATAATAAGGAAAAGGTTGTTTTAACCCTTTCCCAAGCAACAAAATTTTAGGTGATCCACTTCAAAAACTGCCACAAATGACAAAATGGCAGTTATTAAAGATAGAATTTGTGTAAAATATGGGATAGAAAATATTGAGACAAAAAGGAGAAACTGTTGGTTATCAGCAGTTTCTTCTTTTGTCTCAATGTTTTCCCAAGCCATTTCTTCTAGGGACGTCAACACCAGGTCTTGTTTGGGAAAGGGTTAAAGTCTTAAATCTCCGAATCATGGTTATATTAACTGGGTTATGCATTCAAGGCTGTTGTAGACAACAACAAAAAAATGGCTGTTGATAAATATAGTCTGATGGGAAATTTGTGAACAATGTAGCACAAAAATCATTGAGACAAAAGGAGAAAATGTTGATTGTCAACAAAGAGCAGATCAGATGCTCTGCTTGACAACAAAAATGTTTTTGTATTTGTTTATTTTATACATGTGCTTGAAATATTTACGGCTTTGTCAATAAAGGCGTTTAGACCTTTGTTTGTGCAAACAGTAAGTGTGTAAATCAAAGAAAATCATTTTGATTATTTGAGATATCTTGTCTCACAACAAGTCTGTCTTGTTCAACACTCAAATGATCCTGCCTACTCTTCATTCTTTAAAAAAAAATATTATAAATCTGAACTGGCAATTTCTCAAAAAAACTACAACAACAACAACAACAAAATGACTGTCAGTGTCCGTCTCATGCTCTTACGCTCTTACACTGGGCTATCGGAGCAATTTTACTAAACATTTGTCAATAGATCATCAATTTTAGAGAGGTATGAGACACACTGGCGGATCTAATCCAAGTCTCCTCTAATGTAAATAAGCTCTTTGCTATTTTGATTTTTAACTCCACTGGCCGACAGGCCAGCGGGCTGTTGTCATGGCACTGTGTCCGTCGTGCGTCCGTGCGTGCGTCCGTGCATGTGTCTGTCCGTAAACTTTTCCTTTAAAAATCTTCTTCTCAAAAACTACCAGATGGATTTCAACCAAACTTAACAGGAATAATCCTTGCGTGACCCTCTCTCAGATACCTTCAAAGAATTTTGATTAAAAAAGAAAGTCTGGAGTTATCTGCCCTTGAATGTCAAAAATGGCCGTTTTGACTTTATTTTCACTCTAGCAATTACAAATATTGACCACTCAAGACAAAACTTGGACAGAATGATGGTGTCTTTAAGATCTTGTCTGGGTATAATTTTCAGCCTGATCTGAATTTGTCATCATGAGTCATGTGCCCTTGAAATTGACAAAATTGCCATTTTCAGGTTTATTTTGTTTTTGTTTTCACTTCAGCAACTACAGATATTAACCAATCAACACAAAACTTGGACGGAATGATGGTGACTATAAGATCTTGCTTTGGTGCAATTTTTAGCTTGATCTGAAGTTTGCATCATGAGTTATGTGCCCTTGAAATTGACAAAATTGCCATTTTCGGCTCTATTTTGACTTAGTGTTCACTCGATCAACTACAAATATTGACTTATCAAGACAATACTTGTACAGAATGCTGGTGACCATAAGATCTTACCTTCCTGTAATTTTCAGCTTGATTTGAATTTTACATCATGAGTTATGTGCTCTTGAAATTGACAAAATGCCATTTTCGGCTCTATTTTGACTTTGGTTTTACTCTTGCAACTACAAATATTGACTTATCAAGACAATACTTGTACAGATTGTTGGTTACTATAAGATCTTGCCTTGATATAATTTTCAGCTTGATCTGAACTTTACGTCATGAGTTATGTGCCCTTGAAATTGACAAAATTGCCATTTTTGGCCTTATTTTCACTCTTACAACCATTAGTATTAATTAATCAGTACAATAACTTTCGCAGAATTTTACTGACCATAAGATCTTACTTGCTTGTTTTCAGCTGCTTGTTTGTGCAGCCTGACCCTTTGAAATTGCATTCAACAAGACAAACAATCAGGCCTGTGGAGCGCTTCCAGACCGCCAGGGCTGTCTAGTTAGCTATTTTTGTGAAAAATCAAAATATCAAAGAGCGTATTTACATCAGTAAAGTCTTGGATTATGGCGGATCCAGAGGGGGTTGTTGTGGTGGAGGTCAACCAAACCCTCTGCAGCCTGATTATTTAATTTCCATGCAGAAATTCTCTCAAAATGAACCCTTCTATATGTATGATCAAACCCCCTTCACAAAAATCCCGAATCCACCGCTGAGTCAACCACGTAATCATTGCAAACAATTTACACAAAGCAATGGCAAGATGTTGAGGTTTGTTAGGCATTACATTTTACATTGTATTTGCGCACCCGAAGCAGCTTTCAAATTGGAATAAATTTCAACATCCAAGTTTAGTTACTTTTGAAAGACCTCAAAGCGAATTTTTAGCAGAAAATATGAGATGTCATTGAAGACTAATATCTAAATCAAAGGATATATCTTTGCTTTTCAACAAAAACCTTGTAACTGCAGCTTATCTTAAGCTGCAGTTATGAGGTTTTTGTTGAAAAGCAGCGACATATATGGTTGGTCCCATAAATAAGAATTGTGATGTCCCTCCTATTTAAACAAGGCAGTGATAACAAAATTATAGAACATACTTGACAGATGTGAGGTCATTCAAACATAAAATGTAATGGAATTAAAAAATACTGTGGAAAAAGAAAAAGTTTTCTAACCTAGTTGATTAGAATTTGTTGGATTTGTGATTGCAAAGATGGCTCAAAAAAGATATAATAATTTAACATTAATAGCATTTATTGAATTATGATCTGAATTTAACCTGCCCTGAAATTCAAGTGAGGGAAACACACATAACCGCCTTTCAAGAAGTGATTCTGATTTCAAGTTCCAGATAGATAAAGCTTTGGAAAAAATTTTGGCAAACAAAGAAAAAGCTAACAAGCAGATTGTTTTCCTGTGTCTGTCTGTGCTATATTGTACACAATTTTATCTTTACCCATTTTTGTTGTCTGAAGCAGTTTTGTATTTGGACAAGTCAAAAATTTTGTCATCTGGTATCATGGGCTAGCCAGAAATTTATTTGTATTACGCACAAGCGCCGTAGGCCCGAGAGGGGGAGAACACAAGAGGGGATATATCCCCACTCTTAATGGGGATTGATGGGTGCATTTTGAGACACAAAAAGGCCTTAACTGACCATAAAAACGATACAGAGCATTTTACGACCTATTCGTGATTTTTTTACATTACACATGTGCGTATTATGCGTAATGGGCGCTACGCCCTTGGGTATTGGATTAACAGAAAAAAAAAGTGATGGCTAGCTATTTTCTTTCCAAAAACGAATAAAATAAAATGCAATAGTCATGTATTTTTCTTTACTTAACATGTTTTTGTGTAAACTGGAATATTCAAAATGCAAAACTAATGTTGATTTGGTTTGAAAGCTTTATGGAATTTGGCTTCATAAAAAAGAGATATGACAGGGTTATTATTTTCAAAAGATTGTGATAGTTTAGTTTGTACAAGAATTATTAAAGGGATGAAAGTTCATTCAAATAGGAATAGCAGTGGAATCAGAGGGGATTATAGTCACATGACATGTGTCCTTCCTTATTTGAACTTTTTAGCTCACCTGAGCACGAAGTGCTCGAGGTGAGTTATTGTGGTCACTTTTTGTTCGGTGTCCGTTCGTCCGTACGTCCGTCTGTCCGCTCTGACCGTCCGTCCGTCAACATTTGGGGTGTTTACACTCTAGCATCCACAAAAGTTAGGCAATCTTGATCAAACTTGGCCAAAACAAGTAGGATCATAAGTTCTCAGACAAGTTCGATTATGGGCCTGATCGGACCAGAAAGTGTGGAGTTATCTTCCCTTGAATGTCAAAAAATGCTGTTTTTAAGTTTGTATACTCTCTAGCATCTACAATTATTGATCGATCAAGACAAAACTTGGACATACTGTTGGGGACCATAAGATCTCGGATGAGTTCGATTTTCAGTCTGATCTGACCAGAAAGATGAGAGTTATGTCCCCCTGAATTGGGCAAAATTGCCATTTTTGGCTGTTTTCAACCTTGTTTACACTCTAGCATCTACAATTATCAATAAATCAAGACAAAACTTGGACACAATGTTGCGGGCCATAAGATCTTGGATGAGTTTGATTTTCTGTCTGATCTGAGCAGAAAGTCGAGAGTTATGTGCCCTTGAATTTGACAAAATTGCCGTTTTCAGCTGTTTTCGACCTTGTTTACCCTCTAGAATCTACAATCATTTATCAATCAAACCAAACTTGGACACAATGTTGGGGACCATAAGATCTTGGATGAGTTGGATTTTCAGTCTGATCTGAGGAGAAAGTTGAGAGTTATGTGCCCTTGGATTTGACAAAATTCCTGTTTTTCAGCTGTTTTCGACCTTGTTTACACTTTAGAATCTACAATTATTAATCAATCAAGACAAAACTTGGACACAATGTTGGGGACCATAAGATCTCGGATGAGTTCAATTTTCAGTCTGATCTGGCCAGAAAGATGAGAGTTATGCGCCCTTGAATTGGGCAAAATTGCCCTTTTGGGCTGTTTTTGACCTTGTTCACTCTCTAGAATCTACAATTATTGATAAATCAAGAGAAAACTTAGACACAATGTTGGGGACCATAAGATCTTGGATGAGTGTGGTTTCCAGTCTGATCTGATCATAGAAAAGTCAAGAGTTATGTGCCCTTGAATTTGACAAAAATGCCATTTACGGCTTTTTTTCAACCTTGTTTACTTTCTAGAATCTACAATTATTAATCAATCAAAACAAAACTTGGACGCAATGTTGGGGACTATAAGATCTTGGATGAGTATGATTTTCAGTCTGATATGTTCAGAAAGTCGAGAGTTATGTGCCCTTGAATTTGATAAAATTGCTGTTTTTGACTGTTTTTAACCTTGTTTACACTCTAGAATCTACAATTATTGACCAATCAAGACAAATTTTGGACACAATGTTGGAGACCGTAAGATCTCAGATGAGTTTGGTTTTCAGTCTGATTTGAGCAGAAAGACGAGAGTTATGTCCCATCTAATTTGATAAAATTGCCATTTTCGGCTGTTTTCGACCTTGTTTACACTCTAGAATCTACAATTATTTATCAATCAAAACAAAACTTGGACACAATGTTGGAGACCATAAGATCTCAGATGAGTTTGATTTTCAGTCTGATCTGATCAGAAAGTTAAGAGTTATGTGCCCTTGAATTTGATAAAATTGCCATTTTTGGCTGTTGTCGACCTTGTTTACACTCTAGAATCTACAATTATCAATCAATGAAGACATATCTTGGACACAATGTTGGAAAATATAAGATCTTAGATGAGGTTGATTTTCAGTCTGATCTGACCAGAAAGACGAGAGTTATGTGCCCTTGAATTTGATAAAATTACCATTTTTGCTCTTTTCGACCTTGTTTACACTACAATTATTTAAAGACAACAATGTTACATAAGAGCGCGAATGAGTTTGATTTTCACAACGTTATTGACCATAAGTTCATATTCAGTCTTAAAGTCATAAATATCAATTGAATTGAACATAAGTGTTGCTCATATCATTTTGGTTCAGGTGAGCGATATAGGACCATCATGGTCCTCTTGTTCTGTATATTTGAGACCGAGGGTCTTTTCTTCGATCCGCTTCACATTGCCCACTGCAGCTATTGGTCGGGGATGGTCCAATTTGCCACAGTGGTACTGTTCAGTTTATCTCGCTTGGCAGTGGAGTTCGCATTAATAAAACACAAGTTCAATGTTCAATTTCATATCTTCTTTTATTTTGGTGGACACTAATTATTATTATTATTATCACAATGTTATTACAGTAAGACAAGCACTGACAATTTTATATTCTGAAGTTCAATTTCTAAATTCACTGACTTAATTTCAAGTACTAAATTCTATTCTGATTCTATTCTGATGAAAACCTAAGATGTTCATATCTTTTATACCTAGAATTTATCAATCATAATTAGCCAATAGAATTCAAGATTACAAAGATAATATTTTTAGCCAATAAGAGTTAACATTCAAATATTTGAAATCTAATTGAGAACATAAGAACATGATAATCAATCTAGATCAGTATCAACAATATAGGATTATTATCACAAAGGTATGTGTCAAGCTTTGGCACATTCTTAACATCAATCAAGTACTCTATAGTCAGGAAATGATAATCAGGTATAATAATCAATTTGATATAATTTTAAGCTTGAAGCCATTTGCTTCCAGACATGAGATCATATACAATGTTTTCATAACTTTGATTAAACAGTTGGGTTTTAAGTTAATACCAAATTTAAGCTATTTCCTTTTCCAATTTAAATAAACAATTTCAATTTTTACAATTTTATAAAATATTGCGACAAATGGTGCAACACAAAATTTCATTTTCAGTTGCATGGTTACACTTTCCACCTTCTTGGAAAAAGATTGTCCTCAATCTCCATTATTAATAAAAGAAAATATGAATAACAATACATCATATCAATGTTCAACAATTGACAGAAATACATTCATTCATTACTTTCACACTACCAGCTGGGTTTGAATCATACACATTTACATTCATCATGATACATACAATGCCAATACAATTAAAATTTTAACAAAATGTCATGACATATTAAATTGTAGATTTGTGATTACATTGGTATGCATATGAGGCAAAGCATTGACTTTCAAATTCTTATAAAATGACTTATATCTGTAAGATAATTAGTACAATAAATATAAGAACATTGCAGTTGTATGAATATACAACAATATAATGCAACAATAAGAAAGTAAACTGCAATTACAATTTCAATGAATTGATATCCTCACATACATAGATTTGTCTTTCTTCCTTTGAAGAGATTTTTGGCATTTTCTTCAGTATTTATCCATTTGAATTGTTTTCTGAAAAGCCAACTGATGAGATATTTTACTCATCAGTTATTATGTTACAATTTGGTAACTAATGCATTCGCAATTTCGTCTTCTATATTTATAAATACACAGGCGTTTGTTGTGGATAGATTGGTAATATAATTTAGACTGTAAAATAATCTACCACGATAATATTCAATGCAGATGCAACTGGTCACCTTTGTGACTGTCTGTGAATAGATTGTCAATATACTTTAAACTTGTAAATAACCCATCACTATAATATAGATTCATAATATTCAATATATATATTTTCATTTTATCTTTTTGACTTTCGATTGTGCATAGACTTTCAATATAATATATACTTTTTAATAGCTACCACTTCAATATGAACATTTTTCGCCCTTTGGCGTATAATTTGGTCTATGGCATCATTTTCTTTTGATATCTGATTTCAATATAGTTTTGAATAACATTATCAGCTATGCAAATTTCATAATTCATTTATATTGTGCTTCTTTGAGCATATTTTGACAATATTTGTTTTTGTGCTCCTTTGAGCAATAATTCATTTTTATAATTTTCTTGCTTCTTGAGCAATTATTAGATAGCATTTTCTACAATTCCCTTGTTATATTTGTACACCATTTATTGGGTAAAATGTTTCTTACTTACTTACTATTTGTAAGTGAAATTCCATCATTTCTAACACATTCCTTCTTTATTCATATTGGAACAGATGATTGAATTTGTAATATACAATATCTTGATTCACTGCAAAGACCTATGTTGTTCTTCCATCTGAGCATAATAGCAATTTTCTTGATTTTGAAAGGTATTGATAATGATACTTTGTGCTTGCACATTATACTATTTTGTTACCGTTCGATTTGAAAATTTTACCTTGTTGCTGAATTTTCGTTCTGATCCTGTACATTAATTGCCTTACATATTTAATAGGGGCTTGATTGAACGGTAACCATACTGGCTCACGAGAATTTGTCAAGAAGACCTTGAAATACGTAGTTTCAAAAGGGTCATTCATGTTATTTGTGAACACAGCTCTTACCATTTTGGCTTCTACAGGAGTACCATCATCACATATGGCTGTTGTGTTGTGGTGGAGATTGTGGTCAATGTTTTGCATACAGTCAAAAAGTGTGTTCAGATATGGTTGCATTTCTTTCTTTCTTTCTGATATACGGAAAGGAACTGACATTAATCCTGTGCTTCTTGAAGTTGGATTGTGATGATTTAACCTTTGATTGGAAAGATCATAAGTTTCTAAGTATCCTACAATATGTCGTGGTGGTGGGTTGAGATTTAGTTCTCCTGTCACTGGCATATCTTTGAAGAACCTATTCTTTTTCAACAATGGCCGTTTGCGTCTTCTACCAGCCATTGTTTTGTGAACATGGTACTCGCGGATGAATACATCTGGTATTGTGCTTGCATATTCCCAAGTGCTCTGCTTTTTACTGTCTTTCCATTTAATTCTATAGTATAGTGTGTTATTGCTTCTTTTAGATTGAATTATTTGTCAATCTCATCTATTTGGAATTTTTGTTTGTGCAGGTGCTGATGGTTGGGGATTTTGTGTTGTATTTTGTTTAGTGGGTGTGTCATGTGAAGTTGAAGCTTCATCATGATGTGTTTGTGTGTCATTTGTCTGTGTGTCAATTTGATTTACATGGGCGGATCTAGAGGGGGGTGGGTGGGGGTGGGGGTGGGGGGATTACGGACACCCTCTGGCATTGACCGAAAATTAAATTTTGACTATATAAATTTAGTGTAACGTTACATGTTTATTACATTTTAAACCATAATTTCAGCTTGGACCCCCCTGGAAAAAATCTTTGGCTTGGACCCCCCTGGAAAAAATCCTGGATTCGCCCTTGATTCATAATTATAATGAAAAGGTTCTCCCTAACTAATCATAAACAGATATTTTGAAGATACTGACTTAACCATCTCCCAAACAAGAATTAGTTTTGATGTCACCAATAAAAAAAGAAGACGAAAACATCAAGACCTTTTGTCTCAGATATTTCTCTGCCATATTGTACAAAAATGCTTCATTAATTATTTCAATCACCCTAAATTTTGCCGTTTGGAAAAGGTTTAACTCTTTCCCAAACAAGACCTGGTTTTGACGTCCCTAAGAGAAAAGGCTTGGGAAAACATTGAAACAAAAGAAGAAACTGCTGATAACCAGCAGTTTCTTCTTTTGTCTCAATATTTTCTATGCCATATTCTTCACGAATTCTATCTTTTATAACTCCTATTTTGTCATTTGTGACAGTTTTTGAAGTGGATAGCCCTAAAAATTTGTCGTTTGGGAAAGGTTTAAACAGCACTAACCCTTCTATATCAAATTAATCTGCATCATCTCAGTTACAATAAGTTTGCAAAAAAAGCATTTTTAGCTCGACTTTTCGAAGAAAATGAGAGCTTATACTGTCACCCGGGCGTCGGCGTTGGTGTTGGCGTTGCAACCAAGGTTAAAGTTTTTTCAAACATCAATAACTTCCATACTATCAAAGGGATTCATTCCAAACTTGGAATACTTATTCACCATCACACCCTCTACCTTACTACCAGGGCCCATGACCCTGGCTCCACTATATTTGGAGTTATGCCCCCTTTATACTAAGCAACTTAGAAAGTCGAGCGCGCTGTCTTCGGACAGCTCTTGTTAACTAACGGGAGGACCATTCGCTAAGACAATAAGGGCCAAGTAACTGAATGCAATAATTCAAACCATGAAATACAGATACAATATAACTATTCTTTTTGTAAACAGAACAACTCTTCACATAATCCTCATAAGCCCTTTTTGGAGCCTTTAAGAATACATTTTTAACTATTTACAATGTTTTAGATGCCAGTTTATATGGTGCTTTGATACACATATATATATATATTATAAAATAGTTGATCATTGTTACTCTTTCTGTGGAAAGAAATTTAAGTGTGACATCTTTATTAATCTAATTTGTGAAAATTTGTAGAAACAGTCTTTATTTGATAAGCACACATTTTTGTCAAAGCAATAGAATAAGTATGTTTCAAAGTTAGATTAAGACAAGAAATTTTAGTGTAAAGTTTTAAAGCTTCAACTTTTAAGTTTTTTTTCTTTCATATGTGACGCGTCACGCTAAAAGGGACCTTATTGGTTGTGTGAAAAATATCGACCCTAGCCTGACTGCGCAGTCCGCGCAGCCAGACTAGGGCCGACACTTTTCATTTGTATGTAATTTTCTAAATCCGGAATGTTTTCCCTATCTAACTATATGTTCATTTTTTTTTCGTACGGGATCTGGTTGACCTTAGCTGAGTCTGACAAGTTTGTCAAAATTTGGATTTTTGGAATTCGGATAAGGTCCCTTTTAGCTTGACGAGTCACATATTTATGATAAATTTGTTAAGTAAAGGATTCAGTGGACAAAATAGATGCAATCTAAATATTAGATTAGACAATCCATAAGTGTCTATTTGCTCACACTTGAAAAAAGGTGGGATTTCAACCAGTCTTAGATATTACTGTCAAAATCTTAAAATTTCTCAAATTCTGTGTACATGATAAATTTACTAAATGTAGCTTGACCTCAGACAGCCTTTCTGTTAAAAAATATTTGTTTGCTGTTTTGAAAATAAATAGATCTTCTGTCAATTCTCTTGAGGAACAATTGAGAACTGTTGAAGCTTGTGAGATGGATATAATACAATTGGTTCCAAATTTACACGGATTAAGTGGTCATACAGTATGAGTAATAAGATTATTTCTATTTCTTTCTTTTTTTTCTCAAAATGAAGCATTTTACTTAAATCTTTGAAGATCATGTATGGAAATAGACAAATTCTTAAGCCATTAAGACAAAAGATGTGAAATGAGACTAAAATCATTGTGAAATCTGTGAAGTTGTTCGTTTTATGTGACAAAATGTCGTTTCGACCAGTGACTGTGGAAGGTGGACCAAGGTTTCACGATACTGGAAATGGAAATGTGTTTACGGTATCGCATCAGAAACATCGAGCGAAAACCTCCGTCAGTAAAATGAAGATTTACATGATTGATAAATATGAAAAGGTAATGATATCAATTCAGATTTTCGAAATTTCAAAAATGTATCTTAGAATGTTCACTACTCATTAATCCGTTATTGCACAGTGACACCTGTTGACTCCCTCACAAGAAAAGGTCTGGAAAAACATTGTGGAAAATGAAGAAATTGCTTGTGACAAGCAATTTCTTCATTTTTCACAATGTTTTCTAACCGAAAATGGAAAGATATCTAAAATTTCATCAACTTGAAATTGTTGTCTGCAATACCTTTCGAATTGGACCAACCTAAAATTTTGCTGTCTGGTAAATTGGGTTAATGTTTTGTCAAATATTTATTTTCTTTCTTTCTACAAACAAGAAGAGAAAATGTATCATCAACCTTGTCACTGGTGGTGAACTCGGCCAAAGCGAGGGACGTTTTTCGCTACAGTTTACAGTTTATTCAGAAAATACATACAGGCCACCGGCCCATTATACATAATATTTTACAAACAGTTTTTACAGAGTTGCATATTACACAAAATACGATTTTTGTATACCTCTTCATTATTGTATATATACAGAAACATTTTATAGACTGGTCTAGATTTAGCGTTTATACAGAATCACCAATACATCGATGCTTGCAGCGAAAACCTCGCATCCACAGCTTTTTTAAGCTGCAGATACCAGGTTTCTGTCGAAAAGCGACGATGTATACGGTATTACTGTCGCTAATGTTCACACTGTTACAAACAATAATATAAAACATATTTAAAAGTATTGCTTACTATTTAAGTTATTACAGAAGCTTTATACTGGTTTTGAAAAAAAAAAGTATACATCATCAAATTTTAAATGAAAATATATATCTCTAGCTTGGATTTTATAATGCGTTATATTGGCAAATTTTCAGACTCGTCCAGCAGTAGGATTTTATATATGAAAATTGCAATTTTCCTTATTTACAAATGCGTTTGTACTTGACATAATAAAGTATAGATCTTGCCTCGTAGGGTTTCCACTATACCAACTATATAGGTATTTAGTTCTGATTTCATTAAAACGGTAACAATGGAAGAATGCATGGAATTCATCTTCTATACAGGTTATTTTATAGTTATCGAAACAAAAAGTGCAAATTCTATCTTCTCGTGCAATACTGAGATGACGTCCAACTTCAATATTCAAGTTATGGCTGCTGCATCTGAATCGTGCTAAGCCTTTCCTTAATTGATAAGATAGTCCAAGACATAGATATTTTTCAGGCGAAAGTAGGGATTTAATTTTCGTATAGAATGAACAACGGTTTGATTGGTTTATCTTTTCATTCCACGTTTGTAATGCACAGTCCTTAAGACGTTGTTTAAATTTGGAAAGGAATATACCTATATCTCCTATCTCTTGGGTCAGCCAAACAATTCCAAAACCATACGAATAAAGCAATTGTTTGACTGATGAAGCCCAAGTTTTACGACCAATGTCGTCTAATTTTTTCAGCATAATATAACAATTTGGAGGATATCTATGTAAAGGCATATGGATTAGTTTAGTCCAGTATTTGACACATTTGAAATGGTAATCAACATAAAGAGGCAATCTCCCGCACTCACCAAGAACCATACAATCATTTACTGATCTGTTTACACCTAAAAATTCCTTACAATATGAGATCTGAATTCTTTCTACTTGCTCAAAAACTTCGTATCCAAAAATTTCTGATCCATATAAGAGAATGGGTTTTACCATAGCATCAAAAAGTTTAAAATGGTCTTCAAATTCAAAGTTTCCAAATTTGTATTTGTATGATTTAATTGCAAAACGAGCCTTTTTTGCTTGGCATGCTAGTTTATTAGTTGCTTTATTCCATGACAATTTTGGGGTGTAGAGTATTCCCATGTATTTATAAAAGGGCATTACATTGATTTGATTATCACCAAAGTACCATTTCTCATAATTATACCCCCCAAATTCAATTTGGGGGGTATATAGGAGTCAGGTTGTCGGTCTGTCTGTCTGTCTGTTGGTCTGTTGGTCCGTCTGTTGGTTTTTTCTTTAAAAATCTTCTCCTCCTCAACCACTCAACCGATTCTTACCAAACTTGGCAGGAATGTTCCTTGGGTGACCCTTTTCAAAACTTGTTCGTGAATTTTTGATTCGTCAAAAATTGTGGGCGTGGCAGGGCGGGGCTTATCAGACTTGGAGAAATCATGTGAAAAATCTTTAAAAATCAATTATTAGTCCAATTTGAACCAAACTTGGCAGGACTGACCCTTCAGTGATTATATTCAATGTATGCTCATGATTTTTTCATTCGCCAAAAAATGTGGGCGTGGCAGGGCGGGGCTTATCCGACTTCGAGAAATCGTTAGATAATTCTTCAAAAATCTTCTCCTCCTCAACCACTGGGCCAATTCTTACCAAACTTGGCAGGAATGTTCCTTGGGTGACCCTTTTCAAAATTTGTCCGTGAATTTGTGATTCGTCAAAAATTGTGGGCGTGACAGGGCGGGGCTTATCGGACTTAGAGAAATCATGTGAAAAATCTTTAAAAATCAATTATTAGTCCAATTTGAACCAAACTTGGCAGGAATGACCCTTGAGTGATTATATTAAAAGTATGCTCATGATTTTTTCATTCGCCAAAAAATGTGGGCGTGGCAGGGCGGGGCTTATCCGACTTCGAGAAATCGTTGGATAATTCTTCAAAAATTTTCTCCTCCTCAACCACTGGGCCAATTCTTACCAACCTTGGCAGGAATGTTCCTTGGGTGACCCTTTTCAAAACTTGTTCGTGAATTTTTGATTCGTCAAAAATTGTGGGCGTGACAGGGCGGGGCTTATCGGACTTAGAGAAATCATGTGAAAATTTTTTAAAAATCAATTATCAGGCCAATTTGAACCAAACTTGGCAGGAATGACCCTTGAGTGATTATATTCAATGTATGCTCATGATTTTTTCATTCGCCAAAAAATGTGGGCGTGGCAGGGCGGGGCTTATCCGACTTCGAGAAATCGTTAGATAATTCTTCAATTTTTCTCCTCCTCAACCACTGGGCCAATTCTTACCAAACTTGGCAGGAATGTTCCTTGGGTGACCCTTTTCAAAACTTGTTCGTGAATTTTTGATTCGTCAAAAATTGTGGGAGTGGCAGGGCGGGGCTTATCGGACTTAGAGAAATCATGTGAAATTTTTTTAAAAATCAATTATCAGGCCAATTTTAACCAAACTTGGCAGGAATGACCCTTGAGTGATTATATTCAATGTATGCTCATGATTTTTTCATTCGCCAAAAAATGTGGGCGTGGCAGGGCGGGGCTTATCCGACTTCGAGAAATCGTTAGATAATTCTTCAAAAATCTTCTCCTCCTTAACCACTGTGCCAATTCTTACTAAACTTGGCAGGAATGTTCCTTGGATGACCCTTTTCAAAATTGTACGTGAATTTTTGATTTGTCAAAAATTGTGGACGTGGCAGGGCGGGGCTTGTCGGACTTTGAGAAATCATGTGAAAAATCTTTAAAAATCAATTATTTGGCCAATTTGAACCGAACTTGACAGGACTGACGCTTGGGTGATTTTATTCAATGTATGCTCATGATTTTTTCATTTGCCAAAAAATGTTGGCGTGGCAGGGCGGGGCTTATCCGACTTCGAGAAATCGTTAGATAATTCTTCAAAAATCTTCTCCTCCTTAACCACTGTGCCAATTCTTAATCAATTTGGCAGGAATGTTCCTTGGGTGACCCTTTTCAAAACTTGTTCATGAAATTTTGATTCGTCAAAAATTGTGGGCGTGGCAGGGCGGGGCTTATCAGACTTAGAGAAATCATGTGAACAATCTTTAAAAATCAATTATTAGGCCAATTTGACAGGAATGACCCTTGAGTGATTGTATTCAATGTATGGTCATGATTTTTTCATTCGCCAAAAAATGTTGGCGTGGCAGGGCGGGGCTTATCTGACTTCGAGAAATCGTTAGATAATTCTTCAAAAAAACTCTTCTCCTTAACCACTGTGCCAATTCTTACTAAACTTGGCAGGAATGTTCCTTGGGTGACCCTTTTCAAAACTTTTTCTCGAATTTTTGATTTGTCAAAAATTGTGGGTGTGGCAGGGCGGGGCTTATTGGACTTAGAGAAATCATGTGAAATTCTTTAAAAATCAATTATTGGACCATTTTGAATTAAAGTTGGCACTAATGTCCCTTGATCGATTGTATGCAACGTATGTTCATGAATTTTTGATTCGTCAAAAAATGTGGGTGTGGCAGGGCGGGGCTAATCCGACTTCGAGAAATTGTCAGATAATTCTTCAAAAATCTTCTCCTCCTTAACCACTGCGCCAATTCTTACCAAACTTGGCAGGAATGTTCCTTGGGTGACACTTTTCAAAACTTGATCGGGAATTTTTGATTTGGTGTTTTGTTACCATAATTGGCAGGAATGTTCATTTGGTGACTTATTTCAAAATTTGTTCGTGAATTTTTGATTTGCAAAAAATGTGGTAATGGCAGGGCAGGGCTTATCAGACTTAACGAAACCATGAGAGAAAATTCTTTAAAAAGCAATTATACGGTAAATTTGAACCAAATCTTACAGGAATGTACCTTTATTGACTGTCTTCAATACATGGTTGTGAATTTTTGGTTTTTTGAAAAATATCAGCATGGTAGGGCTGGGCTTGGGGATTGTTTAATGAGCTATGTCCTTTTGTTGAAAATTGGTATTTTTTGCAACATTTACATGTGTTGTTTGGTCTGTTGATTTTTTGTTAGCTCTATTTTTCCAATTGAACAGCTCCCAGTTCAAATGAAATCAACTTCTCAAAATGCACAAAAACTGCACTTTTGGGGGGTATGATCACTTTCAGTGATATTCTAGTTTCGTAGTGGTCCACCATTTCTGAAAACTATTATTTCTGTCTTACTTTGATTTATCGTCATGCCAGATTGTTCACAATATTCATAAATAGAATTTATTTGTTATTGTAAATTTATAGCGGTTTCGGCGCAGTTGGCTACGTCATCAGCAAATAGGGTACCTTAGACATTAGGGATATTTTCTGTTACAAAGATACCTCTGTGTCCCTTATTTCTTAGCAAGGTACATAAATCATTGATGTATAGATTAAATATTATGTTACTTGTTATGTCCCCTTGCCGGGTACCAACGTTACACCTGAATAAATCAGTCAATTTGTCGTTTAATCGAACACAGCTGTTCATACTTGAATACATTGATACAGTTGAGAACATCATGAAATTGACATTTTTACCATTCCATTCCGATCAAAACCATTCCACTCAAGCGGTCATTCATTCCGCTCACAAAAACATTCAAACCGCTCATAAAACATTCACACCGCTCAATAAACGTTCCCTGGTTTAATTGGTTGTTATAAAAAGAATGCATTTCATTGGCCGAAATATTATCGTGGGCGTTTTATCGATAAACTTTCATAACTATAATATTGGTAAATTTCCAATATCGGGCTGTTACTATTTAAAGATCACGTTTGATTGGTTGAACGGTTATCGTGGGCGTGTTATCGATTTTTTAGATACACTAAATCATTCAAAACGCTCATTCCATTCATTCATTCATTCGCTCATAAAACGATGCCATTCCGCTCAGAATGTCAATTTCATGATGTTCTCAACTGTACTAAAATTTGCAAGATTTTACCATTCATACCTTTTTGTTTAAGACTCGAAAATAGTTTTAAATGATTAATGGAATCGAACGCCTTTTGAAAGTCAATAAATAATACGTAAAAACGACCACCTGGTTTGCTTATATATTTTTGGACTAACGCCAGTAGAACGAACATGTTATCAACTGTAGAATAATCTGATCTGAATCCCGCCTGAGCCTCGTCTAATTTACTTTGTTCTTTCGCCCATGTGCAAATTCTTCTGTGAATAATATTTGAGAATATTTTGTATAACACATTGATTAGTGATATTCCTCTGTAGTTAGAAGGATTATCCCTCGGTCCAGATTTGTGCACAGGTATACTATCTCTCCACATGTCTGGAAAGATGCCTGAATTAAAAATTTCATTAAACAATGACAAAAGATAAGGAACAATAAGTTGACATGTATTTTTATAAAATTCAGCCCCTATACCGTCTGTACCTTGAGATTTTCCTTTCTTGAGCGATGCTAATAATTGCTAACAGTTATTTCTTCTGCACAGATTTGTTTATTGAGAGTCTGATCTTGAGCTTCAGGTAAATGTGGGTCTATAGTAAAAGATTCTATTGATGATTGGTTTTCTTTAAATAGTAGGCCCCTAAATAGTAAATTTACAACAAGGTATAGATATTTTGCGTTTAAATGTTAGCTTAAAAGATTTTTAACTCTAATTGCAATGAATTTGGTCTAAAAATAGACCGGGTTCACCATTATATATTGACAAATCGTTGGTGTTGTTATGAAATCTCGTAACTATACGGCTTTATCTAAGCCGTAGTCACGAGATTTTATAACAACACCGACGGAATACATTGTTCGCGAAAAAACGTCCCTCGGTTTGGCTGAGTTCACCACCAGTGCTTGTACCATGTTAATAATTTCAGCAGGACAGGTATTCAATTTTAATTAACTTGTAAAATTATAATTTATTTTTTCAGTTGCCAAGGATACATGAAGAAGGAAAGCGCAGGAAAAGTTTTAGTAATCCAGAAAAAATTGAAAGGTAAGATTGTTCACCTAACCCATAACCAGATGGCAAAGTTTTAGACTGATTCAATTTCAAAGATGTTGCAGTTGACAATTTAAATTTATAAACTGAAGTTTTACAGTTTTTGATCTTACTAAGCAGAAAACATAGTGGGAAATGAAGAAATTGCTTGTGACAAGCAATTTCTTCATTTTCCACAATGTTTTCCAAAGCAATTGTTCTTTTAAAACAAATCAGTACTCTAAAGATTTGTAAAAGTGAATGGTTAATGTCAAACTACTGTAAATATACAAATTAGATTGTATGAAATTAAGGTATCCGTCCCCTCAAAAGCACCAAAGAGCCGGAAGCGAAATTTGAAAAATGCAAATAATTCTTAAACTGTGTTACATTTCCATTCCAAATACAAATATAAGCATTTTGCACGGTTTAGAATTTTAGATTAATGCATACTTCTGGAAATATTTGAAAAAAAATTAAAAATTACCTCCCTTGCATATGAATATTGCATATGAATATAGAGAAAAATAATTTTTGTAAATTAATTTCTTCTTGAAGCATGATTTTGAATTCCGACACGGTGAATCAACTTATATGAAGTGTATTTACAAGTATGTGAAATTTGATGCATTTCGTACGGCTAGAACTTGTAGATTTTTTCAGGGTCTGTAAACCTTAATTGAGTTTTACATCAACTTTGTGATATTCTATGTCGTCGGTCACACACACACACACAGTAATTATGCAAAACCCTGTAGTAGTTGGTTTTTCAAAAAAAATTTGTGATTCTCAAAGTAAATTCTTGTTTGTCCAGCTAAGACAATTCTTGCAGGTTTTGGGATATTTTGATTTATCAGTATTAATGACACAATATGTCCGAATTTTAAGTTAAACCTATCAGTTTCGGAAAAGTTATTAAAGTTTTTTCCCCCTTGAAACATTTCAATAAATTTAATGTGGTACAAGGTTTTGCATTAAGACCGACAATATCTTGTGTAAAACATATTTTAGTATGTTGAAGTGTATTGTGGATTGTTTGTCCAGTTTCCATTAAAATACTTCATGTTTTATGATAAAAGAATATCTTATGATATTCATGTTTACATAATGTTTATGGTTGAAATAAAGGCACACATCTTGTTATTTACGCTTTTCAAAAAAAGACTGAATTTTGATGTCTCTATTAGAACAAGAGTGCCATGGTCACAATATACGCCGCCACTTATAAAACTTGAGACAAAAAAAATGACATTGACAAGGATTTATAAATATTCACTCAAAAACCTGTAAAAAGTTGTGTTCACAAAAAGGGTTTTATAAATATCCAGTCAAAAACCTGGAAGGAATTGCGTTCACAAGGCTGAAATATCATTAAGCCTCAGAGACTAAGATTGAAGGTGGCATAACTCTGGCAAAAATCAATGAACCATAAAATCCTTCTTTCATGCACATCTACCAATTGAGGTGATAACATTGACCAAGTGTCATTAATTAAGATCCAGCCAGAAACTTAGGAGGAGTTGTGTTGACAAGGCTGCAATTTCAATAAGCCCCAGAGACTAAGTTTTAAGGGGGCATAACTCTGGCAAAAATCAATGAACCATAAAATCCTTCCTTCATGCATATCTACCAATTAAGGTTATTACATCCACCAAGTTTCATTAGGATCCAGCCAGAAACTTAGGAGAAGTTGCGTTGACAAGGCTGCTATTTCAATAAGCCCCAGAGACTAAGTTTTTAAGGGGCATAACTCAGGCAAAAATCAATGAACCATAAAATCCTTCCTTCATGCACATCTACCAATTGAGGTGATAACATTGACCAAGTTTCAAGAAGATCCAGCCAGAAACTTAGGAGAAGTTGCGTTGACAAGGCTGCAATTTCAATAAGCCCCAGAGACTAAGTTTTAAGGGGCATAACTCTGGCAAAAATCAACGAACCATAAAATCCTTCCTTCATGCACTTCTACCAATTGAGGTGATAACATTGACCAAGTTTCAAGAAGATCCAGCCAGAAACATAGGAGAAGTTGCGTTGACAAGGCTGCAATTTCATTAAGCCCCAGAGACTAAGTTTTTAAGGGGCATAACTCAGGCAAAAATCAACGAACCATAAAATCCTTCCTTCATGCACATCTACCAATTGAGGTGATAACATTGACCAAGTTTCAAGAAGATCCAGCCAGAAACATAGGAGGAGTTGCGTTGACAAGAAAAGTGGACGGACGTACGGACGGATGGACGGACGGACGGATGGACGGACGGACAGACGGAGAAGATGACGCCAATATACGTCCGCCTCCGGCGGCGTATAAAAAGCTAGACAAAAAATTGAGATAAAAGGAGAAAATGCTGATAATCCTTTTGCCCCAGTATTTTCCTGAACTGTATCATACACAAATTCTTTCATCATTTGTTTTCTTCAACAGCTTTAATTCTGATTGGAACAGTATATTGTCCACCCAAATTAACCCGGGACAACTTAATTTTCGTGCGCAAAGTCCGTTAGTTGAGCGTCTTTAAACAAAGAGGACCCGAGGTGGGGTCATTACATATCGTCGGTGTAAATGAAAAACCTCGTATGTTGATTCTTGCGATTTTCAAAGTACCAGCTTGTGTGCCCAGTTACATACAACTTTTGAGAGTTTTGACATATTTTACTGATCAGTATTGATGACAAATCATTTGTAAACAATATGCCCAAATTTCAAGTAAAACATTTCAGTTTAGTAAAAGTTATTACAAATTTTCCCCTCCCCCTTGAAATTTTCCAAAAACGAGATACGAGGTTTTGCATTTACAACGACGATATGCAGATGTCCCAGGACAATCTTGCTGGACAATATATATTTGTTGTTTTGGAAAAGAATAATGTGACTGCAAATAATCAGATTAGAGTTATAAGTATCTCTGCATTTCATTTAAACCATTTTAACAGACAGCAATATTTCAGGCTGGTCTGAATTTAAAGATGTTGCAGACAAGTTGCTGTCAAGTGGATAAAAATTTTACATTTTACATTTCTTGGATATTTTTTTGTTATTTGTAGTAGAAAATATCACAAGCAATTTCTTCATTTCCCATGATGTTTTCCAATGCCTTTATCATAAAGGGCAACAAAAGGTATCAATCATTATATGGAAATGGATTAAAAGTTGTAAGGGAAATAACTGTGATAGAATAAATGTTTTGAAAGTTATTATCTCCCTTATAAAATACCTCGATTGATACGTTGGGTAGTATAATACTGCATTAATTTTAAAGCTCACGATAATTGACCTGACAGAGCATCTCTAGCTAATTGATAGGGATGCTCTGCCAGGACATTAATTTTTCATTGTGAGATTTATCAACTTTCAGATATTTTTTGGTAACTGGTGAAATGATTGAAAGAGATATGGAAATCATTGACAGAATAGACAAAACTTTCCCTGTATGGTTTCTATGCTATAGCTATATGTGCATTTTTCTTACAGTTCAGCTTTTTTTTCATGTCATCTGTATCACATTTCAATTTGGAGCAGTCTAAGATTCTGTTGTTTTGGAAAGGGTAGAATGATGTTTGAGCTATTGAGACAAGAATTTTCCATGCAGAAATTTCTGCATGTATTGCAATACCTATCAGCAAAAGGCGCTACTCTTGATCACACTGTTACTGTACATATGCACATGCTGATCTGGATCCATGTTGGTCTGAAATACCATTATAGTCTGTTTCCAGATTTAAAATGTTCAGTTATTTTAGTTGGGATCAGTAAAAAGGGCCCTTAAAGCATTTGAGACAAACAAAGCCCTGTTTTTTTAGATATTATAAACATTAAAATTATTTTACGTAAATGAATGCTATTACACAACAACCAATTGGATTGGCACGAAACACATTTCTCATTCAATCGGATTGTCTTGCTGCCTAATTTACAGTTCTAAATAAATGTTGTTAATTGGTTTGTATATAGTAAAACATGACCCATATTTCTAGATCTGTCTCTGTGTCAAAGGGCAGTCTTATAAGAGTCTAGACATATGCTTCGGTCTTACAGTGGTTCTATTTCTTTTACCCTTTGACAAACAGAATAATTTTAGGGCGGTCCTATTTGAAAGGTGTTGCAGATGACAAAAATAGTGATGATAAAGGCGTGAATTGTATGAAATGTAGCCAGGAAAGTATTGAGACAAAAGGAGAAAAAGCTGATTATCAGCATTTTCTTCTTTTGTCTCAATATTTTCCCATCTCTATTTTCTTAGGGACGTCAAAACGAGGTCTTGTTTGGGAAATGGTTAAGAAACTATAAGAGAACAACGTGGATCTAAATCAGACTGCATGCCTCAAATCCCATAAGAGCCCCACATCACAGCTCTGTGTTATTTGTGAAATGACCCAAATGAAAATGAAATACTTACGGCAGGCAAAGAAACTGAAATCCAACAAGTCATCTGTTTGGCACTTAATTATTTGACACAACATGTACAGTTCTGAAGGAATCATCACTTTAAACAATTAAATCCAGATCATTTAGATACAGATCGCATAAAATCCGAACTTTCATTCCTGAGATCTCAACAAAATCCACGGGTGCTGTTGGGAAACTAATTATAAACCTGACCTAGTTTGTCTAGACTAACCACGTGACATGTGACATAATCACGTGACTAATCAGCTGACCTATAGTCTTTTTCTCTTTTTCTTTCCTTATGCAGACTGGATGACTTGACTGGAATCCGTTAATCATAGACTGTTTAGTGGATTGCAGCCCTCTCATACAGTAAGATAAAAATATTAAGAAATCAAAAAAGAATATTACAAAGAAACAGTGTCTACCCTGTTCGATCCTCTCCTCAAGGCATGATATGATCAATTTTAAATTCACTTGTTATTAATGTTCATGTATTTACTAGTTGTAAATTTGAACAAATAAAAGATATTGTCTGTCTGTCTGTCTGTAAGTTATTTTGTTGTATGGTACAATTATCAATTATGTTCAGTTTACAGATTTGCTATTTGAAGATGGCTCTAATACTTGTATTGGGTCTACTTTTCTTGAATTGCAGAGTCCACATATAAGCTCAGTCTTTAACTTTAGAATCTATCAATCCAGGGGTTGTGGGTTCAAATCCAGTGTAGGCCAATTCCTTCTTTTGTCTTGCACACATGGATGTGAATCATGCAAGGGTTAAAGCTGGAGGATTGGATTGGATATTGTGTTAGCACTGGTGGTGAACTTAAACAATTTTTACTACAAAAAGGTATAGATATTTTGCGTTTAAATGTGAGTTTATAGATTTTTTTCTAATGACAACGAACTTGTTCTAAAAACAGAACTGGTTTCCCGTTTTGTATTGACAAACTGTTGGTGTTGTTATAAAATCTCTTAACTACGGCTTCGATAAAGCTGTAGGTACGATACTTTATAACAACACCGACGGAACACATTGATCGCGAAAAAACGTCCCTCGCTTTGGCCGAGGTCACAACCAGTGGGTAGTACTGGTGAGAGAAATGCAAGGATCCGTGGTTAGGTGCTCCAGCCACTGCAATATGACCAAACACTGTTAAAAGTGGTCTTAAACCAACATTAATTAATCAATCAATCAATCTTCTCCCATATTGTTTAATTTGTCTCCCAAATAGGTCATGTATAATGTAGTTAAGGTCATCTCCTTTAGAAATATTGACCCAATGATAGTCTTTTAATAATTTCCTCAAACATTTAACCCTTTCCCAAACAAAACCTGGTTTTGATATTAGCAATAGAATAGACTTGGGAAAATATTGAGGCAAAAGAAGAAAATGCTGATAATCAGCATTTTCTTCTGTTGCCTCAATATTTTCTGTGTCATATTGTACAGAAATTCTACCTTTATCCACATCTATTTTGTCATCTACAACAGCTTTCAAACTGGAACTGTCAAAATTTTTGCTGTTTAGGATAATGTTAAAGAGACCACAAGTATCTTGAATAATGTTTGAACAATCTGTTTGTATTTTCTTTTCAATGTTCAGTTTATGGGCCGACTATACATAATTTATAAACCACTTGGTTAAGTGACAATTAATGGTGGCATTCATACGTCTTTTCGACATGATTTCTTGATTTGCTTGGTAACTCCGAGTTTTTAGTATTAGTTTGATCAACTTGGATTGTTTGTGCCAGATTTTATAAAGCTTTATATAGACTTGTTTCTGTGTGTCTGATATCAATTGTTCGGATTAATGGAGTTAATTGATTTTACATTATCGTTCAAGCTCAAAGCAAAGTGATGGAAAAACAAAAAACTTTTGCAAAATTTTAGAATTTCTCCGAACTGAAAGGAATTATACAGAACAGTTTTCTATTTACTGTACTTATCAAACAAATCGTCGGTGTGGTTTTTAAAGTTTTTTTTTTCCTTTTGAAGTAAAAACATTGTGGAAAATGAAGAAATTGCTTGTGAAAAGCAATTGTGGGTACTGCAGTTCTTTAAATACTCAGATTTTCATGCAGTATTACTGACTTGGATATTGAATTGATGACTCCCATGTCAAATTACGGATCAGTCCATCCTAAACTTAAGGGTCAAGTACTTAACAATGAAATAGTCAGATTTCAGTGAAATTGAAATGTTTTCAAAAGTTGAAATTGATTTAATCTGGAATGAAAACAGGTTAAATTGGGTTTTCTATAATAAATAGATCTAATATTACTGTGGTATTGCTCTATCATGTGATCACCACAAAACTTGCGCCAAAGTTCAGAGCTTTTACTAATATCACTTACTCCAATCCAAATAATTCACTGTTTGTGAAAAGATTATTACAAAATTTATATTATTTCAAAAATTTCACATCAAAACTGAGAAAGAGGCTGGGGAAAACTGACCGAAAAGAAAATAGCAGTTTCTGCTTGCTTACTTTTCTTCCCTCAACATTTTCTTTTTCTGATTTAAATTTGCAATGGCTTTAAGTTTACCAAAAATAAAAAAAATATCATTTTGGAATTAAAATGAATCAATGAATTGAATCACTCTTTTACCTTTAAAACTATTAATTTTTATCTTAAAAGACAGTGATTTTGGTAAAACAGCATTTTTAAACCCATTACAGTGACACTTTATTATAAATTATATTTTTGCCTCCTTCACAAGAAATTTAAAGTCTTGGTATTCATTGTGGAAAATGAAAAATTGCTTGTGGCAAGCAATTTCATCATTTTCAACAATGTTTTCAAATCTAAAATGCAAATACCTTTAAAATTTTATCAACTTGGCTATTGCTGCAGTCTGCAACATTTTTAAAATTTGAACAGTCCAGAATTTGTCCTCTGTTATTGGATAACCTGCAGTAATATACCTGCCACACAAATAATCATAATTGTGAAATATTCTTTTATAATCATTGACTATCAGTTTTTTTATTGGATTTTTCAAAACTCTGATACCTGTGAAATACACTTTTTTACCTTAAAGACTATCATTTTCTATAATATTTAACCCTATAATCATAGAAATATAATAGTATTTGACTTTGCTATCCTAGATTTATATATAATAATATTAAACTTAATCCATTCACTCAAAGCTTTTGTTGTGATGTAAGAACATTGTCAATTGAGATTAATAGTTTTAGCAAAGAATAGTGTAGGATTACTTTGTGTCTAACAGACTTTTTGAAAATTATATTTTATATCATGATTATACCCATGTTTATTTCGACAAAATTTTAGTGAAGATTCTATATTATCGGAAATTATAGTATTAATTGTGAGTTACAGGGATTCATTTTTCAAAGAAAAATTCTGATTTAGTTGTGATTGGATTTCTGTTTGTGATTTTTAGTAGTATGTCATCGCTTTTCACTGAAAACCTCATAACTGCAGCTCAAAACAAGCTGCAGTTAGGAGGTTTTCGTTGAAAAGCATCAAAGTACTGTGATAAGGCAGATTATTTTGATTATGTTGGTGAATCATAAAATTGATGGATGATTATGTTATAAAGTACAAGTGCTAAATGCAAATGGAACACAAATTGCACTTGGGATCTAAATTTCTGAAATGCCTAAGAAGTAGTTTTCAATTTACATAAATATTTTATGACAAAGAATAAATCACCTGCGAAAAAAGTTCAAGACCACATTAATGGTTCTAGAATATTAAATGGCACTTCTAGAACAGTTCTTGAACTTTTAGCAAGGGCAGTATCAATGAACAGGTAGTGTACAGAAGAAACTTAAAAAAAAATAATATGTCTATTACATTTCCTATAAAATTAGATCTAGCTCTTTTATTCAATGGCTTATTTTAAAATATTTAAAACTTATTTTAGATTCCTTATCTAATTTAGAGATATCATATCAGGTCTCAAATGTGACTTTTAAACTTTTTTTCAAAACAGGTAAGATTTATAGTGAAAATTTTAAAGGTATAATTATCTTTCTTTGCAAAACACATTTGAAATGCACTTACAAGTACTCTTTAAAAATCAATTTAAATGCATTAACTTAATGAAAATTAATGTAAAAAAACGACCATTGATCAATTCTGTTTGCAGTCTAATGCAAAGCACACATTGAAATGTTTGCTTTCATGGATTAGTTAAATGAAATTAAAATAAAAAAGAAATATTTAGCAGTTGCCAGCTAACAAATTGGGATGTTGACTTTCAACAATGTTGTGAGTATGTGTCGTGATGTTGCAAAATGTGATTATGATACACTATTGTCATGATGATTAATATTCTTTTAACCCTTTCCCAAACAAGACCTGGTTTTGACGTCCCTAATTAAATAGGATCGGGAAAACATTGAAACAAAAGAAGAAACTGCTGATAACCAGCAGTTTCTCCTTTTGTCTCAATATTTTCTCTGCTATATTTTACATTTTACACAAATTCTATCTTTAATAACTTCCATTTTGTCATTTGTGGTAGTTTTTGAAGTGGATCACCCTACAATTTTGCAGTTTGGGAAAGGGTTAAAACTCCAAAATTCATAGGACTAAAAGCACTGTAAGTTTGTCTGATACCTGTCTATAGTTCATATGGAAAGTAATTGACCAAACGCCCACTGTCAATCAAAAACATCGATTAGCCAATGGGCGATTAGAAAAATGTCATGCCCCAATTGTTCTTCGTTGCACGTGTTATTGTATCGATTTATCGACTGACAATCAAAACAATTGGCATGCTAATGGCAAAGAATTTTGTGCTAACAATAGACTAGGTTTACCGTTATGTTTTGATAAACCGTCGGTGTTGTTAATAAAATCGCGTAACTTCGGCTTAATTCAAGCTGTAGTTACGAGATTGTATAACAACACTTACGAAATAGGGGAGACCGGGGTATCATGAACCACTTTTTGATAAATTTCATCTAGAGCTTTCTTAGTTTCACACAGAGTGCTCTGATCAATACCATATCAAAGATCAACATCTCTCGTATGTTTCTAAACCTTTGACAGATATTTTCGACATCCATAATCCACAGAAAATCATTTTAAACAGAGCTGGTGAAATGGTTCATTTAACCCCTTTGACGGGGTAGGTTGAACCAGTACAAGGGGTAAGTTGAACCAATAGGCATGTTTGGGATAATTATTCACACCGAAAAGAGAAATAAACACCAGATTTCATTCATAATAATGAATATGCGTGTTACCTGCAATAATATCGTAATATTTCGTTCAAAGAATAAACATTTATTTCAGTTTTCAAGAGAATTCGATTAGACATACAACAGACAATTTAATAGGCCCAGAATTATTTGGAGCGTTTTATCTGCACTTATTTTCATAGTGGTTCAACTTACCCCGGTACACACCAAGGTCATATACTTGTCATTTGTGAAGAACCCATCTTACGAAAGCAATAACGGAATTCAATTTTACATTCTGAAGATATCATATATTTGTAAAATGTAAAGAATACTGCTGAGATTTGCTGTACATTGTAGTACAAAGACGGAATGCATAAATTGTGAAAACCAATTTTAAGGTCGAAATTTCGTTTTTTGGGCATAAAATCCATCTAACAAGACATAATCTCTCGAAATTTTCACCGATGAATACTTAAACATTCCCGCCTCGAATACTTACACCGAAGACGTGAAATTGAAAAGCATGCCAGAGAAATTTGGGGTGGTTCGTTTAACCCCGTGGCTCAATTAACCCCGGTCTCCCCTACTATTTTGTTGGTACAAATTTACGTCACGATTAACTGGATAAAATCGTTCCCTATTAACGATCACATTCCCATTGTTTGCCCTATATTCTATGTTGGGCGGAGCGATCTGTCGATTGGCGTTTGGTCAATTGTGTACAAGATTTGCAGTCGAATAGAACATTAATAATGATGGGTTTGTAGAAATAGTAAAGGATATATCGTACAAATACAATTCTGTTTTTACGTTTAACTTTTATTTACAGATAAACAATATTCAATTTATTTTCCGTATCTTAATTAAGATGAAAATTTTACTCTTTTCATTTAAAGGGAAGTAATTTCATTGAAAGGGATATTTAAGCAATACACCAATTAAAGAGTGAAATATGGGAACTTTAAATAGCATCAATGGTGGAGGGTACCAAATTCTTCCTCCAATTAACGCAATCAAAGAAGATGGTGACGTAATTAGTAACATTTCTGAACTGAAGAGTGGAAGCATGGATATTTTTAGTAACGGTTTGGATAAAAATAGCACAAGTGTGGATAAAAATAGTAACTTTTTTACGAGTGAAGCTGGACTCAGTATCAAGAAGAGTAACGAGAAAAGGAAATCGGACACTAGACTTTCACATGCTCAAGGACCGTTCAGTTCTATATTACAGAATAGAAACATTGGTAGTGATGATGAAAGGTAATATATGTGACCCGTCACGCTAAAAGGGACCTTATCCGAACTCCAAAAATTCAAATTTTGACGAATTTGTCAGACCCAGCACAGGTCAACCAGATCCCGTATGCGAAAAATGAACATATAGTAAGAAAGGGAAAGCTTTCCGAATTTAGAAAATTACATAAAAGTGAAAAGCGTCGGCCCTAGTCTGGCTGCGCGGACTGCGCAGACTGACTAGGGTCGATATTTTTCACACACCCGATAAGGTCCCTTTTAGCGCGACGGGTCACATATATATATATTTTCTTATTTTGATTTCCAGCATAACTGTTTGATTTATATGAATAACCTAACCGTTTCCCACTTAGAAAGCCACTGCAGATGTCAGTATGTTTGTTGATAAAGGCAGAATTTACCTAAAATATAGCACAGAAAATATTGAGACAAAAGGAGAAATTGCTGATTATCAGCAATTTCTTTTTTTGTCTCAATGTTTTCCCCAGCCTGTTCTACTTAGGACGTCAAAACCAGGTATTGTTTGGGAAAGGGCTAAAGGAAAACATTTGTATTTATAGTATAACCCAAACTAGACCGGGTTTTGATGTCCCTAATACTGTATAGATGGCTTTGGAAAATGTTGAGATAAAAGAAGAAAATGCTAATAATCAGCATTTTCTTCTTTTGTCTCAATATTTTTTGTGCTAAATTATACACAAATCCTATCTTTATTAACACCTATTTTGCCATCAGCAGCAGCTGTTAAATTGGAGTAATTCAACTTTTTGTTCTTTGGGATAGGGTTAAAAGTCTTCTGTTATTCATCACTTTTAAATACTCAACTACGTTATAAACCACATTTCAACAACAGAACTTTGCCAGGGGATTGCTCTAGGTTACTTAAACCCCTCTTGTTTGTCATATATAACTAACCCATTATCAAACATTGACGCTTTTTGACGCCCTCCAAGATAAAGGCTTTGGAAAACATTTTGGAAAATGAAGAAATTGCATATGACAAGCAATTTCTTCATTTTCCGCAATGTTTTCTACCCCAAAAAGACCCAAAAATGTATTATTATATTCACTTGAAATTGTCATCTGCGTCATCTGTAAATTTGAAACAGTCCAAAAATTTCCCACCTGGTAATGGGTTAATCATATAATTTTGAAAAGGTTGTTATGATTATTATTTATAACAAAGCTATCACAAACGAAAATTAAGATTTTCAATGAAGATATGATAATGTCAACTTTACAGAGTATAGTAAAGTAATGTATAAGAAAATGTACACATAATGAAATAAAGACTTTCCCAAATGACAACATTTTAGGCTGCGCTTAAAATTCAAGTTGAAATCTGCTGCAGATGACCAAATTGATATTGTTGAAATTAGTATTAATGTAGAGTATAGAATTGAAAATGATTATAATGAGGCAAATGGAGTTAATGTTTGTTATCAGCATGTTCTTTTTGCCTCAATGTTTTCACAAGCCTTAATTTTTCTATTTTGGATGTCAAAACCACCCACTGCCTTGTTTGGGAAAAATAGCCTCATTCGAAATGTAAGGTTGTACAGACCCATAGGAAGCAATTTTAAGGTTAAGAACTGAGAATGAAATGCAGAGCCAGAGGCGAAATTTGAAAAGTGCCAGAAATTCCTTAACTATGTTACATTTCCGTTACAAATACAAACATAAGCATTTTGTATGGTTTAGAATTTTGAATTAATGCATACTTATGGAAATGTTTGACAAAAATGTTCAAAATTACCTCCCTTGCATATGAATATAGAGTAAAATAATATTTGTAAATTATTTTCTTCTTAAGGCATAATCTTGAAATCCGGCCTGGTGAATCAACTTTTGTGAAGTATATTTACAAGTGTGTGTATTTTATGGCTAGAAAGTGGAGTTTTCATTCTCAGTACGTAAACCTTAATTGGGGGGGATATTCCAATTTATACAAATACAATGATTGTATTTGAAAAGAGAGAGCTACCCTATAGGGTGGGAATAGATAAATTTGATAAATCATAAATTGAATAATAATTGTACTGATCATGATTATTGGTTTGAAATTAAAACATGATTCCTTTAAATTCAGAAGCCATTTTCTGTAGATCTATCTATCAATATGTAATTATAAAATTACAGTTCAGCTCGCGCGCATTTGCTTAAAACACTCGCCCATCCCTGACAAAAAAAAATGGGTGGAATATCGTGGGGAATTGCGATCGCGACAACTGCATTTTTCCACCCGAAATTTTCGCGCATCATCACAAATCGTGACACAGTGGAAAATCTTTATTTATGTGTTTCGGATCCTTACCAATGGTTACAGATGTTGGCTGATATAAACTTAAAACAAGCATTTTACCAGAATTGTAATCTCACTGTTGTATTTCTATCAATTTAAAGCGCTTGGACATTGAAGTCTTGATAGTAAAGCTTGTTTAAAATCATTCTAAACATACATAATTATGATGGAATAAAAAGTTTCATGCAATTCTTTCAATATAGCTTTTCAAATATGTTTTTAGATTGATTACGGTAAAACATGAGCGGGCTGAACTTTAAATTGATTTGCCTAATAATCCATTCTGATTCAAAATTCATTTCAATGCATTTCTATTAATTAATAATGAGGCACCATAAAAGTATATTTTCTAAACCCACTATTCATGATTCAATGTTTAAAAAATATTTTGAAATATTAAAGCCCGGTCCCACTGCACTTTCGGATGCAAGAATGATATAAAACGTACAAAAAATTTTGCTTTCCGTTAGACATCTCTTTCCATCCGTTGGAAATCCGATATGTACTTATTGAATATGTTTTATCCAATGGGCATCCGTCAACCGTAATTTCATCCGCGAAAGAAGTTTTGAGCTGCCCAAAACTTTTAGAACGGATAAACCTTCCGTCGTGTACGATATGAGTCCGCAATATATATACGAGCAACAGACGTCTATGCTGTTATCAGTCCGTTGTATCCTTTCTTCATCCTATAGGCATCCTTGAAACTCAAATCAACGGAAACTGAAAAGGGATTGATAGGGGAACGATAAGGTACATGGAACGTCTATACATCGTTAGCAGCACGGAATAAGAAAGGATGTAAGCATATGCATCGCGTATATGAAGTATACAAATGGAAAAAAGAGTTTTTATCTGGGATGTATTCCGTAAATTTAGCTGACATCCGCTCCCATCCGCCAGGCTTCCCACGAATATCCATTTTACATCCCCGCTATATACTACCGACATGCGCTCTTTTCCGTTATATTTTCGCCATTTTCTAAAAGCGGATGAAAACTGATGGTACCATTACCGAAATTTTGCTCGTCTGCTGTGTCCTTTTTGCATACGTTTTTGTCAATCAGCCAGCGGGACCGGGCCTAAAAATAGTTTATTTCTTGTGTAACATCTGCTATAATCTATATGTATGGTTATCAAAAGAAATTCTATAATCAAAGGCTAGTGAAAAACTTTGAAGGCTTCATTTTCAATCAGTGTTACAAGTTTGGTTTTAATGTCTACCCGGTTTGAATAGTTGAATAAGGTATTAGAATAAATATTGATGAAATCAATTGATGTTTGTAATTGAGATTAGCCCTCTGCTCTTTGGAGTAAAGGTCAAAGAAGATCAGATTGACAGTATATAGCCTCAATAGTCAATAGCAATTTTGTGCTAAAAATAGAATAGGTTTACCGTTAGCTTTTGATAATCCCTCTTTGTTGTTATAATATCTTGTAACTTTGGCTTGAATCGCGCCTCTTAATTTAGTTTTTCTTTGAAAAGCAATAGATTTATCATAAAATGAAACATTGAAAAGACAGGCACAGCTGCAGTGTCTTTATGCTCCTACAAAATCAAGGTAATCCAGAATAATCATATTAGGGTTGTGGGTGTTTAACCCTTTCCCAAACGGCAAAATCGTAGGGTGATCCACTTCAAAAACTGTCACAAATGACAAAATGGATGTTATTAAAGATAGGATTTGTGTAAAATATGGCATAGAAAATATTGAGACAAAAGGAGAAACTGCTGGTTATCAGCATTTTCTTCTTTTGTTTCAATGTTTTCCCAAGCCCATTCTCTTAGGAACGTCACAACCAGGTCTTGCTTGGGAGAGTGTTAAAAATTCACCCATTTTGAATGGATAGTCAAATTTTTAAAATCTCACTCGGTGCAAGTAATTCAATTACCAATTTACAGATCCTATCTATTCACATGGGTGTTTACAAAACATGTACACCCTTTCCCAAACAAGACCTGGCCCCGGTTTCTCGAAAAAACTTAAGTATATTCTCATGAGTTCATGCTCAACTTCTATTCAATACCAATCAACGTTGATTGGTATTCAATTGAAGTTCACGTGGATTTCGTGCGATTTGAGCACGATGCTCAGATTTGAGCATGAGAACATACTTAAGGACAGATCCTCCATTTATTTCCTACGGTAAGATTTTTTTTATTTTTTCTGTACTGATATTTAAATATATGAGAAGTAAAAAAATGACTGAAAAACTATAGGTCACCAAGCGAATTAAAAAGTTATTGGATTTCAAGGGAGACTACTCTTGTCTAAAATTGCAAAAATGAGGTGTCACTTAAATACCCACAAAAAAGGTGTTTGAAATGACTAGGATTACATAAATAAGTCTTTATTGTGTTCGATATGTTTTATTCTGTCTAAATGGGTATCAATTTTGGAAGATTTAGTGGTGATTTTGAAATTTTTAGGAAAACATTCTTTCAAAAGTAGCTGAAATTGCTCTTATTTCGCAACGTTTCTGATGATAAAAAATATTCCAGCGGTAAGAATTTTTTCTTTTTTGGTATAGGCATAGTGCTTGGTCATACCTACAAAAACAAAAAAAGAAAAATATATCAAACCAAGCGTTTTTCTAAGTTATAAGTAAAATTTGGTTTACTTTTTGCAGCTCTGTCCGAAATTGTTTCACTACTTTTATCCATTTTCTTCCTTATTACCAGCTTTAGGTAATAAGAAGTGTCATCTTTTGTGTCCAGCTAAAGCGGACTAGCTCATAAAGACACCATTTTGCTTTTGTTGATCCGTTTCCTATCGCTAACGCCACATGTTGAACGCGTAACAAAAAGCAAAATGTACCACCCGAGTACTATTACACTTTAATTGACCAAACAGAGAAAATTGAAATAACCGAAAAGGGTCTTGGCATTTATCAACCAAACATTAACTAAATGTAAAAGATACATTTGCTGAAAAAAGCCAATTATTGAAACAGCTTTATTTTCGTTATTTAGGGTATGCGCAGTAAGTTGCGCAGTAACAACTGGAGGATCTGTCCTTAAGTTTTTTCGAGAAACCGGGGCCTGGTTTTGATATCCCAGATAAGAAAGGCCTGGGAAAATATTGAGGCAAAAGAAGAAAATGCTGATGAGCAGCATTTTCTTCTTTTGTCTCAATTTTTTTATCTGCTATATTGTACACAAGTCCTATTTGTACCAACTTCTATTCCATCCTTTGAAGCAGCTTTCAAATCAAATCAGTCTAAAATTTTGCTGCTTGGGAAAATGTTAAAGGTGTCAAACTAATTTTACTCCACTGAACTCTTTCATGTTTTTTGTATGGGGTGGTGAGCGATTAACAAATTAACATAATCGGTGATTTTTTGCTTCCCATGATATCGTTATGCATTTTTATGCTTATATATATTTAAAATGGTGTGAAATTATGATAGTCAAAAATTGAAATATCATATTGTCGCTTTACAACAAAAGCATTGTAACTACAGCTTACTTAGTACTGCAGTTACAAGGTTTTTGTTGAAAGGCAAAGATATAGTCTTTTACCACATCAATATTTCCTCAAAACTTCTATTAGACATGTCCGATTTTTGCCGATTTGGAGACGGACTACAGAGAGCGGACTTTCGAAGGGGGTCTTCTCAAAATGCCTGAGCATAAGGTGTCACTCCACTGTTTAATTGACTAGTTAAGTAACGAGTAAAAAGTATCAATTGTGGGTATTCACAACTTATCTCAAAAGTTTCCTCGGACCACATGACTTAAATAGTGTTAAAGAACGTGTCTAAGTCTTTAATTCCATACCAAGAAAAAGGTGGCATGAGTACCAAAATCATCGGAAAATATTCAAGGAAACGCAAAGTTCTACCCACTCAATTTTAATGTCAGACTAGTCTACTTGAAATTTACCACTGTAAAAAGGTCGCAACCTGACGTGTTATCCCACCGGAATTGAACTTATTTATCAACATTGATAAAGTGTGGCAGTGGCAGGTCTGCCTTTGAGCAGGACTGTATGTATAGGGCATTTTACGATTCTCTACATACAGAAAATCTGTGAGAAATGTAGGATATCAAATCTTAAAGGGGGCCAGCTAGGCTGTCGAAAATGCAAATGGCACAATAATTACAAACCAGAAATAACGTATGAAATTACCAACCTGAAAGGGTAGATCACTTATGTCCATTGTTAGCACTCATCAAGCTTTATCAAGTACTAAAATCCAAGTCAATTAATAACGTGCAGTTTGGTTCCTATATATTGTCCTTGCTTTTGTTTTGTAACGGTTTCATATGCCCAACCTTTAAAAATCAATAACGTCAGAGGTACGTCATCTGTGCTCAGCGAGATTCAACACACCGTACAACCGACTGCGTCGAAAGATGGCGAAGACAGTTTCGGCATCTGATGTCATGTGCATGGTAGGTCAAACGAATTTACTTTTATAAATAAACGAAAGGATCTTTGATATTCTATAGTTGATAAATACGCGTATAAATGTTCAGTGCTTGTACAAAATAAACCTTTTCGACGTATCCCTCGCAAATAAGGTCACAATCATTGACACAGGGCTCGGTTGTACGGTGTGTTAATACCGCGGAGGTGTGTCTCGTTGACATTGACCTTGTCTCGCTTTGAAGTAGAAATAGAATGTGTATACACGCTTGTAAAGGATTGATCTATAACAAAGAAAAGATGGTTATTCGCCATGATTGAGGTTTTTATGCATTGCAAATTGTTTTTTCATCCACAAATATGAGTTCGGAAGCATAAAAACCTAGCATGGGACCCTTTAACCGGAACTCATTTTGGTAGCCTACTTCAACCTGAAAGAAATGCCTTTGTGTAGTGTCTACATAGGCAAAACAAAACAGATACTGGTTCTTTAAACTAGCGTGCTTGATATTTATTCGAACATGGCCGAGAGATAAACACTTGTTTAATGATTTGGGCTCAACGGGTATTTTGCAGTTAAGTCGTGTACTCTCAAAAGCATACATTTGATTTTCAGAATAAGGGTTTGTTATGTCGTCTTACCTGCTGCACGGCGGTAGCCAACTCGAAAATATGGATAATATTACATAGATCTATACATTTTATCATTTTTTTAGACCAAAGTAGGTAGCAAGATAATTCCGCATATGTAAAGATCATTCTTCCAGAATGTTTTTCTTAGACGCTCAACTAACGAACGTTACAATCAGTTATCCTGGGTTAATTTTGGCGCATCATACCGCAATGCATACACGACGTGCATGTATATACAGAACCACACGATTAAATACCACTGGCCTTATCTAAATTTAGTTGGTCAAGTCTAAAGAGTGCAAGTGGAAATTGTGCAAATTACGTAGGAAATGTAGCATCATGATCAAAATAAGTCATGCAAAAATGTTTCATTTGCTATAGGAATTTCATATTGTTTTAAACCCTCCCTAAACATGCTAGAGGTAGACCTAGTTGTCGAAATTTCTATGCGTCTAGAATCTTTTGCCAAGGTCATAGCCCTTAGACTATCATGCATTCTCAATAAATAGGAGCCATTTGGATTTAGAAAAAATCGAAAAAGTGATATCGAAGAAACTTGACTTTGATTTGTTAAAAAGCATGGCAAACATCTATAGGATGCAACTGCAAAATATTTTCAACATGAATTAGACGATATTCGAGATACAGCATCTTCAATCAGCCCAATAAAAGTACCATTTTTACTAGTGAAAGGTTCGTTGCTAATGAAGTGTCAATTTTAAATTCTTGTTACTTTTCAATATGACGACGTACATGGACATGATTGATTACTATCAATAAATGATATATTAATATTTATGAACATTCTTAATTCCAAAACAATTTAAATACTCAATCTTCTTCAATCCAATTCCAAAAACTACCTATTTAGAGACATAGATCGAACTGTTAGTGTGTAATTTCTGCAACATTTTTAATTGCAGTATATGATGTAAGGTGCAATAAATAGTTTTGATTCTTGTTGAAATTCTATTGCAGTTATTATAAGAATAAAAGTGGGCTTTATCGAAGGGCCTTTTCTATGATGAAAATAGTTATTTATAATTCATTCTTATATATCAAAAGTAACGAACCTTACTATTATTACTAGACTGTTGAATTCTAGTAAAATTGCCTGGATGTTCCAACGTGAAAATGAAGAAAATAAAGTTTCATAGGGTTTTTAATATTTAATGCATAATAGAGAAAATTATAAGGTTTCCAAATTCACGTATTTATGACCAGGCTTTACTGTATCATGGTATCGGAAAAGATAACATGTCGGTATCACCAATTAGGTTATGCGCAATCATAGCTTCATTCTAAACATTTTCTAGTCAGATTTAATTGTGAAAGGTGTGTAGTTGAAATTAAGTCACAGAATTGATTCCATAAACACTTTAAGTACCGAATTCGAGCCATTTTACGCCATATTCCCGTTGTGTAAGGTTCGCTACCTTAAACCTTAATTCAATTTGAATTGTTTCTTTTTCATTTATTTAATACACGTTATTAAAAATAGCAAGAACTGAATATATCCTTACCACGCCGATATGAGATGTAGCAAGATATCTGAATTGCCAAAAAGCACTTCCACGAAAACATTATATCTACTTTGTGAAAGAAATGGTTAATTTGAAACATTTTTATACAACCGTTTTTAAAAAATCCGTTACTTTTTAAGGCTATACTTTGTATACTGAATAAACATGTTTAATGTCCTAACTGATAAAAATAATCCAAAAACATCTTTTTGTTTGGTTGATTTGTGTCGAATCAACAGATACAGTATAGTAAGAACCAAGGTACAAATTGTGTTTATTGTCTTGGTAAGGTTCGTTACATCCTTTGTCAAACCTTCACCCGAAATAGATACAAGATCATTTTAGATATACACAAGATGTGTTCAAATGTTACGGTTTCTAGTCAAAAAGTCGAATACATTTTGCATTTAGAGCTGTATGATGCTAAAATCTTGATTTCCATTCATTTCAATTGAATATCTTTTAAAATGATATGTTGCACCCTTTTGGGGGTGAATATTAACAAAAAGGAAATATTTTCATGCGTCTTACATGAGAAAATTCAAAAGAAAGATATAAGTCTATTGAAATATAATTTCGCAAAAAAACACTTGAGGTTGATATGAATCTGTATATAAAGTATGAAAATCAAGTAAGGTTAGTTACTATAATAACGAACCTTACATATGATTTTTCGACGTCTTTTCACCTCTTAAATTGTCTTTGGTACAGTTGAGAACATCATGAAATTGACAACCTGAATGTTTTGGGAATGTTTTATGAGCGTTCATTCATTTGAGCTGAATGGAATGGATTGAATGGATAATCCGTTCAGTGAATGGTAATACCATTCAATTAGATAAATTTCGAAAATAAAAATTAAACGAAAAAATTATTGTTTAATAATTATTCTTAATGTGTTTTCCTAATTACTTGAATCGTTTTCGAGGTATAAATAGCTTAAAGAATATTTTCTCAATAAAATGTCCAAGCGACATCCTAAATTTAGGACTTTTCTCGTATGAATATTTTTATTTTATTTTTCGAGACGACCACAACCGGAAAACGAATTTATTTTACCCATATCGCTATGACAAACAACATGGCGACGGAAATGTGTTTTCTCATTTTGACAAGTCGTTTTCGCCTCGAAAGGACAATAAATGGCAGAAATTATGAGAAATCGAACTGTTAGATCTGTATGACAGATGTCGATGGCCGATGTAACATCCCACTGGCTTCGTAAGAGAGGTGTCAAACCTTGCTTCGACCGTCAAAAGGTGAATTTTACTTTTTGCAACCATTTCCCAAACAAGACGGGTACCGAAACAAGACCAGGTTTGATATCCTTGATAGAAGATGGTGAATTTAAAAACATTGGGACATAACACTGACGTAGGAAGGGAGACAGGACTCGAAATAATTTAGAAGTGGGCCAACATATCCTATAGCCTCCCCCAATAATACATCTGTATCATTTGCCGAATGCCCCCCCCCCCCCCCAACCAACATTATCATTATCCACCTGCCAGTAATACCCGAAAGGGGAGTTAGGCAGTATATATAGATAGATAAATTATCTTTTTTGGCCTGGATATTTTCTGCACATTGATATAATCATCAGGCTGCAGAGGTTGGTTCGTTCGAAGCCTACCGGATTCGCTACTGCATGAAAAATTACATTGAATCTTGGTAGAAGACATTGTGAGTAATGAAAAATGCTGCAGTTTGCTTCATTTTTCATTATGATTTCTTAACCCTTATTCTCATGGGGCAGCAAGCTGTACTGTCAAACCATTCCCAAATCGGTAAACCGGACCCAATTTCGATATTCCATCAGTAAACCTGCCCCCCCCCCCCCCCCAACGACCCAAAATATCAATGATTAATGTAATCATAATCCGAGTCTTCTCTGGTGTAAATACGCTTTTTGATATTTTGATTTTTCGCTATTTACATCAGAGAGCATTGCTCTTTGAAAATATCAAGAAGTTCGCAACTCGATGTTGCGCATCGTTCACCGCCCGATCTTAAACGATATCCTTAAAACGCCTGATGGTATCGATAAATGAACCATTTATTGTTATGACTGCTGAAAAAATTCGGACCAAAAAGTATTTCCAAAAGGTTTATAGGCAATGTTTTGCAATATTTTCCCTCACCTGAGCAGCCTTTGTTTACCTTGACCTTCCATTCAAAACCAAAGGTTATACTCTTCCAGCAGGCCGATTTTAAATGAAATTTTTGGTCAGGTATGACAAAAAATGATTAATTGATCTATACCCTACAGTGTTTTACCGAGTGATTCGATATGATACACAAAAACAAAGCTTCACTACTTGTAACGTTACCGAACTTTCCGCTGTTTTCAAAGAGCAACGCTCTCTGATGTAAATAGCGAAAAATCAAAATATCAAAAAGCGTATTTACATCAGAGAAGACTCGGATTAATGTAATCAGTGATCATTTTAAAAAAAATATATAATCAATATCATACTATTCTTTGTTAGTTTAATTATTTTAATGCACCCGAAGGGTAGTATCATGTTATGGCTCCGGTCGTCCGTTAGCAATTTCTTGTGTGCGAAACTCCTTCTACAGTTTTGATCAGAATTTGATCAAACTTGCCACAATGAATCTCTGTGGTGTCTAGTTGTGCACACCGCTTACGGAATTCAGATAACTCTTTTCGTTCTTGAATTCTCTGTCCTTGAATTTAAAAAAGAAATGTCCATTTTACTGACAAGCGCCTCTCAGGCGTATATGCGCTGCTCTGCGAACCTCTTGTTATTTGTTGTTGTTCAATATTTAGAGTGCCTGACCAGGAATTAGTATCCCATTAACAAACAGCAAAAATTTACATGTGTCCATATTCAAAGTAGTCCTATTTATAAGCCCTGACACATTTTTTAAAAATCTTTTCTGTGTATGTCAGGACTTATCAGATCTGCCATTTTTAGCTCACCTGAGCACGAAGTGCACATGGGGAGCTATTGTGGTCACTCACCGTCCGTCTGTCCGTTCACATTTCTTTAACCCTTTCCCAAACAAGACCTGGTTTTGACGTGCCTAGTAGAAAAGGCTTGGGAAAACATTGAAACAAAAGAAGAAACTGCTGATAACCAGCAGTTTCTCCTTTTGTCTCAATATTTTCTATGTCATATTTTACACAAATTCTATCTTTAAAAACTCCCATTTTGTCATTTGTGGCAGTTTTTGAAGTGGATCACCCTAAAATTTTGCCGTTTGGGAAAGGGTTAAACATCTTCTCCTCCTAAACCATTTGGTCAATTTTGACCAAACTTGGCAGGAATGTTCCTTGGGTGACCCTTTTCAAAACTTGTTCGCGGATTTTTGATTTGTCAAAAAATGTGGGCGTGGCAGGGCGTGGCTTATCAGACTTAGAGAAATCCTAAGAATATTCTTTAAAAATCAACCATTGGGCCAATTTGAACCTTACTTGGCAGAAATGTTCCTTGGGTGACCCTTTTCAAAAATTGTTCGCAAATTCTTGATTCGTCAAAAAATGTGGGCGTGGCAGGGCGTGGCTTATCGGACTTAGAGAAATGCTAAGAAAATTCTTTAAAAATCAACCATTGGCCCAATTTGAACCAAACTTGGCAGAAATGTTCCTTGGGTGACAATCTTGAAAATTTGTTGGTGAATTTTTGATTTGTCAGGAAAAGTGGGCGTGGCAGGGCGTGGCTTATCGGACTTAGAGAAATGCTAAGAAAATTCTTTAAAAATCAACTATTGGCCCAATTTGAACCAAACTTGGCAGAAATGTTCCTTGGGTGACACTCTTGAAAATTTGTTGGTGAATTTTTGATTTGTCAGGAAAAGTGGGCGTGGCAGGGCGTGACTTATTGGACTTGGAGAAATTCTAAGAAAATTCCTTAAAAATCAACCGTTGGCCCAATTTGAACCAAACTAGGCAGGAATGTTCCTTGGGTGACTCTTTTCAAAATTTGTTTGCGAATTTTTGATTCGTCAAAAAATGTGGGCGTGGCAGGGTGTGGCTTATCAGACTTAGAGAAATCCTAAGAAAATTCTTTAAAAATCAACCATAGGGCCAATTTGAACCTAACTTGGCAGAAATGTTCCTTGGGTGACCCTTTTCAAAAATTGTTCGCAAATTTTTGATTCGTCAGAAAAAGTGGGCGTGGCAGAACATGGCTTCTCTGACTTAGAGAAATCCTAAGAAAATTCTTCAAAAATCAACCGTTGGCCAAATTTGAACCAAACTTGACAGAATTATTCTTTGGGTGACTCTTTTTAAAATTTGTTTGCGGATTTTGATTCGTCAGATAAAGCAGGCGTGGCAGGGTGTGGCTTATCGAAGTTAGAGACACCCTAAGAAAATTCTTTAAAAACACATTGGGCCAATTTGAACGAAACTTAGCAAGAATTTTCTTTGAGTGACTTTTAAAAATGCGTACACAAATTTTCTTTGTCGTCTAAAAATGTGGGTGTGGAAGGGCAGTGTTATCAGACTTAGAGAAATCATACGAAAACTCTTTAAAAATGAAGCATTGGGCCAATTTGAACCAAACTTGGCAACAATGTTCCTTGAGTGACCCTTTTCAAAATTTGTTCACGAATTTATGATTTGTACAAAAAAGTGGGCATGTCACAAACTTCTTTCAGGTGAGCGATATAGGGCCATTCTGGCCCTCTTGTTTCTATAGCACATTTCTATTGCGGTCTGTTATTGCACATGTTTAACGGAGGGGATAAGTTCATTGTCAGAGAATAAACTTAAATAATAATATGGTGTAACTGTTATTTTCAGACATGGAGAAACTTGCGTTGGTGTTATTCGAAACAATGAAACTTGGTGACTATGAATGTTTGAAACAGAGCTCTAGAGACATGTCTATTTTTCCCTTGGAATGTGAAGTTCAAACGTGAAGTTCTGAAATATTCAGGTAGGTTTCTTGTGATTTCCTTGCATTTGATTTGTAAATTTTTTTGCTGTGCTCGAGAAATGGTAAACGCATGACCTTATTAGATGTGTGTAAGTGGGTATGCATGTCTTAAGTATTGGTCTGGCAATATCTCATTTTAACCCTTTCCTGCACATACTGACGCCTTTTGACTCCCTAACAAGTAAATGCTTAGAAAAACATTGTGAAAAATGAAGAATTTGCTTGTCATGTACAGGCAATTTGTTCATTTTCCACAATGTTTTCTAACCCAAAATAGAAACATTTCTAAAATTTCATCAATTTGAAATTTTCAGATCTACAAAATAATTCAAATAAAATTTTAGGTCCAACATTTTGGTGTCTGAAAATAAGTTAAGGGAGTTTGCCTCTAATGGGATTTATGCGATGTCAGAATAATTTCTGAGGCAATGTCATGAACATTTGACGGTAGAACATTCCTTCAAAGAATGTTTACATTGCCAAAATATGTTCGGATACATAGGAAATTATGTTTATGAAGTAGCAGGAAAATTTCTGAAGTCCCTTGAATTTCATTAGAGGTGGGCTATGTTAACCCATTATCACACAATGACGCTTTTCGATTCCTCTCAAAAAAATGCCTGTGACAAGCAATTACTTTATTTCCCACAATGTTTTTTCTGACAGACATGGCAAAAGACCAGAAATATTTGTCAGACATTCGGTCTGAAAATACTGAAAAATCTGTCAGACTGAATAATATTTTGTCAGACCGATCACTTATTCACTATCTTGACAGATCAATAGAAACTTGTGTCAGACAGTTGGACTGACAATAGCAAAAAATCATCAGACCAAGGGAAGTTTTATCAGATATGTCTGATTGTCTGACAGTTTTCGCCATGTCTGGAAATTTTCACCCTGAAAGACCAAAATTTATAAAATTTCACTGACTTGAAATGTGTCGTCTGCGTCATCTCTGAATTTAGACACATCTAGATTATGTCCTTTGGTAATGGGTTCGTAAATACAATTTTCATTACATACATGCTAGCACAGAAAATATCAAGGTAAAAAGAACAAGAGATGTTTGTAAAACATATATGCCCCCTCAAGGGCCTACATTTGATGTAGGTCAAAGTCCAAGGTCAAGTTAACAAGGTCCAAGGTCATGGTCAAATATGAAAGGTCTTGGTAGGAGGTGTCTATGTGTGAAATATTAAAGCTGTATATGTAAAAGTAAAATGAAACATAGGCCAGGTTTAAGTTTTTAAAAGTAGGCCAAAATGCCAAGGTCAAGGTCAAATGTGAAAGGTCTTGGTTGGAGGTGTCCATGTGTGAAATATCAAGGCTGTAGGTGTAAAAGGACATGATATATATGCCTGGTTTCAGTCTTTTTAAAAGTAGGTCAAACTCCAAGGTCAAGGTTGCAATATTCAAGGTCATGGTCAAATGTGAAAGGTCTTGGTAGGAGGTGTCTATGTGTGAAATATCAAGGCTGTAGGTGTAATAGGACATAAGATAAAGGCTAGGTTAGATATTTCTAAAAGTAGGTCAAACTCCAAGGTCAAGGTCCAAGGTCATGGTCAAAGTGAAATATCTTGGTTGGAAGTGACCATGTGTGAAATATCAAGGCTGTATATGTAAAGTGACATGAAATATAGGCCAGGTTAATGTATTATAAAAGTAGGTCAAACACCAAGGTCAAGGTCACAAGGTCCAAGGTCATGGTCAAATGTGAAAGGTCTTGGTCGTAGGTGTCCATGTGTCAAATATCAAGGCTGTATGTGTAAAAGGACATGATATATCGGCTAGGTTAAAGTTCTTTTTAAAGTAGGTCAAAGTCCAAGGTCAAGGTCACAAGGTCCAAGGTCATGGTCAAATGTGAAAGGTCTTGGTAAGATGTGTCAATGTGTGAAATACCAAGGCTGTATGTGTAATAGCACATAAGATATAGGCCCAGTTTGTTTTTTTTTAAAGTAGGTCAAACTCCAAGGTCAAGGCCACATGGTCCAAGGTCATAGTCGTATGTGATAGGTCTAAGTCGGAGGTTTCCATGTGTCAAATATCAAGGCTGTATGTGTAAATGGACATGATATATCGGCCAGGTTAAAGTTTTTTTAAAAGTAGGTCAAACTCCAAGGTCAAGGTCACAAAGTCCAAGGTCATGGTCAATTGTGAAAGGTCTTGGTAAGATGTGTCCATGTGTGAAATATCAAGGCTGTATTTGTAAAAGGTCATGAGATATATGCCTGGTTTATTTTTTTTTAAAGTAGGTCAAACTCCAAGGTCAAGGTCACAAGGTCCAAGGTCATGGTTAAATGTGAACAATGTTGATAGGAGGTATCTATGTGTGAGATATCAAGGCTGTATGTGTAAAAGGCCACGAGATATAGGCAAGGTTAAGAGTTAAGTGTAAAAATCAACAAAGGGCAATAACTCCAAGAATTTGATTGGCAGAGTTACGGTTCTTGTGCACTGCACCTCTCCATAATGAAATCTATTCACCTGTAAAGTTTCATGATTCTACCTTACATATTTTTTGAGTTGTGCTCCGGACAAGAATCAAGTTATAAAATCAACAAAGGGCAATAACTCACAAAAGTTGATCAGCAGAGTTACGGTTCTTGTGCACTGCACCTCTCCATAATAAGATTTATCCACCTGTAAAGTTTCATGATTCTACCTTACATACTTTTTGAGTTATGCACCGGACAATAATCAAGTTTGAAAATCAACAAAGGGCAATAACCCAAAAAATATGATCAGCAGAGTTACGGTTCTTGTGCACTGCACCTCTCCATAATAAGATCTATCCACCTGTAAAGTTTCATGATTGTACCTTACATACTTTTTGAGTTATGCTCCGGACAAGAATCAAGTTATAAAATCAACAAAGGGCAATAACTCAAAAAATTTGATCGGCAGAGTTACGGTTCTTGTGCACTGCACCTCTCCATAATGAGATCTATCCACCTATGAAGTTTCATGACTCTACCTTTAATACTTTTCGAGTTATGCTCCGGACAAGGTTTGGTCTACGGACAGACGGACCGACATACGGACCGACCGACCGACCGACCGACCTTCCGACCGACCTTCCGACCGACCGACCGACACTTGCAAAACAATATACCCCCATTTTCTTCGAAAGGGGGCATAATAAAATGCTGATTAAGCCTTCAATATTTTCTTGTAGGCAGGAGCTTTCAAATTGGACCACCCTTAACTCATACAGAATTATATAACTTTATTCAGAATTACTGTATTTATCTCTCAAAAATTTGCATCGATATATGCCTTAACCCTTTCCCAAACAAGACCTGGTTTTGACGTCCCTGATGAAATTAAGTTGTGAAAACATTGAGGCAAAAGAAGAAAATGATGATGATCAGTATTTTCTCCTTTTGCCTCAATATTTTCTAAGCTAAATTATACACAAATCCAATCTGCATCAGCAAATCTTTTGTCGTCTCCATCAACCTTTGAATTTGATCACCCTAAAATTTTGCCATTTGGGAAAGGGTTAACCCTATCCCAAACAATACCTGGTTTTGATATCCCTAGTGGATAAGGCTTGGGAAAACAGTGAAACAAAAGAAGAAACTGCTGATAACCAGCAGTTTCACTTTCTCCTTTTGTCTCAATATTTTTTGTGCATTATTTCACACAAATACTACATTTATCATCATTTATTTTTGTCGTCTGTAACAGCTTTCAAATTGGGCCAGTCCAAGATTTTGTTGTTTGGGAAAGGGTTAAGGTAGAATACCCGTAATGTGGCCATTTTGAGATAGCTAAAACATCAGATGTTTTTGAGTGGCGTCATTGCATATCCCAACTTATTCGGGCGCGGTCGTAAACATTCGGTGATGGAAAGTTCCACTGCCGAATGTTTTCGACTGCGCCCGAATAATTCCGACATCATACAAATCTCATTAGGGTATACTACATCAAGAAAATGAAATAAGCAATTGAATTATGCCCAATTCATGATTTGATATTGCTGTAAATACATATTAACAAAATAGCCAAATAATTGTAATTTGTATTATTTTGCTTTCAGACTCAAGACCAGTGTTACTGAACCTTTTTAAAGTTCACTGTACAGTGACCAGAGTCAAAGCGGCATGGAGGAAATTTAAAGAGCTACTACCAATCCTCACATCACGCCATCTCACATATCAAACACGCGGAAAAGTGTACAGTACCTGCGTCAGAAGTGTCATGATATATGTGAGCGAAACATGGCCTCTGTCTAAGCCAAATCTTCAACGCCTACAGCGAAATGACAACGCCATGGTCAGACAGATATGCGGCGTAAAAATAGATGATATCCGCACCACCAGATCATGCAATCTCCGCAAGAAGCTCGGCCTCGAGCATGTTTCTGCAAACAAGTTTTGTGCCAGGGAAGAATACATGCATTTAGAACATGTAGACCATAGTTCCCTTTACAGACAGATCATTAACTTACAAGTGTTTCATGAGTGTACAAATAAGTGTAAATGCCTCAGAAACAAGGGCGGATCTAGAGGGAGTGGGGGTTGGAATCCAGACGTCCCTGACATCTCATTTCAAATTTAGACACAGCAATAATAAGATAAGATAAGGGTGATAGGATTTTAAATTTACTTCAAATCCAAACCCTTTGTTGTGGGTACACAGTCACATTGAATCCTCTTTAGAAGAAGATTCAAATGAGTACCCACAACATAGAATTGGGAGAATTATGAAAAGAATTATGAAAGATAGTTTGCATCAGGAAAAGCTATTACCCTCTCTCATCAATAGATTTGTAGACTAGCCAAACTTTTGCCTTTTAGAAAAGTTTAAGGTAGTCCACTCCTAATGAGATTTGCACAACATCGGAATTATTCGGCGACATCGAAACATTAGGTAGTGGTACTTTCCACAGCCAAATGTTTACGGCTATGCCCAAATAGGTTTCGATACTTAACGACGCTGCTCGAAAAAACCTGATGTTTTATGAATCTCAAAATGGCCACATTATGGGCATTCAACCTTATCAGCCTAGATAAGAGAAAGACCTAATACATGCAGACTTATGAAGATCTATCCATGCTGTTCTCGAATGAAATTCATAAAATCTTGTAAAAATCACCTAACAACAGAATACTGTATGAAATACATGTGGAAGCATTGAGGCAAAAGAAGAAAATGCTGATGACCAGCATTTTCTCCTTATGCCTTTATATCACCTGTGTTATATGTACACAAATCTACATATACATTATGTCATCTCAAGCAGCGTTTGAATTGCATCATCCTAAATTTTTGTTGTTTTGGAAAGGTTTAAGTTCAACAACAAATCTTAAGGTAGTCCACCCCTAATAATGTTCATGCGACATTTGGTTTTTTGTGCAATTTGATTAAACCGTTGTTATGTAGCCAACCTTTGCTGCTTGGGGTTGTTGCATGAATCTCATCACAGGTGGACTACCTTAATAAATAATTTTTCAAAATACTGCCAAGTCAGATGTGTCTCACACTTTCGATATTTTGGGGTAATGTGATGTCCCTTGTGGCTTGCACCCATAAAGAGTGTACACAAATCCAATCTTTTTCTATATCCATTTTGTGACCTCAAGCAGCTTTTGAATTGCACCATCTTCAAATTTTGTTGTTTGCGAAAGGGTTTAGTCTAAAGAAAAATCTTAAGGTAGTCCACCGCCAATGAGATTCATGTGACATCGGAATTTCTGGTGCGATGTGATTGACATTTATTATGTAGCCAACCTTTACTACCGGGCTATTGTTTCATGAATTTTCAAAACACTGCAAAATCAGGCCCCGGTTTCTCGAAAAAACTTAAGTATATTCTCATGAGTTCATGCTCAACTTCTATTCAATACCAATCAACGTTGATTGGTATTCAATTGAAGTTCACGTGGATTTCGTGCGATTTGAGCACGATGCTCAGATTTGAGCATGAGAACATACTTAAGTTTTTTCGAGAAACCGGGGCCAGGTGTGTATCATACTTCTGATATTTTGAGGTAATACAATGTCCCTTGTGGCCTGCATACATCCAGGGTGTCAACTGTATATGCATGAACTGAATAATGAATACTATACATGGACATATTATTGATAATTAAAACTACATTAAATGAATATTCGGTGACCAGTTATCTTATCTAGACCTGCTTTTATGCATAGTAATATGATACATTCCCAAAGTAGCCGCCAAAAACCCAGTTGGCAGCCCATCAGACTCTCACTTATGAAGTCCCAGGTACGATCTTCGGCCGAATCAAACATAGATTCTGGCGAAATTGTCTCCAACCAATACTTTCATAATCGTTAGTCTATTTGGGTGAGCAGCTTTAGGCTCGGTAAGGATGTTGTAGTTGTACTGGTCTGAGAAACAATGGGATCTCATAGTTAGATGCACCAGTGACCGCAATATGACAGTACTTAGCTGTTGAAAGAAGTGTTAAACCCAATCAATTTCCAAAGCAAATCTGCTGTATCAAGGCCTAATGTCACTCATGGCATCAGTATTCCATCATAGCTAGATTTATAAAAAAAATATTGAGAGAAAACATAATGCTGATCATCAGTATTTTCTACTTTTCCCTCAATATTTTCCATATAGCCCTTTCACAAATGACAGAGTGCATCAAACTCAATTATGAGGTCCAGTGCTTCAACTTGATTATGAAGCCCAAGCTCTCCAGCCAGGGTTAAGGTAGTCCACCCCTTATGAGATTCGCACGACATCGGAATTATTCCAGCGAAGTCGAAAACATTCAGCGGTGGAACTTTCCTACGCTAAATATTTACGACCGGCCTGAATAGGTTCGTCTATGTAACGATGCGGCTCGGAAAATCTGATATTTTAAGAATCTAAAAATGGCTACTTTACGGGTTTTCTACCTTAATATCATGTTTTGTCTGCCACTAATTGGTGGATAACTGTAAAACCTAAATGGTTGAGTAGCTGTAGGCTAGGGAAGGATGATGTGATAGTTCTTGTGAGAGAAAGAACCAAAATCCATACAAAGGTAGATGCTCCACCTGCAAGGATATGATCAAGAAATCTCTTAAGAGAGGAGTTGCACTACATTTATTTACACAACCGACACAATTTCAGACTGTTCCAATTTTAGTCCACCCTAATGCGATTCGTGTGATGTCGGAATTATTCGGGCGAATTCGAAAGCATTCGGCGGTCAAACTACCACTACCGAATGTTTACGGTTGATCTGCTCGGAAAAATCTGATGCTTTAAGAATCTCAGAATGGCCACATTATGTGTATTCTACCTTAATATATTGTTTTGTCTGCCACTAATAGGTGGATAACTGTAAAACCTTAAGGTTGAATAGCTGTAGGCTAGGGAAGGATGTTGTGAGATAAACAACCAAATTCCATAGGCAGATGCTCCACCTACTATGATATAACCCAGAAATATTGAGAGAGGAGTTTACACTCATTTGTACAAACAACACAACAACACAATTTCAGACTGACCCAATCTTTAACCAGCTGCAGATGACAAAATGGATTTATAAATAAAGAATTATCTGTAGAAAATATTGTAAGAAAGGTAAAAAATGCTGGTTATTAGCATTTTCTTTTGTACAAGGTTTTCCAAATTTTATGTCTTAATCAGGGCTGTAGGAAACAATTTCGCATTGAGGGGTTTGTCTGAATATTTGAGGCGGGGGGGGGGGGGGTTATTATGATTTTCCCTAAAAAATTATTGTAGGGGGCTTAGCCTCCCCCCTACCCCCCCCCCCATGTTCCTACGGGCATGTTGATTATAAGGTGTCTTGTTTGGGGAAGGTTTTTAACGTATGTACAGTAAATCATTTGCTGTTGATGCTTTCGAGTTTGAAAGGTCAAATTTTTTGTGCCGTTGGGAAAGGGAACTTTTATAACAGAATGTATTCAGACAGAGACATATATCTATGTCTCTGGTTCAGATTATCAATATAATAACTTCTTTTCTCTCAATGTTTTACCAAACCTTTTCTAATGATTATTTGAAAATCAAGAGAGAAGTAAAATTCTTACAGTCGGTATTTTCTCCAGTATTCTTGTTTTCAGTAGGGTTTTTTTTGTGGGATAAAAATGAATTTTGGAGAAAGGGTAAAACCTATTTCAAATTGATCGGTCGAAAACCTATTTGTTTCCGAAAAAGTCTAGCGATTTTTACATCCGTTTTGATTAATTGACATCAAGTGCAGTATATCTCTGTACAGATGGTTATGTAGTAGAATTTAGATGAGGATTTCGCTGGAATCTTCTTCTTTTCTCGTAATTATTGTGTGTCGTGATATTCTATGCACGAAATCAGCATTTCCGATCATCATACAACAAAAAATTGGTAGAATTATAGTCCAATTGAACAGAGATAGTGTTAAATTTGTCACAGTCGGTTCGCCCGCTAGTAAATTTTTGCTCGTTATTTTACGGCGGGCACCTGACTATTTCGAATGGAAACTGCTTTTAAAACTGTGTATTTTAAAATACATTGGAGATTGAAAAGTTGAATGTTTTGGCGGATAAACAATTTTGTTCATTTAGAATGCAATATGAAATTAGGATGACTTGTTGTTAGAAATGCCTTTCACTGGTGATCCCTTTCACCGCCGTGTGACTGCTGTTACGCTACGAAATTATGCCGGACACTCAAAATCCTCGGAATGGCCACCGCTCCACCTTTGCTCGAACTTGTACCGTTCATCGATTTCCTCTTTAATCATTTTCCATCTTCCCTTTTTGATATATATCTACTTTCACTTCTGCTTAATCGATATATTATTGTTGTTATTAACTCCGAATTAGGTCAAACGGGTTGCATAAATTTCCGAATTATTGTAAACGAAATTTAAAATTTCAGCCAATCGTGTTTAACCATTTAAAATATCAGCCAATCAAACGATGGAATGTTTTAAACGTTCTGAGCGTTTTGAGTGAATGGTTTGAACGTTTTTATGGAATGGAAAGAGCGGAATGGTGAATGAATGATAAATCAGATGAGCAGAATGGAATTGAATGGAATTGAACGGAATGAATGTCAATTTCATGATGTTTCCAACTGTACAAATAAATATCTTTTTTTCAACCAAAACATATTCAATTAATGATGCACCATCATTTTCCTGAGATTTAAGATAAACAGAAACTTGCTTTGTCTTAAATACATGGACTCAAATTCTGGGCACACAATCATGTTTATTTGATAAATAATGGTTTTGAGAAGCCAAAAAATGATGGATACAATTTAGTACTTTCTAACAGGACCCTGTTTTTTAATATTATCATGACCATTCACATTTTTATAGGAAACTACGGATTTAAATGATTTTTCAGTAACGAACCTTACAAAACGAACCTTACATTTGTACTTTGATGTCATATTTTGAGACTATTACAAGAGACTTGTAAATTGATCTTATGTTTACTTTCTAACAGTAATAAAGTATTTACGGTGATACAACAGTTAAAGTGATAGACGTTCGTGTATGCAGAAAACGTGGGTAACTAACCTTACTGCCTTAAATCTACGCTATAAAATTAATTAGTAAACCAACGATAATATCCGTATCATTTAAATGACAACAAAATCGAGCTGATTTTCAGTAAAAACGGTGTATCTGTTATCAAAATGTTACTTTCATTCACGTTTTTACCCCTTTATGCTATGAATTGTGCCCTCCAATCTAAAGAATATATCAAAATTTATATATTTGGCGACAATTTTCAAAACTCTATATTTTATTATAATTGGAAGACAAAACAAAATATATACGGTTTTCGGACTCACAATATATACTCAATGAAAATGGTGTGCACAGTTTATGGTTTATTACCTAAGTTTTAAAACAAAATCATTTTGAAATGTGTAATTTAAATCAGCGACAGTTACGAACCTTACAAATTTGGGTATTCTAGCTTGCATATATCACTTATGGTGTACACTCACCCGAACTTCTAAACGGCCACTTTTATTTTTCGAATAAATTAATCATATCAATTTACTTGGATTGTGTGTTTGCTTTTTATACTTAACGAAGTCACATTCTATCTTTTCGAACAAAGAACAGTAGTGCCATGTCAAAAAAGAAGCACGTGACGTCATTTTGATCGAAATGTTAAAATTGCACGTGTGTATTTTGAATTACGTGATAAATAACGATTCTGTTTTGATAATTTATCCATATGGATAGCCCAGTCAGAAAAACATTTAACATGACAAGAATTATTATCAAAACGTGGGAAATGACCTTCGGAATGTTTGATGTTGGGGCTCCAGTCAGAAAGGTCAATTTGATAATTTTCTTTTCTAACAAAATTTTAATGCAATCATTCGATTTCTTTTGTTTCTGGGGTAAACATAACGTTTTTATTGTTTGTCGATGGATCGAATCTGATATTTGCGGCTTTTTCACAAATAAGCAAATTTAGGATGAGTGCATGCGTACCGGAAGTGTTCATAAAACACGACGACGGCCACACTGAAGGACTACTATTCGTCAACAAGATGGGCAGCTTTATGGAGCAATTTTTAGAAATAATTTCATGCATGTACAAATAACGATAGACGAAATTTAGGTAATCCTAGCCACCAAATCCACTACAAACGGCTATGAGGCGCTTTAGTAAAAGCGATCCTAGACCGCATCGTCAACGAAATGTCAAAGCCTTAGCACTGTGAAACATATTTTGAAGCCTAAACTGTACTGAACATCCCCTGTGTTATCGGAAAACGGATTGGACACAAAACACGTTTCGTGATTAATCAAGAATCACGTCTTGGACTTGTTAAACAGACGGATCCGAGCACTGCCAAAGTAAACGATTTTGAAGACCTGACTCGGCAAACCTGGTATTTCCGCATTGTACCATACCCTACAGTATATTCAAGAATGCATATTATCCACGAGAATAGGATTCTTAGCCTTGATAAGCGCACAGAGATCACATGGGATATTAAGTTGTGATATGCGAATTTTTATTTATGGGGTGTTGCACTTTTAAACGTCACCATTTCATTAATTTCGAACTCAGCTTCGTGAAACTTTGTCATATTTTTCAAAAATGAATGTATTTTACAAAGAACCAAAACAACATGAGTTTTCATCAGAAATGTTGATTTATAGGTGAAAGAATGAGGTGGCCGTTTAGAAGTTCGGGTGAGTGTATTGCTGGGATAGAAAGTGTTTCTCACTAAAGCCACCCATTGACCCTCTAACAACTACGACATATAATTCAGTATACTGCCTGACCATATTCCAGAAAATATACGGCGACAACCAAAATACCAATTGGCTCCCTTTTATTGAGAATGCGTGTATACACTGCTGGCATTTTCAAACATCATACACTTATAGATCACTGTGTTAAAAAGTGTCAATGTCAAGAACCGCACATTTAATTCACATATTTTTTCGTGTAGTTGCTTTTTTTCTCGCTTTCATTTCTTACAAATCGTTACTATTTAAAAAAAAGACCTCCAAATCCGACAGTGTGTTTAATGTACGAGATAATTATTTTATCTTCGATGTTAATGCAAAAACTTGTATCTCATTTTTTGGAATGTTTAAATGGGAAGGAAAAAATTAATAACTTTTCCGAATCTGAGAGGTTTTACTTGAAATTCGGACATATTTTTCACATACAATGTGTCATTGATACTGCTCAGTAAAAATATCCCCAAACATGCAAAAATTTTCAGAATTAAGCATACAAGGGGTTTACTTTGAAAATTACAAAATAATGACATAGGCCTAGGAGGTTTTGCATTTACATCGACGATATGTCAGAATATGCGTTAGGCTTAATTACCATACTGGAATTGATATTGCATAATTCTTATAGCGAGACAATAATGTTTTGCTCTCTTTTTAACCGAAGTTATTCCCTATTGTAAATATTTTAACTCTTTAAAAAACTTTCTCCAAACGACACAATTTCAGAATGCTGTTTCAAAACTAGCACGGGCGATATCATGGTCGTTGATTAAAGTATATTTTATTTGTATTGCACTGAAAATGATAATTGAAAAAATAAAAATTGTCGGGTGTTCATTTTCTTGTTTCGCATCAATGTTTCTAGACCTGTTTCATTAGGGTTACAAAAGACAAAAACTGTTTTGAAAATGTGGAAAGGAGTTAAAAAGGCTTGTTACACCCTTACTGTAGTGTGACTTTTCTTTTTAAATTATATGTGCATGGCCTGAATCGATCGATGTACGTCTGAACAGACTTCTCTCATTTACTGATGCCACGAAATTTGCAATTGTTTGAGACGACCCCCAGCGAACCGTAATCGGGTGTCCGCTCTCAACATCCGCAAAAATCGGACATGTCTATTAGGGAGTTCAAAACCAGGGGCGATCATACAACAAGTATTCACCATTAAGAATGCCTGTCCTGATTGGTTGTAAGATCATTGATAATACAACATTTAACCCTTTCCCTCACATTGACGCTTTTGGACGTCCGACAAAAAAAAGGATTTGGAAAACATTGTGGAAAATGAAGAAATTGCTTGTGACAAGCAATTTCTTCATTTTCCACAATGTTTTCTACCAAGAAAGACCAAAAATGTTAAATTTTGTTCAATGGAAATTGTCATCTGCAACACCTATGAGTTTGGACTAGGTTAAAATTTTGTTGTTTGGAAATGGGTTAAGACATATTTTTGACTTACCAATGACTTAAAAAAAGCTTAAAACAACAATCGCATTACATAGCTTTTGGTTTATTGGCGATACATTATTATTCCTCTTAATGTGTCATAAGACATCAGTAAGTCAAAAATACGTCTTAAATGTTTTGATGAAACTGGCCCCAGGTCTCTGGTTCTGTTTTATCCTTTCCAAAACAAGACCAGGGCCCCGTATTACTAAACATCTTGCGATCAAGTTTTTGTGTAAACTGTGTAACTTAGACATCTGATTGCACGAGAAATCCGACTGGGCCAATCAGGGCTGTTGTTACAAGTAATTATGCAAAAAATCAAACGTACGATTGTTAGTAATATAGGCCCCAGGTCTTGACGTTGCTTATAGCTAAAGCGTGGGAAAAGATTTAGGCAAAAGAAGAAAATGCTGACAATCAGCATTTTCTCCTTTTGCCTCAATATTTTTTGTGCTATGTTATTCTCAAGTTTTATATTTATTGGCATCCATTTTGTCATCTGAACCAGCTTTCAAATTGGACTTACCTAACATTTTGTTGTAGGGTAATTTCAAAAATAATGCATCCTTTTTTATACGCCGCCGGAGGCGGACGTATATTGGCGACATCTTCTCCGTCTGTCCGTCCGTCCATCCGTCCGTCCGTCCGTCCGTACGTCCGTCCACTTTTCTTGTCAACGCAACTCCTCCTAAGTTTCTGGCTGGATCTTTTTGAAACTTGGTCAATGTTATCGCCTCAATTGGTAGATGTGCATGAAGGAAGGATTTTATGGTTCGTTGATTTTTGCCTGAGTTATGCCCCTTAAAAACTTAGTCTCTGGGGCTTATTGAAATTGCAGCCTTGTCAACGCAACTCCTCCTAAGTTTCTAGCTGGATCTTAATGAAACTTGGTCAATGTTATTACATCAATTGGTAGATGTGCATGAAGGAAGGATTTTATGGTTCATTGATTTTTGCTAGAGTTATGCCCCTTTAAAACTTAGTCTCTGGGGCTTATTGAAATTGCAGCCTTGTCAACGCAACTCCTCCTAAGTTTCTAGCTGGATCTTAATGAAACTTGGTCAATGTTATTACATCAATTGGTAGATGTGCATGAAGGAAGGATTTTATGGTTCATTGATTTTTGCTAGAGTTATGCCCCTTTAAAACTTAGTCTCTGGGGCTTATTGAAATTGCAGCCTTGTCAACGCAACTCCTCCTAAGTTTATGGCTAGATCTTAATGACACTTGGTCAATGTTATCACCTCAATTGGTAGATGTGCATGAAGGAAGGATTTTATGGTTCATTGATTTTTGCCACAGTTATGCCCCCTTAAAACTTAGTCTCTGGGGCTTATTGAAATTGCAGCCTTGTCAACGCAACTCCTCCTAAGTTTATGGCTGGATATTAATGACACTTGGTCAATGTTATCACCTCAATTAGTAGATGTGCATGTAGGAAGCATTTTATGGTTCATTGATTTTTGCCACAGTTATGCCCCCTTAAAACTTAGTCTCTGGGGCTGATTGAAATTGCAGCCTTGTCAACACAACTTCTTCTAAGATTCTGACTGGATACTAATGAAACTTGGTGGATGTTATTACCTTAATTGGTAGATGTGCATGAAGTAAGGATTTTATGGTTCATTGATTTTTGCCTGAGTTATGCCCCCTTCAATCTTAGTCTCTGGGGCTTATTGATATTTCAGCCTCGTGAACGCAGTTCCTTTCAGGTTTTTGACTGGATATTTATAAAAACCTTTTTGTGAACACAACTTTTTACAGGTTTTTGTGTGAATATTTATAAATCCTTGTCAATGTCATTTTTTTGCCTCAAGTTTTATAAGTGGCGGCGTATATTGTGACCATGGCACTCTTGTTAAAAACTGATATACAGTGCGGGTGAAAAGTTTTTTTAGTGATTGTCTTACTCCAGAATATGTATTCTGTTATTGCTAAAATGTGTACAAAATTTTAAGAGAATATCTTCTTTCATTTCAATTTTATAGCATTTTTAGTGTCCAAAATTGTCCCAAGTGTAACGCTTTTAGCGTGACATTTGTATAAAAATTCAATTTTTAAGTGGCAATCATTAAAACTACGGGATTTGAAAGACCCCAACAACATACAATTATACAAATTATTGCAACAATACAACAGTTTTTCAAAAGTCGTTTAATGGACAACATATATATTGTCCATGAACCATGCCCAGAAAATGACACACCCTCAAAAAACATAAAGGCATAAAAATACAATACTCTGGACAATCAAAGGTTATTATTTTGCTACTTAGACATCTTTATGTCTCAAAATAGGTATCCTTTGTTAGACAAATATCCTTGGTGCAATGTTAGTATGATTTTATGTAATTACTTTCATATAATCAAGTTCTCCTGATGCCATGTCTATGGACACCCAAAAATGTCCCAAGTGTAACGTTTTGTGTTAGAAAGCCTGTATTTTTGTCATGTGATATTGAAACTTATTCTGATTTCTTTTTTACAGATGCGCATCAGCCCCATGAAAGATCAGTAATAGTTAAATCTAAAAAGAATTGTTACTATGAACTTAATCAACCAAAATTCATTGTCCCAAGTGTAACGCTATTTTTGCAATTTAGAGTGATCAAGTAGAAATGCTTAAATATTTAAGTTGCACAGAAAGTTCGATCAAATATTGCAAAACATGTAGGATTCTGTCTGAATTTTGTTCAGAAAACAATTATTGTTCAGAAATGATTGAATTATGTGTCAATTTAATTTATTGTCTGGCTCATATCAATTATCTAGCAGAAATACATATCATTGACTTCTTTGGATCTGTATGAGTTATTTGAACATTCTAAATCAACATATACAGTTTAATTCATTCAATATCCTTTAAATCCATCTTAAAAGTATTTAAAATGTTTGTCCCAAGTGTAACGGCGTAGAACTTTGAAAAATTCAGCAAAATATTATCCTGTGATAGTTTGGAAAGTGTTTTTTCATTTGTGTTTCATGGAAACTAAGTAAAGTAATTATATATTGACTTAATGAGACTCTTAGGGTTAAAAACAACAAATTTGATATGCCATGGGAAAAATTTGGAGCAATGTATTTCACATATAAAATGTGGTGATTACGGTAATGAAACTGTGTGTCTTTGTGAGGAAAACAAGAATAACATCAATTCACAATGTTTTATTGTCAGTTTTCACTAATACACCCATTTCGTAACAGCAAAGTCTCTTTCAAAAGAAATTCACATTAATAATTTTTGTTTTAAGAAAAGTGTATTTTTTCTTTATCTTTGAAACTAAATCCAAAACACTTAAAAGTTATATATATTACACCTTTAACATGTCAAATTTTGATACCCACTTACATCTTTGTAATACCTAATACAAAATGTTGAAAATCATAAATGATTTCTACAAATAAGAGACTTCTTGGAGTTTTTAAACAAATCCCAGTGATTTATGAAGCTTATTTTGGAAAATGGCACCCATCTGTATCCAAACAGCTACTTTTACAATCGCATCCAGGTGTGTTCTTATCTATATTATCAAAAGCAAACATGAATTGTAACTAGAAAATGGATTTTCTGAGAGCTATTTATGTCATTAGTTTGTCCCAAGTGTAACGGTTTTGCTGAAATTTGATTTTTGATGTGTCCTCATCACATTTCAAGTTATAGTACCAAAATAGTTTTTTGTATGCTGGCTGCAAGTACCCTCCTAATGTAACAGATTAAGTATTGGCTTTGTATATCATATATGGAACATTTTATGTAAACTTTCTTAGGTAATTGATATTTTTTTTTTTACTAAAACATCACTAAAAATTGCCATAAAGTTGGTATATTCACATTAGGTAGCCATGTTATACATCAAATTTTACCTTAACGTTCGTGTAACAATATTAAGTGACATAAGAGATGAAATTTATACATTTAATAGAATTAAAGGAGCGATATAAGGCAAACATATTTGTTTAGAAATTCTCCAATGTTTCAAATAAAACTGTTGAAATTTGAAAAAAAATGTTAAGTATTTATATTTTCGTGTCTGGTTTATAAAAGTTTGACATATTGGGATGTGCTTTTGACGAATAATATTTCAATATCAACAACTTCATTTTGGACCCTCTATGTCACGTTTTGGATGCATTATTTTTGAAATTACCCTGTATGGGAATTGGTAAGGATTAATGGAAAGGGTGAAATAATGCTGAGGCTCCTCTACATTAGGGTAGTCAATTCACTAAGGTGGGTAATTTGGATGACCAATGAAAGTTCAACATGGTTTACTTCCCTTTGTTTCTATAATCTTTGTAAGCATTTTTGTGAAGCAATTTATTTTGTACTTTCATGAAAATCCATTTTCCAACATCAATAGAGTAGAGATATTTTCACTCTGGTAAGGTTTAACCCTTTCCCAAACTTCACAATCTTAGACTGTTCAAATTTGAAATCAGACGACAGACGACAAATTGATGCTGATAAAGGTAGCATTGTGTAAAATAAAGCACAGAGGATATTGAGACAAAAGGAGAAAATAATAATTGTCAGCATTTTTATTCTTTTGTATCAAAGTTTTCCTAAGAATTTTATATTAAGGATGTGAAAGAAGGTTTTGTCTAAAAGGAGAGGTTTATGTTTGCAGGTCAAATTGTTGTCCATTTATTTTTTACAAATTTTAAAGGTACATTTTGACATTGTAGTTTAAAAAGTTTGTTTGATTTGTAAGATTTAACATTAGCTATTTAAATAAAGTGGTTAAATATAACAAAAACTAGTATTAACTAAATGTTTGTCATAAATATCAAAGACTTTAATCAGGAAAGTAAATATTTCAGACACTGTCTTTCTCAGACATCAAAATATTTATTGATTAAAAAAATGTTCATTTTGAAATTGACATGGAAAATAATGTGTGATGGTAATTCTAAGTCACATGACTGTACCATCTGAGTTTTTCTACCAGATAGAGTAAAATTCATTTCTAAGTCTCCTTTTGGGAATCTGAACAAAGGGCTGTTGCGGCATTTGAATACAAGGTGCATGTAGTCTGATCAAGATTCATGTACAGTCGACATTCGTAATGTCGACATTGGATAAGTCGAATTATCACTTAAGTCGAAATGAAACTATGGCCCGGTCATCATCAATGGATATCTAAAATTCGTGAACAAAACCATTTTGAAATATAAACAGCCATTGAAATATAGTAGGAAAAGGATAGGAATTGCTTGTTTCGAGCAATTTCTTTCCTGTTCCTACTATATTTTAAATATGAACATAATTGATGATCAACAAAGGTGGTCAAATATTATTTCAATAAAAAATGAACAAAAATTGGACGAGTCGAACTCCGGAAAAGTCAAGGTATTTTGATAATCCCTATGACTTCGACACAAGGAGAGTCGCCTGTACTTCTGTTATAGCTTTCTCATTGTATGTGCAAAAGTAAAACAGAACTATAGATCCCAATCAGAATGCACCTTTATGGCACAAGCTGATCTTGATTCAAAATGTAATTGATTGTTGGTATAAAATATAATTAGGGCCTCTTTTTCCAGGTTCTAGCACAAATTTATCATTGCATCTTTGTAATTGAACTTTGTCTAATATGTTAACCCTTTCTCAAAGCAAGACCTATTTTTGATGCTTTTAATAGAAAAAGCTTGGGGAAAACATTGAAACAAAAGAAGAAAATGCTGATAATCAGCATTTTCTCCTTTTGCCTCAATATTTTCTGTGCTTTATTGTACACAAATCCTACCTTTATAGCTGCCTATATTTGTTGAAAGTTACAGCTTTCAATTTTGAACAGTCCAAAATTCTTCCGTCTGGTAACAGGTTAACTCTGGTGTAAACAGTCAATATAGACTGAGGTTGAGCTTGGACAGTCATTGACTTTCATGATACTGTAATGGTAGTACAATTAACACAGTGTAGGAGCGGAAGTGTGTGAACACTTGTCTTTGAGTGATAACTTGTGTGTCTGTACATCGAGGAAATGCAACTTGGTAAACATCAGCGGTTGACATTGGTAAGAATTTATGTATTTTTCTGGATAAACACAACACTTTTGTCAGATCATCGTACCAATCTCTGTATTTATTATTCCCTGTAACATTTATAAAGTAATCGGAGCCATTGGTTCTAGATTTAAGTCATTTTAGGCCCGATTCACTTGGGCATGAACTAAAACGGGTGATTTAGCTGTTACGAATCGCAGTTTTCACTCGAATAGATGCATACTGCAGGGTATTTCGCGACAAAATTTTCATTCACAGCTCGTGCAATATGTGTGTGTTGAGACTTATATAATTATTTGGTTAGGAAACGGTCTTAAACTTCCCATTTTTGCCGTTTAAAAAAATAAATTTTTGTACAATCATTTGTCAAGTCCTGTACAATAGCCTGACAAGAAATACTTACTTTTGTACAACGGCTTGAATTGCATATGTGTCATATTGATTGTAATCAATGTGTCTTTACCTCTTTTTGCATTATATTCGACTGATGATATCATGATATTATGCTCGCCCGTAAAAGATACAGAGAAAAAATGTCGGGAAAATAAGAAATTTTTGCATGATGGAGAATCACGTGATGTAATTTTATAAAATCTTCCATAACTAACCTAGTATTTATATATATATATATATATATATATATTTGCTCTTTATTTCCTCTTTATAAGAGATTACATAATATAATTATGAGAATACAAACAAACAAGGAAGGCCATTGGACTGATCTTTGAACCATAATAAAGCAAATTACTACCTGGATCTTTTCATCTCTCAGAGACATGATTAATTGAATGTTTCATTTTCAGTCACACAATTCAATATCTACACATAACTTCAGACTTACATATTGAATATTCGAATGACTGTTACCTCATTAATCTTTGCTTTTGATAGAACTATTTATAGTGAGGAAGACCGGAAGATGTTGTGTGGTATGCAGAGAATGGTAAAGTGCAGAGACGCATGGCTGCTAAGAGAAGCAAATTTGGAAAATTTGCTTCCAAAAACAGAAGGATATATATAAATGAGAGAATCACTCACTCTATCATACACTTTCTTACAATAACACACGTGCCTACATTCACATTCATAAATCAATGAAGTCATCTGAGTTCTTTTTTGAGTAACCCGATTCTAGGAGTTCCCTCGGAACGAAAGAGAAATACCGAGGAAGCATAATCGAGATCCAATTTGATTATCGTCGCCTTTCAACGAAAACCCCATAACCGCAGATTAAAACAAGCTGTAGTTACGAGGTTTTCGCTGAAAAGCAGCGTTATTTATCCCAGGAGGCATACAAAGCGTCAAAGATGTTGCGTTTCGGAAAGATTGTTTAACAAGATCTACTAATATTAGGTTAGGTGCCTAGTATAGTAAAATAATCATCTGGCTACCAGACTGGTGATTATTCTCGAAAACTAGACATCCTGTTTTAACGAACACGTAAATAAGATCGGGCCTTTAGATGTTAATAAGCAAAATAATGACATTTTACTTCGAATAAGGCAAGAGACATATAAGGTACACGAATGTAGGATGTCGATATGAGCAGACTTCGGTTTGTTTCAAACGACCCAACAATGAAATAAGCTAGGAAGGGTAGTTGAATTGTAAACACAAACAAATGTGGATATATTCGAGTGCTATTCGAAGATACTCTATATGTGATCTTCTATCAGGGAGGGTTCTTAATTTTCTTCCAATTAACATTTGAAATTGACTCTCATTTGAACCTGTTTTTATTTCATCAAGTACAGATTGATACCGACGTAATACTATACTAAAGTATAATTGAAGTCTAAATCTTTGTCAATCTGCTAAAATTCGGCTTTAACCGATATCAACATTTGACAGGGACCAATTAATAGTCATCGTCCATGACCCTGGGAAATCTAAGATTATTTTACTGTAACCAAACAGGATATCCTGTTTGGATCTCCTGTTATATATAATTTTACAAAGCACAGTTGTAAACACACGATTTTGCACTGAAAAGTGATTTCATCGAGGCATTCCTAACAGTTTTTTAAAGTGCGTAGCATGGCGAATGGCACAATCAAATGCGCGTTCTGTACACTTTATCCCACCAAATCCGTTGAGTATGTATACGCGGTATAGTCACGTAACATTTTCCATGGACAGCAAGCTGAGTTAAGAGTAGTGTCTTTTGTGGTGTAATATGACAACGACCTGTGAATGATAGAAAATTAGCGAGTCTAAATTGGCGGGGAAAAGAGGGATTTCGATTTATAGAAATATGTGTTTCGAACCCACTATCCTTAAATAAATTGACGTAATACTATCTGTAGACAGCTACTGTACTATCACGGCCACCGCGGACAGCAAATGTGTTATTATTCGCCATCTTTCAGTAAGAATTATGCTTCTGCCAATTTACATATATTGGAATATACAGTAACCTTTCGTCACGGCACATGGTTCGATGTAAGATAGAACACAATTATATTTAGTAAACAGTGACATAATTTCGGACAAACAATATTATTTCGAAGTTATTGTTACATAATCTCGTAACTACGGCTTGATTCTAGCCGTAGTCAAGAGTTTTCAAAAAGGCACCGACGGTTTATCAAAACATAACGTTTGGCAAACCAAGTCTACACGTTTGGCACAAAATTCGTTGCTATTATATAAACTCATTCATCACTCTAAAATGAATTTTGAAATATAGGTAAAGAAAGAAGGCTATTCAGTGGAACATTGGATAACAAATTAAAGAAGATAAACCGAAATTTCGTGTTTGTGTTGATATCTTAATCCGTGTGAAATATAGGCAAGTGACATTACAAACTGCTTGTAAGCGATTGTACAACGAATTCATAAGGGAAGTGTCATTAGCCAAACGATTGTACATAAAAACTGTCAAAAAGCGGACTCCTAAATCGGGAATTTTATTGGAATGGACATCATTTCGTCTGAACCATGTTCTTGGTGAAAAAATACATACATAAAAGCATTTAATTTTGGGAATAAACAATAGGCCCTACGATGAATGTTTAAAAAGCGATATAAATGGCAATTTTATGTGGTGAAAATCATGCTCCAATTTTCCCATCCAAATGATCAAGGCATTTTGTATGGTTTAAACAGCTCAGACCGGGCGCATATGAGGACGATCCCTTACCTGTTTATTCAAGATTATGACATTACAACAAAATATAAGATATATGTTGAAATAATTATCAATTATAAACTTTTTCTTACCTATGTCAACCGCTGATGTTTACCAAGTTGCATTTCCTCGATGTACAGACACACAACCCCTGTGAAATGCTTTGTCATTCTTCATGAAGTATTTAATAGATATTCATGAGCTATTCAAGAACGGAAAAAATGAAATCTTCATGAAGAAGAAGTGAACAGAAAATGGCCCATTTGCATAAATCTTCATAAAAACAGAGTAACGAATTTTTCATGAAGTTGGAAATGCATAATAAATCCTTAAACCATGCAGTTTTGCATTCTGAGAAAAAGGCATGAAGTCTTCATGAATAAATAATCATATAATTCATGAAGACTTCATGCAAGAAAAATACGCAAACGATCTTAAGAAGAAATCATGATTATTCTGTTAACAATTAGTATGGGCCATTTTCTGTTCACTTCTTTTCAATGAAGAATTCATGAATAATATTTCTTTACAAACTTCATAAAAACATACAGGTTTCTCTAAACACAGAGTAATGAATTTTTTATGAAGTTGGAAATGCATAATAAATCCTTAAACCAAGCAGTAATGAAAAAAAAAATCACGTCAAGGTCATGAAAAATACTAAAAAACAATTTGTACAAATATGTTGCTGACAGAACAAAACTTAAGAAACTTTTTGTAGAACAGGTAGTTTCAGAACTGTAATAAGTAACAGGCCATTAGAAATCAATGATTCCTATTTATAGAAGCAAAATAATAATATCCATTTTACAGAATAATTATGTGGGTGGGGAATGGTAAAAAAAATAAACATTTAAATTTGTTAAATTTAGTCTAAAGAACACTTACTTACATTGCCTTCCTTGGTTTTATCATTTAGTGAGCTCCTTAATCACTTGATTATAACTAAAAATATTAATTATAACTCTTAACAAAAACATATTTCTTGACAAATAGTCAGACAAGCAAAATTCCCTCCATTATTTTCTAAACCACATGTCATAGACTGGAACATAAATTAGACTGGGAGATCATGAACGTTTTAAGAAGATTTTATGAACTGTACACAATCCATTATCAATTCATGATTACTTTATGATTTATCCTTAATACAACAAAACAAGAATGTTTTATGAAGTACCAGTTTTAATTGCAGTGGAAAATATTCAGAAAAAAATCATGAACAAGTTTCAGGATTATTCATGATTTTTTTTAAATGAAAACTTCATAATAAATCCTTTGCATTCATCATGAAGGTTTTAAGGATTTTGTCAATCATTAAAATCTTCATAATGTCTTCATGAAGCAATTATCATCATACTTCATGCAGAAAACTTCATGAAGTGTGTTAAAGAAGTGATAATGAGTAATGTATGAAACATTCTTAAGATTCATAATATGTTCATTATTTTATGAATTACATTTCACAGGGGTAGCTATCACTCAAAGACAAGCGTTCACACACTTCCGCTCCTACACTGTGATTAATATCTCAAGTTATCAAAAAACTGAGTCAATAAACCAATTAATATGGTGGAAAAATAATCATGATGTCCCTTTTCATTGAAACAAGTATGAAAAAGTATTCATCTCTATTATTAGAGAGGTTTCGATTCCGAACTTGTACGCCTACTTCTACGTGTACGAGTAATTTTTGTGCGAAACGTCACTATGACGTCATCACTTTGTGATTATTCATCACTCTCGCTACACGTCGAAAACTTGTAGAGGCCGGTTTACACATAAGTAAAAACTTGTAGCTTTTTATTCTTAATTGGTACAGTTTCTAGGTGTTTAAATAAATGCATGAGGTAATTCATGCATTTTTAATGAGAATATACTTGTGAGTGGTATCCTAACAAGAATAGTTTGAAAGTTACAGCGTGTTTAATACAGGTCATATCAACGACCTTTCCTAACCCAATTTATGCCAGTACATAGAGTCAGTACCGCAAGTATTTACCCACTAACCCTGCATAGGATTTATGCAGTTGACGCCTTTTCAAACTTAGTAGATCTAGATCAAGTTTATTAAACTGAAATTTATAGATCTACTGTCATTTTCAGATAAGTTTCCGAAGGAAATTCTGACCATTTTTAATATTTTTTGCTGAAGTTTTTCAATAAGGGTAGATCTGGAATTGGGGGGAATTGGGGGGAAAATGCTGGAATTTTCTTCTTTTCCGCTGGTGCTTTCCAAAAACACTTCTAGTTTTGAAACGGATACAGTTTTTTAACCCTTTTAACCCTTGTAGCTACAAGTACACGTAAGGCGTACAAGTTGGAAATCGAAACCTTCCCTAGATAGAAACGTGTACGTGTACGTGTAGTTACAAGTACACGTACACGTACAAGTTTGAAATCGAAACCTCTCTATTAAAAGAAAAGAAAATTAAAAAATTCTCTAATAAAGGCAGTTTTTCTTGAGCCCATGCATTTGACAGAGTGATAAGTTTTATACTGAGAGCACAGTTATACAATGACTTATGATATTGTAATATCTCAGGTTATTAAAAAGTGAGCCAGAATGGGTGAAAAATAAACATATCATCTCTTATTTATAAATTATAACTATGAAAAATTATTCATTTCATCATCCACATTGACGATGAAAAAACTTCCCATGAAACAGAATGTTTTGTATGCGGCCAAACACGGTGTATAATCACGTGATTCAGAATTTCCGATAATCGTCAATCTCTTTATAAATACCTGACCAATTTTAATTCAGTTTAAAGCAGAGAAGGTGGGGAAATGCCAGGAATAAGCTGGACGTGTAGGATCTTTGAAAAATCAACTGATAAAAAAGTTATTGAAGATAAACCAAAATTTTGGTTTATCTTCAATAACTTTTTTATCAGTTGATTTTTCAAAAATCCAACATGTCCATCTAATGCGTGACGTTTGTCCACGTTCTATGCTTCAAACCGAATTCAAATCGGTACAGTATTTACAAAATTATTGAAGATTTTCTGAAAATATTGTATCACGTGATTATCCACCGTGCCAAAGGTGGGTATGAGCCTGTGGATCTGGAAAAAGATCCCTCATAGCTTTTGAGAAAATCATGATTGCAGATCCCTAGCATAATTTAATGTCAAAGTATGAAATTCCCTGTAGGAAATCAAGATTCCAGGTGGATTTTTATTTTCCAGGGGGATTATGATTACACCAGAGGCGGATTTTTATTCAGATTCTGGTTTGAATTTTTTCCAGGCGGAATATCAAAAGTCACAGAGGCGGACTTGCTATAATTTTCCATGTCCGCCCTGAAATATGTCCAAAAAGGTTTAATTCACTTGGATTCCACACAGAACCTGCCTGGAGTCTGCCCCGAGTCCGTCTGAAATTTTCGCACAGGTTAATTGCCATGCAATTCTCAATTATATCCATGCAGCCGAGTTACTGTTATGCAACAAGGTTGATTGCTAGGACACCATTTTTATCTGATAAAGTAAGATATATTGCCCATAATTCAGTCCACAGCAACATTTAAATTGATTTCTGTTGTTTACACAAGTGATGTAACAAATGATAACAAACTTTCCATGTTCAAGCTACTCTTTAAAATCCATATCAGACATTTCAATTGGAAATAAACTAAAGCATGCTTTTATTATTACAAGGGGTCCAACGTACACAAGTTTTTGTGGTCAAAAAGATCGGCAGTGGACAAAGATGGCGGCTAAATGATTGAATTTTGGTTGATTTTGGGGACAAAAACTGAAAGTAAGTATGTTTCTTAGATTTGATATACCATGTCACCTAGCCGAGGATGTGGAGACAGTATTCACGCTCCTAGGGAAATAGGCCTTAACTTCTGATATGTCCTCAAACTCCATTGATGCTCGAAGTAATGCGAAGCTTTCAGCAGCAACAAAATCCGGAACTGATTGTGACCCGTATAAAATCGCCATTTGCATAAAAAACGCGATGAAATGAGACGTACCCTCGCTGTCTACACCATTTAAACAATAAGCCCAACAATCTGATTGCACTTTTAATGTATGCAACACCTCGCATTCACGAAAAAACCCTATGTAAGCTGTCTAAGGTGGACTGTGGTCAACTGTACGAAAATAATGTCGCCACCATGTCAATTATTAATCCAACTATCTCTTGTAAAAATTTCGAATTGCGCTGCAAATTCAGAGGCGTAAGTTCGCGTAACAATGAATTTTGTTATAATGAAGTCCTAGGCGTATTATCAAGTCCATTTGACGCATTTTGGGACCCAAACATTATTAAAATAACAATGCGCTAGAAAATACTGTGGAAATTGAAAATGAATGAGCAATACATGTGTTCTTTTTCCGAAGTGTTTTCTATCCAGAGGGACCCGAAATGTAAAATTACATTCACTTGATATGGTCGTCTGGGGTAGTCTCTGGTTTACCAGGCGCAAAATCAGTTTTATCCTATTTTGTATGCTTTTGGTTAGGGCTTGAGATAAAAAATATCAAAATTCATGTCAAAAGAATCGAAAAGGGTCAAGGAAAAAGAGAAGGAGGTGTGGGGGATAGCAGTACCCATCATGATAAGCCAGAACAAAGCACAACATTTAATGTGCCCTGCATACCAGAGGTGCGCTTCTGTAACGCTTTACACTTCATACAGCTAAGTTAAGACAGAGGCTGTTATTATCTAGATTGGTCTAAATTCAAGATGTTGCAGACGACAATTTCAAGTGAATATATGTTTTATACTTTTCTTTTTCTCCAAAATGATTAATGATTTCCAAAGCATTGATGTTCTGTGAATTCAATTTGTGGTAATGGATTACATGGTATGTACATTCATGATGTAGAAAATCATCTAGAAAAATGACTTATGAGTTTAAAGTTGTAAACAACCTTTCATAAACTAAAGCTAGAGATGAATAGCTGGTGGATCTAATTGGTTATTGTAATAAATTTGACACAAAGCATTGGTGGGGCACATTTTTAGGTGCACCAGCTACAAATATGAAGCTGAAATATTGTTGAATGCAGCTTCAAACTCCATCAAAGCAGTAATCTACCAAAACTATCCAACTTTGTGAGGTATTGTTTCTATATTTCAGGGAAAAAGACCATTCAGGAAACAGTTGAATCAAAGAGAATGATGTGTTACAGATTAATCTCCACTTGGATGAGTACCTGAGGCTACAAGCTAGAGGGAGAGACAAAACTTTTCATGTTTACTAACGAACTGAATGAATTTGAAGACTTTTTATCCAAAATTCATTGAAAAGAGATGACTTCTTTTTAAATGAAGTTTAGCTCTTGATAAATGACCAGGCAGAGCATATTTAGCTATTAGCTAGGTATGCTCTGTCAGGCCATTTATCATTAGCTTTACCGGTGTATCAGTTTATTTTGGCTCCTGAGCAGCTATTTCAAGCAAAAAAGCCGAAAAAATTGACCAAAACACATTAAACTTTGTTTTTCTTTACATGTAACAGAAGGTGTAACATTTGTAGACATTGTTTGAATTTTTGGGGACTCTGGAACAAAATTTTAGGTAGAGGCCAAGATACCCAAGGTGGGGGCCATGATACCCCGAGGCCAAGATAAACTGTTACAACGGTTCTTATCATGTTAAAGATTTACATGTTTTGGATTAATTGCCATGCATTAATAGACTTTATTGAGGGTTAATTCAGTTTAAAAAACTTTGGACTTTTTTGCCAGAGTTTAAAGCAGGATCAATAAATTGTCCCTGGATAAGCATCTAATTCCTCCATGTTCTCAAAAGCTTATCTTATTAGAGAGTTTCAAATAGACTTGTTTGTTAAAATGAGAGTCTTAAGGGTTTTTTTGCAAAGTTTTAGATATCTAGCCTTAGATTTCCAAGTAAATTATTAATGTACTTTGGTTTTGGCAATTCCCAAGCGATATGAAATTGTAATTTGTTTTGTGTAATTAAAGAAAATAGCAGTGGTTGAAGAATCTTGAGTTTGCTTTTTTGATTTATATTTTCACCTGATTTTAATCCTTTCCCAAACAACTAAATGTTGGACTGGTCCAATTTGAAATCAGCTGTTTCTTAATGAAGATAGCATTTGTGTAGATTTGGAAATATGAATTATTTGTTCATTCAATGTCCTATCACCTATAAGCCCAGTTGTCCTGCCATGCAATACACTTGTGGAAAAGGATGAAATTGTTAATATAGTTACCAGCATCCTTTTCCAGTTGATGCTTTCAAAGGCTTGGTCCTGAATGATCCAATTGGTCATTGGTTCATTATTTGCTAGTAGCCTGGTAGTCTGAAATTGTCAGATGACTCTTTAATCTGCTTTTGACAGATGTCTTTGTCTATGGAAAATCTGTTGTAAAATTCAAGTTAAAAATAATTTATCCCGTGAGTGTCTGGAACATCTGTTGAAAATTTTGAAGAGAAAAGATTCATTGATACACCTTGATATTTCCTTTTCCATCAATGATTTTACCATAGCGAATGAAGAAGTTTTCACAGATTTTAGTCATCTACATGTTTTCTCAATATATACTAACAGAACTTCCAATCAAAGCCATCGACTGCTCTCTCATTTTAATTATTCAAATCCATTGACGATAGAAAGAATTCTGTCAAATCAAGGTCTGATCCAGGATTTTTCCTGGGGGCAGGGGGAAGGGGTGGGGTTTGGGGGCGAGCGACCCAACGCACCAATCCCCCACTAGAGTCGCCTTTGCAAATGGCAGAAAGGATACTGGTCGAGTCAGGGGTCTGGTGCCTTTTTCTCAAACAATCCTTGGTCGTGATGTATAGATCTATGAGATGATGCTTTTGAAAACATTGAGGGAAGCGTAATAAAAATGCTGACAATAAGCATTCACCCCCTTATCCCTTTTTATTTTTCTACCATATGAAATGAACATTCAACATTATCGATGGCTCAGCGTGAAACAGTTATAACAGCCTATATGTTTATAGGGCTTACAACTTTTTCGTGCTGAGCCAACGATTTCACATTGTAAGTCAGATTCACATTGTTGTCGGCAACCATTTTCTATTTTGACCAGTCTAGCGGACAAAGATTACTCCATCAGTTTACCATATAATGGCATTTTGAAATTGATGCCCAACAAGATAGAGGTTTGTTTTTGTACATAACATTGTGGAAAATCAAGAAATTGCATACATATGACAAGTAAGCAATCTTTTCATTTTCCACAATATTTTTAAGCAAGAAAGACCAAAAATCATAAAATCTTTTTCACTTTAAATTACTGTCTGCAACATCTTTGAATTGGGACCAACATCAAAATTTGTTGTCTTGGGAAGGGTTATACAGTACCACATTGTACAAGTTTGACAGGATTTTATTCTGTAACGAGCAACACCAAATAGTATCAGAAGACAAAATGCTTAATCAATCCTTTCCCAAACAAGACCTGATTTTGAAGTCCTTAATAGAAAAGGCTCGAGAAACATTGAGGTAAAAGAAGAAAATTCTGATAACCAGCATTTTCTCCTTTTGTCTCAATGTTTTCTGAGCTATATCATTGGCAAGTCCTACCTTAATTAACATCTGTTTTTGGTCTCTGAAACAACTTAAAATTGGACAACCCTAAATTTTTGCGGTTTGGGAAAGGTTTAATTTAACATAAACTTCTTTAAAAGCTGTAGGTCTGGTCATTAGCATTGCAAGACATGGGAACCATCATCCATGAAAATATCTTGAAGCATGACTGTGGTTTTCATCATCTTGTGTCAAACTTCATAAATCAATAGCATCCATCTTAACAGTGTGTTTACAGAGTTCTTGAAAAACATGCATAAAAATGTTCATTTGTGACTTCAGGTAATATTTCTGGTATGCCGTCTCAGTGAATTCAGACAGTTATGCCAGTTATTTCTCGGAATTCATCAGGACCGGGATACTGATCTATCTGCTACGGTCAAGTGTCTGCCATGGAAGATTAACATCACCTGAAAAATATAAACAAGATTTATTCAAACAACGGCATTATAATGATGACAATGATTAATATAACCATTTTCCAAACAATGAATGATACATACAACCAAGTGTTGAACAATTAGAAAATATTGACGAAAAGGAAGAAAATTTTTGATACCGTCTTATTTCTTTTCCTCGATATTTTTACATCTTATCAAAGGGAATTATTAAGTCACGCAGTGGCAGTAGATCCAGTCACATTCTTACTGAAGCCTGACTAACTCCTACTAAACATAGATCTAGACTATAAATGATTTATAAATATTTTTAACATCACTTCATTCTCAAAGAGAATTCGTGGTTCTAAAAACAACGTTCTTTAATACTTTTCAGCAGCGTTCCCATTGATTCTTACATCTGGGGGTACAAATGCTTATTTTACAGGATGCTTGCACCCCCTCTTTAAGAGACAAAGTAGGCTGTCTACAAAAACGAGGGGTACAAGATTCACTTTGAGGGTAAAATAAAACCATTTGTGGGGGTTTGGGTATCCTGTTTCATGTATGTGAAAGGATTTTAAAACAAAACCTTTGGGAAACACAATTCGAAATTTGACAAGGGATCGTTAGATTTGACATGGTGGCGACAGTATTTTCGTACAGTTGGCCACAGTCCACCTTAGACAGCTTACATAGGGTTTTTACATGAATGCGAGGTGTTGCATACGTTAAAAGTGCGATCAGATTGTTGGGCTTATTGTTTTAATGGTGTAGACAGCGAGGGTTGGTCTCATTTCATCGCATTTTTAATGCAAATGGCGATTTTATACAGGTCAAAATCAGTTTCGGATTTTGTTGCCGCCTCAAGCTTCGCATTACTTCGAGCATCAATGGAGTTTGAGAACATGTCAGAAGTTAAGGCCTATTTCCCTAGGAGCGTGAATACTGTCTCCACATCCTCGGCTAGGTGACATGGTATATCAAAGCCAAGAAACGTACTTACTTTCTGTTTTTGTCCCCAAAATCGACACAAATTCAATCATTTAGCCGCCATCTTTGTCCACTGCCGATCTTTTTGACCACAAAAACTTGTGTACGTTGGACCCCTTGTTATTAGCAAGCCTTTTGAGTACAAGGTTAAATATATTTTTAGCAGAGTGTAGAGAAACATAGTATTGCAGATATAGAGCAATGTCGGGTACTTTCGGACGTCGTGTCAACTCGGACATGTATCCTTAACGCTACATGCGCGCGAATTTTTATGTCCTCTGTGCATGCTTTAATAGTTCCAGCGCAGCTATTCTTTTGAAATTCTTCTTCGCCACCAATTCTCAACGTTCAGTGGGTTTTCCCCGAATCAAAATTTCCGTAGAGGTTCGTAAGCAATAATCTATTTATAGATACCCTGCAGACGCAAGATTATGACGATGTATCATTGCGATTAAATCTGTTTTAGTCTGGTTAATAAAGAAGATTAAAAGGTTTTCGAGAGGTTTTTACCTGTCGATGGTAGAAATATTAGTTATTTTCGGAAATAAAATGGTGTCCGATCTGACCCGAAGGAAAATTGATCCGTCGGCTCTTACCGGACAAATAGTGATTTTATATATTATTCATAAAGCCATTGTGACCAGCAAGATCAGTGGTCTAGGGGTAACGTCGAGGTTTCAGAACTTGGGGAACCGACGTTCTAGTCCGGCCATCGGCGTGATTTTTTTTATTTTTTTTTATGAAATACTTGATGCAAATAATATCTTCGATCGTTCGTTTGTATTTTACCTTACCTAAAACCTTTCCAAACAAAATTTTAGATTGTTCCGATTTAATTACGTAATAGATGCAAACATAATTATTTGAAATAAATCTAGCTCGATTATCGGCCTGTCCGATCAGACCCGACGTGTCCGAAATAACCCGTCGTTGATGACTCATTTTATTTTCCTTATGGTACCCGGTTTTAAACGCTTAATACATACTTCTCATTACCGATGCCGGGGCAAAGGCTTAGAATTTTCTGATTGTGACATAAGATACAGTTTTTCTCTTCACCTATCTAAATTATGGCCGACGATCGCTTAACTGTCCGAAAGTACCCGACGTTGCTCTAAATGACAAATAGTAGCATTATGTTGCAAAAAAGGAATTGTTCTTTTGTCATAGCTTCTTTCGATTGAATAAAAACATAGGAGAAAATCATAGCTTTTCTTCAAAACCTTGATATACCTCACAATAAATGACCTGGCAGAGCATCAAATGGAAAGCTCTGCCAGGTCAATTCTTGTCTGCTATACTACAACTTGCTAATATGCTGTTACAGAACTTTACATACACAATTTAAAAGTAGTGAAATATGAAATAATTGACATACACTTATGATGGGTCAAATTTGAGACCAATGATTTTGGAATATCTTAAAAATTGTCAATTATTTGCCATGTTATGAAGTTTTTACATAATGTTGCTTTTCAACACAAAGCTCGTAACTGCAGCCTGATTTAAGCTGCAGTTACAAGCTTTTTGTTGAAAAGCAACGAGTAGATGGAATCAAATAATTGTGTATGACAAGAGAGCAATTATATTTAATTGTATCTTTGTTGTATTTGACAAACATGAAATGACAAAATGATCATAAACTGTACAATTGATCACCAGGTACAAATCATTGAAATAATTTGAAGGTAAATTTGATATCCTTTTAAATGTGGATGAAACAGCAAAGTTTGAAATTTGTCACTGGGCCTGTACAGTCTGATTGCAATCTAATATACATGCGCGGATACAGAAGGGGAGGTCAGGGGGTCATGACCCCCCCCCCCCCCTGGAATTTGGTAAAAAAAAGGGGTTATCAAAAAGATTACTGGTTATGCCCCAAATAAGCTGCCTCATTCGCCCCTGTTAGCCACGACAAACTGTTATTATATATTTAGTCCTTCACGGTATGACATGTATCTGCGTGCGGGTGTGCGGATCCAGAGGGGGGGGTCAGGAGGGCTGACCCCCTGAAATTTGGCGAAAAAAGGGGTTAAAGATCGGATGACCCCCCCCCTGGGAAAAATACCAGGATCCACGCTTGTATACTGTCCTAACTCTTTCCCATACAACAAATTTTAGGGTGAAATTCCCAGTTAGTTGCTGCTTCACATTACAAAATTGATGTTAATGAAAAAAGGATTCATGTTAAACTTAGTGCAAGAAATATTGGGGCAAAAAGAGAAAATGCTGGTTATCGGAAGACATGAGAGTGGCCGTTTCAGACAAAACATTGCTTAACACTTTGCCAAACAAGATCAGGTTTTGGCGCCCCTAATCGAAAAGGCTTTGAAAACATTGAGGCAAAAGAAGAAAATGCTGATAACCAGCATTTTCTCCTTTAGCCTCAACATTTTCTATGCTATTTTGTACCCCAAAGTATATCCTATCAACATCAATTGTTCCGTCTGCAGCTTTCAAATAGGAACAGTCCAAATTTTGGCCGTTTGGGAAAGGGTTAATACACATAGTTGCTTGAGCAAGATTGACTGTATTTCATAATCTCATAAGTACATTATGATCAGCACTTTGCAACCAAATATGTTACTACATTATTTCCGAGAAAAATGTATTTAGTTAGAAGTATAGATCATGGGTTAGAAAGGGAAGAGAATTAAATTATCATGCATGCCTAATTCCAAAGTCTTGCACTCGATCCTCTTTTAGATTTCTAAGACATAAGTTTCACCAACAACCAGGGAATTCACTTGATTCTGTCATTTTGGTAAGATCATTATGATAATGTTACAAAGGGCTTAAAACTTGCCATGATTAATACAAAAGATTACAAAAAAAGTGTCGGGTGACAAAAAATATAAAGAATTCATTGAGAAGTGAAAGGGAAAATTAGCGATAGTAGATACAAAGCGTTCATTTGAAAAATTGCAGTGATTACAAAAAGTTCCGCGGCTTGATATGGATCTTTTGTTGCATGTGAATAATTCAGTGAATTTTATTGATTACGTTGTTAACAGATTGGTTTGGTTTCATTTAACGGCTTCAAAGTGTTTAATTAGTTCAATATATTTATGTATATGCTTGGATACTTTTGTTTAACAAAATTGGATTGTTTCTTTGTTGGGATGGATGAATATAAAATACAGTATTTAATGGAATTACATGTTTTGGTGTAAATCTTTAAAGTAAAAAAAGCAATACTTGGAAAGTATTTGTTTCATGAAATGGACAATACCAAGAAATGATGAGGAAAATTGATTATTTTGTGTCGTTGTGAAAACATTTTGAGAAAAGAAATGTCAGTTTCAAATGCCAAACAAAAAGGCGTTAAGTTTGATGGAAATGAAGATGATGAAAAATTGAAGTAAGAAAAATTAATGGATCTAAAAACTATTTATTGATGATAGCATAATATTTCTAAAAGCATTATGGCTCAGCATGAAACGGTTGTAACTGCTTGTAAACATATAGGAAGTTACAACTGTTTTGCCCTGAGCCATGCCTGATTATAGTTTTGCTTTCTTTTTATGATGGAAAATGTTTTGAAAATGGAGTAAATGTTCCTAACAAGCCTTTTTCTCTTTTACACAAAATACTCAATACTTTAAGTAATTTAGAACTTCATTCTGTTTTGTGTTGGGAAATTAAAAAATCTGACAAAATTAGGACTAATTTAGGTCACTTGTAAATATTCTGTTATTTGTCTGTTAACAGTTTAATTGTGTGGTTGAATATCAAACTTTTAGACTAGTCTAAATTCGAGAAATTGAAGATGAAAAAGTTAGTGCTAACCAATTAAGTAAATGTGCATGTCATAGTTTTGAAAACCTTGAAGGAAAAGAAGACAATGATGTCATTAGGTGCTCAGGATGCAAAAATATGACAGAAATGATGTTAAAAATGGTGTTAAACCTATAACCAGATTAATCCTTAGGTGTGTTCTTTAGAGCGAGATTTTTTAAGATTTCTTAAGATGATTTTGATACAGCATTTTTGAGACTGAGAATATAAGCAAGGTGTTCCGAATGTTCCATACTTCATACAAATGACGTCATCATGATGTCATTTGTATGAACTATGGAGCATTCTGAACTCCGCGGTTTATGAACCATGGAGCATTCGGAACAACTCGGTCAATTCTCTCCCGGTAACATCCCAATTGGTCTACTCCCATTTCGTCTACTGTTATCTAAGTGCATTGAGTCCCAATTCGTCTACTGTCCCAACTCGTCTACTTGTCAAATCATCAATAAACAACATTATTTTTGTTTTAAGATAAGAAATTAAGTCAATATGTTCACAAATACAATAAAAATGCAAACAATTTAATATAAATAATAAAATGTCATATTGATATACAAAGTATAGAAAAGTAGACGAAATGGGACTTTTGTCAAAAATAGTAGACAAATTGGGAGTAGACGAATTGGGAGTAGACCAAATGGGATTAAACCTCTCTCCCATATAGATTCTACAGAATTTACCGAGGGGTTCCGAAGGAAGTATAGAGCAATGGCGGCTCCCAGTGATCGTCTTTAAAATCTTGCTCAAAAGAGCGCTTTATCTTAAAACATCTTAAGAAATCTCAAGATATCTCAAGAAATCTTGCTTTAAAGAACGCGGCTCTTGTTTTAACTCTATTTCAGTATTGACAGGGATGAGAATGTCAGGTTGGAAAAGGAGATCAAACTCCACTTTCTGGAGTAGCTTAACCCACAACCAAACGACAAAATTTTGGACTTGTCCAAATTCAAAGATACTGCAGACGACAATATGAATTGAATGAAATTTCACATTCTTTGATCTTTCTGGGTAGAAAAAATTGTGGGAAATGAAGAAATTGCTTGTTACAAGCAATTTCTTCATTTTCCACAATGTTTTTCAAAGCTTTTATCTTGTAGGGAGTCAAAAAAGAGTCATTGTGTGTTAATGGGTTAAAATGCAGATGTTCAGTTGACACAAAAAACACAGAAAACATTGGCAGCAAAGGTGAAAATGCTGGTAAATAATCAGCATTTTCTTCTCTTCTGTCATTGGTTTGAGTTTCCAACATTTCCTCCTTTTCTTTCAATGATTTCAACAATTAAAATCTCGATACCGCTGTAACTTTTTAATCCTATAATAAACTAAGATAGCAATAGATCATATCTATTTCAAAGAGTGAATGTTATTTATGGTTTAATTTCAGTTTTGACAAAGATGAAAATGTCCGACTTGAAGAAGAAATCAAACTACACCATCTTGAACAGCTCATGCAGCGGTTTAGTCGTCACAAACCAGAGGACATCCTGTTACAGCCGGGTACCGGCTTCTTCCCCGCCAAAACTCAGCGACGGACGCCCGGGCGGATGAATCTACAGGAGTTTAAGGATACAGTATCGGAGGTCCTGCATTCAGATGAATATGACGATTATTTGGAGAAATTGTTTCTAAAGGTAATCAAAATGTCATTATTATAAGGTCATTATTAGTATTGTCATTATTTTCCAATTTCTTGTGATAGGTCATTATATTTAAAGAATTTAACCCTTTCCCAAACAAGACCTGGTTTTGACGTCCCTAATTGAAATGGCTTGGGAAAACATTGAAACAAAAGAAGAAACTGCTGATAACCAGCAGTTTCTCCTTTTGTCTCAATATTTTCTGTGCCATATTTTACACAAATTCAATCTTTATCAACGTCCATTTTGTCCTCTGCAGCGGCTTTCAGATCGGAACACCCCAAATTTTGCTGTTTGGGAAAGGGTTAAGTTACATGAATAGACATTTATTTACCATTGTCAGAAAGAAAAAAAATCATTTTACCCCATTGGTATTCTAAGGAGAGGAACTTTAAAAGATTTATGAAAACTTGATCCAAAGCATTCATGCACATTAGTTTAACCCTTTCCCAAACAAGACCTAGTTTTGACGTCCCTAATTGAAAAGGCTTGGGAAAACATTGAGGCAAAAGAAGAAACTGCTGATAACCAGCAGTTTCTCCTTTTGTCTCAATGTTTTCTAAGCTATATCATACATAAATTTAATCATAACCAACATCCATTTTGCTGTCTTTAGCAGTTTTTGAATTGGACTACCCTAAAAATTCGTTGTTCGGGAAAGGGTTAAGCCATTTCAGTCAATTGCTTGTAAGTCTTTGCAAAAATTTGTGATTAAAAAAGCAACCAGTATGTATCAAGACTATCAAAACTTCTCTAAGGTTAAGAAAAAAGTGTAATTTCTCATAAACCAAATTGAACTATTGAGCCATTTGAGTAATTTCTAAAGCCTTTACAATCGTTGACAGAATATTGGCCCTATCTTGTTACTATTTCAATAGGACTTTTGTCTTACATTCAAATCAGTATTGACTTTTACTTATCAAGTTTCACTGGGTTTTGCATTTACTTGCTTGTCTCCAAAAACCCTGTAACTACAGCTAAGTTAACCCTTTCCCAAACAAGACCTGGTTTTGATGTCACTAATAAAAAAGACTTGGGAAAACATTGAAACAAAAGAAGAAACTGCTGATAACCAGCAGTTTCTCCTTTTGCCTCAATATTTTCTTGACTAAATCACACACAATTCCAATCTATAGTATCATCTATTTTGTCGTCTGCGGCAGCTTTCAAATTGGAACACCCTAAAACTTTGCCGTTTGGGAAAGGGTTAAAGCTGTAGTTACAATGTTTTTGAAGAAAAAGCAGCAATATGGTAAATATACTCTTCAAGTAGTTTGGGGGTAGACCTACTGGTGGTGAACTCGGCCAAAGCGTGGGACATTTTTTCGCGATCATAATATTCCGTCGGTGTTGTTATAAAATATCGTAACTACGACTTCGATAAAGACACAGACGGTTTGTCAATACATATCGGTATACCCGGTCTATTTTTAGAACAAATTCATTGTTATTAGAAAAACTATCCAATCAGATCTTTATAAACTCACATTTAAACGTGAAATATCTGTACTTTGTAGTAGCGAAAAACGTCCCTCGCTTTGGCCGAGCTCACCATTAGTGAGACCAGTCCTGCTTTAAATTTTCAAAGTAAACTACATGAACAAAATAAAACTGTACATCTTCAACTTTCAATGGGTCCCATTTGACACAATGTAGTAAATATCATTTGAAAGATTTTGATGTTCTCATATAACTGAAAATTGCTGACAATGGTGTAGAACTTGATTAAAATCAAGATTTGTTTGTGAAACACAAATGCCTCTTAATAGGTGTTTTTTCTTGTGAAAATGCCAATGTTAAGTTTTCATGTTAATGGTTGATAAGGGTTAACAGATGACCTTTGCATGGAATAGATAGATATAATTGAAAGAAGATTACATTTTAAATTTGAGATTTGTATGTGGAGAACTGTTTCAGACAAGAGCCGTCATAGACGGATAATGCTCCCCGAATAAGTGTTTGCCACAAAAAAAAAACTATCATACACTAAGCCCCCTTTTCACATGACGGATTTTTTGTACACGCATTATTTATAGAATATAGACTAGAACATCTCATTCCTCACATAAGAAGAAAATTTCATTCAATTCTGCCCATGAGATAAAGAGAAATTGGAGAAAAACTAATTTTTACATTAAGGCCCTTTTTTCCATGACGCAGCCGCAAATTAAGAAATGGAAAAAAGGTCTCTAGGTATTGACCCCACGAGTTCACATGTGAAGTTTCATTAAATTTGGTCCAAGGGTTGCTGAGATCTGGCTGTGGATGGACGGACGGACGGACGGAAGGACAGCGTGGCGACTATATGCTCCCCCGAAATTTTTTCGGGGAGCATAAAAATGCCAATGTTAAGTTTTCAGACAGACAGAAGTTTAGACAGACGGACATGAGTAACAATATGCCCCCAATCTTTCGATAAGGGGGGCATAAAAGATGAAGATTACATTATTCAGGCTAGTATAGTAGTAGATGGGTTGTAGTCAGGGGGACATCCCAGTTGGTCTAGTCCCATTTGGTCTACAATTCAATTTTCCCATTTTGTCTAAAATTCTAAATTAAGAATATCAATAAAGTTATGGAATTCAAAATTGAACTTTGTGTATATCATTTGTATGTCACACCTTTTCTGACACTAACACCTTTGTGACAAAAATGCAAGTTTTATACGAAATGGGATATTGATAAAACAAGGTCTGAAAAGGTATTAGACAAGATGGGAATTTTTCGTCTAATCGAAATTTTTTATATATTAGACGAAATGGGATTAGACCAACTGGGACATGAACATAAAGACCCTCAGTTTTATTAATGCCAACATGCACATCTGGCAAGGGTTGGCACTTTTTTCAAATCAAATAAGCCTCCTTTTCCCACATAATCTGACAAATTCAGTCTAGACAAACTGAAGTGGTCGCCCAGGTTATGACCAGTTCAGAAGTCCTAAGCTAATTGACTTTGGCCTACTATTTACAATGAAAACAATTCAAAAGTCAACAATAAAATTAACTTGGCTATTTGAACAATAAATATAAACCAATCAATGTCATGTAACCCTTTCCAAAACAAGATCTAGTTTTGATGGCCCTGCTAGAAAATGCTTTGGGAAACATCAAGACAAAAGAACGAAATGTTGATAGTCAGCGTTTCTCTTTTTGCCTCAATATTTTCTTTGCTATATAGATTCTTTCTTTATCATTATCTATCTAAGCTTCTGCACGGGTGGTAAACAGAGAAACTAGCTCCTAAAAGAGGTAGTTGCATAGAGCGAATATTTCACACATTTTCTAAAATTATTTCTTTTAAAGCAAGTTTGTGAGAAATCTGGCGATGCTGTAATATGAAGAAATGGTTGAAGTTTGTTGTGCACGAGAAAATACGGTATTAGTAGCAGGGTTTGAATACAATCGTTGAAAAACATTTCAAAATCGAAAGTAAAAACTTCTGAATTTTCGGTTTTGAAATGTTTTTCAACGATTGTGTTCAAACTCTGCTTACTAACACCGTTTATTCTCGTGCATAACAAACTTTGGCCATTTCTTCATATTACAGCATCGCCGGATTTTTCAATAGCTCGTTGTAAAAGAAATAATTGTAGAAAGATGTGTCCGTGACCTACCTTTGTTTTACAGATTTTCGCTCTATGCAACTACCTCGGTAAAGGCCGGATATCACGAGGAAACAAAATACCGTTGACTCTTTTTGGAGCTAGTTTCTCTGTTTACCACCCGTGTTCTGGAGCAGCTTTGTAATTAGAGAGTTAGTGAAAAGTGTTGTGGTTTGGATGGATAAACTCTGAGGGTCTTTATGTTCATGTCCCCATATCCATTTTAAGATCAGGGGCATATTGTTTTACTTGTGTCAGTCTGTCTGTCCAAAACCTTAACATTTGCCAATGCGGGGGCATTGGTTTTTCACAAACACATCTTGTTCATTGCATTATTACAGGATCTAGCTATCCCTGCATTGGTAGATTTTCCCTGTGTCCATCTTCTTGTCTGACACCTTTTCTGTAAAAGATTGAATGTTTTATATATTTTTTGTTCAAATTGATTTACCTATTCAGGCCCGTAGGAACAAGGGGGGGGGGGGTCAGGCCCAATGTTGGCCAGAAATGCCAAATTTTTATTCTACACTGAAAATTTAGGGAAAATCCAATTTAGCCCCCCAATATGAAATTGCTTCTTACGGGCCAGGCCTGCCTTTTTAGATTTTTAACCAATTAGACAAAGTACCTGTTGATAAATTGCATATTTTCTATTTACAGCTTGATTCCTCAGCCAGCGGTTATGTGGATTGGAATGAGTTCTGTACATACTTGCTACTTTTATACAGAGAAAATGATTATATGAGGACAAAAAGAGAAATCCCATTCTTAACGGAACCCAAAATTAGGCATATAGTACAAAATAGGGTAAGGCTCATGAACATGATTTTTTTTTTGCTTCTTCTTTTAATCCATTATGGCAGATGGCAGAATTTTAGACTGGCAAAAATGTTGCAAATGTTGCAGAAAACACTGTGGAAACAAACAATTTTTTCATTTTCCACAGTGTTTTCCAAAGCCTTTTTTTCCTTTTTAGAGTCAAAGAAAGTCAATGTGTGGGCATTGGTCAACTGTCAACAAGACCTGCTTTTGACATCCCAAACAGAGAACACATTGGAAAACTTATGAATGAAATTGTTCCTTAGCTTAGGTCAAGTTAAACCAGCCCTGTTTATGCCCAAGTCCAAAGATCGTCTTTTCGAAGTAGGAAAAAGGGTGTAATTTTAATCTCGCCGAGCCCAGGTAGCTCAGTCGGTAATGTCGGAGTCTCTCAATCCAGAGGTCGTGAGTTCAAACCCAGGCTCAGTCTGTATCCATTCTGACATTTGACAAAAGTCATTTGTCTCTCACCAATGGGTGTGAATCATCTATGTGAGAGAGCAGCTGGAGGCTTGGATTGGATATTGTGGTAGCTCAGGTGACAGAAATACCAGGAATCCACCGTTCAGTGCCCCAGTCGCTGCGATATGACTATAGCAGTTAAACCCCAATCAATCAAATGAACATTACCAACCTGGACCTGCATGCCCTTGATATTTTCCGTACAAGAAAAATTTATAGAAATACAGCTTCTCGATGTACTGATATTGATTTCTGTAATGGTTTTGCTTTTGTTACTTTAATTGAGTAAGCTGAGACTTTATTCATTCTGTATCAATAACAAACTGTTTGTATGCTTGTAGCATTGGGGGTTTGATGTATTGCTTGCTTGTTTAACACATTACCATGGAAGACATGGTTTTGACGTCCCTAATAGATGAGGTTTGGGAAAACATTGAGACAAAAGAAGAAAATGCTGATAATCATTTCCCACAATGTTTTCTATACCAAAAGACCAACAATGTATAAAATTTGTTCATTTGAAATTGTCGTCTGCAAAATCTTTGAATTTAGACCAGTCTAAAGTTTTGTTGTTTGGTAATGGGTTAAGAAGCTTTCAAATTTACCAACCCACAATTTTGATGTTTTGAAAATGGTTAAACCATTTCTTGAAAACATTGTGGAAAATGGTACAATTGCTTGTGGCAAGCAATTTCTTCATTTCCCAGAACATTTTCTACCAAAAAAAGACCAAAAATTGTAGAATTTCAATTACTTGAAATTGTTGTCTGCAATTGCTTTCAAATTAGACCAAACATTTTGCTGCCTGGTAATGAGCTTACTAAATCTTTGTCAAACAAGGCCTAGTTTTGATGTCTATAAGAGATAACATCAATAACATCAAATCATGAATAGAAGAAAGTGATGATTACTTTTTATGCCCCGGCATCGAGAGATCCGGAGCATATTGTTTTACTTGTGTCCGTCTGTCTGTCTGTCCGTCTGTCCGTCAGTCTGTCCGAAAACTTAACCTTTGCCTTTTCTCCAAAAGTATTTGACATATAAAGCTCAAATTTGGTATGCAACTTCCTTTCAACGATATCTATCTGTTCCATGCAATTTGACCTTCCTCAAGATCATCCCTTAACCCTTTCCCAAACAAGACCTGGTTTTGACGTCCCTAATAGGAAAAACTTGGGAAAACATTGAAACAAAAGAAGAAACTGCTGATAACCAGCAGTTTCTCCTTTTGTCTCAATGTTTTCTGTCAAATATTTTACACAAATTCTTACTTTGATAACATCCATTTTGACATTTGTGGCAGTTTTTGAAGTGAACCACCCTAAAATTTTGTCGTTTGGGAAAGGGTTAACCCTTAATAACCCTTTACTCCACAAAAATTTAACATTTTAGAAAAATGGCCATTTCGGGGGCATTTGTGTTTCACAAACACATCTTATTTCTTAATGCTTTAAAACCAAGTTATGACATGCAACATGAAAGTCTTGGTAACAACAATTTGGTCATCTGCATCATCTTTGAATTTGTATACTGGTCTACAAATTTGTTATCTAGGAAAGGTTTTAACACAACCATACCATATATTTTTTGTAAAGCAGGCATCCATCTGCCCAACTTTGTCTAGACTATCATAACTTCTATCTCCGATTTCTTGGAAATAATTTCACTGATTTATTTTTCATTTTCAGCAAGAACAGACCACAAAGATAGTAGCTGTGGAAGGTCCTACAAGATATGTTACAGTCAGTAGGGTAAGAAAATGAACACAATACCAAAATGTAAAGTTTTTGACTGGTCCAAATTCAATCAAAGTACTGAAAGTACTGTTAGAGAGCGTATTTGACACAACATAAATTTCGAACTGTGACAATATTGCATATCCTCGAATGTAGGTGGAGTTGTGTCAGGCCCGTAGGAAGCGATTTTATATTGTTGAAGCCCATGTGTCTGAATATTGAGGGGGAAGCTAACTTGGATTTCCCTAAATTTTCATTGTGAAATAAGGAAAGATCAGCACTTTTGGCCATGCACTCAACCATAAATGGAGGAATATGTTAACTATTGACAAAAGAATCGAAGTCCCTTTTTCTGTGATGCAGCATAGTGTCACCATACCACAAAAAATTTACAAACAACAATTTTTGAAGTTGTCCATTTCAAAAGCTCATGCAAATGACAGAATATTGTTAAAGTTTAGAAATGTGCACAAAATTGTTCAGGAAATATTGAGGAAAAGGAGAAAATGCCTCAATGTTTTCAAAAACTTTCTCTTAGAGACACGTTTTGATTGGGAAAGGTAAATTCAAATCAACCCGTTCATAAATGTATTGGAAGTTGGGTTGATAAGGAAATTTGCTCTATAGTCTAGGAGCCAGGTCCTGGTATGGAACTTTTCTTGCAACCGGTGACCTATAAAAATTGGAGTGGTATTTTTCAATACGTTAGGGTCCCACGCTTTGGTTAAGGGTGGATGACATGCTGAAAAGTGGTAGGATTTTTTTTTAATCAAGGTCAAAGGTCATTCGGTGCACTTTTCATACATACCTCCTAAAATATCCCATAACTTACTCATTTATTAAGCTAAAACAATTATTTTGGTATCAAAATAAAGCTGATAAATTGCACTTTGACTTACATGAATAATAAACAGCTTTTTGATTTTGTATTTTTGTGAATATTGATAAATATAGCAAAAATTGGCTAAAAATCACCAAAATAAGTTTTGTCTACAAGTGAAAAAAAAGTTTTTAAAATACAAAAGGTATGTTTGTGTGGGTGAAGTCATGCTTAAAAATTGCCCAGAAACCTGTTCTTGAGTTATATGTATTTCTTCACAGAATTAGTCTTTAGCTTAGGCTTGTCGTCATAGCTAAAAGTGGGTGGGGTAAATTTTCCGAAAAATTACAAAATATGCAAACATTGATGTAACAAAAAATCTTACACATAAATGTGATGTTTAGTAGAAATTATGCTTTTGAAATCATATTTGCAGTGATTTGTAAAGCTTTTAATGCATATTCCTGGAAATTAATTAGAATTTTAAGAGCCAAAATAACAATTTAATAAAACAGCATGTGAGATGGATACAGATTATATCAACACCATAGTGTCAAAGCAATGACTCTTAAAACGAATATTTATCAAGCATCAACAATTTTTTTACATAAAGGAAGACTCAAATTAGCACAATCGAGAGCTGAACATATTCATCTTTCCATCTTACGGGCATATGACATTAGACCCATGCCAGATTTTCAGGAATCAGAACGACAAGGGGACAGCCAGAATTTGCTTTGTTGTGTAGTGCATTGCTTTTATAGAGCCAAAAGGAAATCAATTTTAGCGCTGGAACTAAATTTTTCACTATCAAGGTTCAGTGACACATAAATGTTACTATAAATATAAAGTGCGGGTAAGTTAAATATTTACACTTTATTTAGAAGAACAGACTTAATTTAGAAGAACTAAATCAACTTTATATGAAATTTCCTTGTGCAGAAATGATCTAGCTATCAAGGTCGACCATTCCATACAATATTTCGTAAACATAATTATTTCATATATGTTTGTATGCCCGACAACCTAGCATGGGTCTCTTTAAAGATAATTACGAAACTGCCGTCATTACAATGCTTACACCTGGTAGCGAACATTCGAACATGTATACATAAAATGTAATTAGGAACAGAATATTGCATACTGTGAATACATATCACTATTATCAGTCTGGAATCTGGTTGTTATGATGTGTGATTATGAAGATCTCCAAAAGTAACCATGAACATGTTAGTACCGTATATTCGTTTATGTACATGCCTTCAAAAGGGACAACAGAGTATCTGGTCTTTTAATTAATTTTGTGACCCAATAAGCTGTAATTGTACAAGAAATTGAACCCAATAGTCCCTATATCTTTTATTATGCAAATCATTCATTGCATGTGACATTATGTTACAAGTAAATAGTAGAAAATAAAGATACCACAGTTGTTGATCCATCCTTCACAATCCCATCATAATAATATAACTTTGTTTATTGATTCTCGACTAATACATATTTGAGTAGACACAGAGAAACTTTTGGTGTAAAAATAGTGGAAATCTTTGGACCTACGGTTGTTATAGCTCTAACCCCACAAAAATATACCTGAAAAAATCTGGACAATGTTTTACTTATTACATGGCTAAAACTATTCCTGGTAATAACTTTTGTTGTAATCAATTGTGCAGCTATCATTTGTAAGTATCTATGTAATCTATATCAAAGAAATCATTAACCCTTCCCACACAAGACCTCGTTTTGACGTCCCTAGGAGAAAGGCTTGGGCAAAATTAATACAAAAGGAGAAAATTCTGATTATCAGCATTTTCTTTTGCCTCAATGTTTTCTAGGCTATATTGTACACAAACTAAATCTTTTAAATCACCCATTTTGTCGTTTGCAGTAGCATGACTTTTTTGCTTTTAAACCAACCGAGATGAAATTTTAAACACATATGCTTTGAAGAATTATACATTTGATCCTGCAACAAAAACGCTGCTGTTTGGATAAGGGCGCATTGGACAGTTGCTATGGAAACATAGGGTCAAGTTGAGCGGGAAAACTTTGGATGATTTGCAAAAATATTACTTATCAATCGCTTTTAAAGCGATCATATTTTGTATTTATCACTTCAACAGTTGTCAGAAATGCTTGTTACCTTTGAGCGGACGTTTTTCTCGGTAAACGTAACATCGTCAGCTGACATTTGGAGTCGATTTCCGTAAGCAACCGTAGGTGAATACTTAGCTTATATAGCAAATATGGTGCTAGGGCAATGGTATTCAATAATGTTTTGAGTGTAAATTGGAAAATTAAAATCAGAGACGATCTTTATGATTGTGAACACGTACAGCAATACTTCTATGAGAAAAAACAAGCATTCATGAGTGGTATAATGCATTTATAAATGATTTTACCCATGAGGCTTCTGACCTCAATAGATCTGGACGTCGGCGAAATCGTCAATGACTTGCCAATTGTTTCCCAGAATCTATCTTTAAAATTTCCCAACTACAGTTCAGACGCTTCTTTGAGGAATAAATTCATATGTGGGAAATGTGGATATCGTGCAGTGGCAAATATATAGAAAAGATGTAATTATTAGATGTGTAAGACAGACGTTCCTGACGTATCCATCTCAGACCTAAGTTGCGCCGCTCAATATGACCCTACGTTGCCATAACAACTGTAGAATGCACCTTAATGCAAAAAACTTTGATTTTGTTGCTGGATCAAAAGCATAATTTCCTAGATTTTAAGTTTTGAAAATATCCTAACAGTTAGTGCATGAAAAAGTTATGACATAATTCCGGATAATTTATTAACAGCCCTCATACAAACCAAATGAGCTTTTTATGTTGAATACTTTTGGAGAAAATGCCAATGTTAATGACGACAACAATTTAGTTCCTATAAGAATGCGTAAAGATCCTGCACCTCTAGCTTTGATTGACATCACAAAATGTTCATGTTAAACTGACTGCCACACTTGAAGGTGTAAGTGTCAAAAGGAAGATCTTTTATGCACTGATGCATGCGTTTGTGAGTCAGAACTGTGTATAAATAGACGTATCTTGGTGCATTAGACAGTGATAATGATAAGTATATATGGCCTGAGTTAAGTGTATTGAAGTATTTAGTATCTAGGGTAGCTTGGATATTAAAAGTCTGGTTATTGCTTCATGTGTCTTGTTGTTTTGTTGTTGTTGCTGTTGATAATGATGGTGGTGATGAGGATAGTGTTGAATATAAGAACATTATATTTAGTAAAGTATACAAGATACATAAAATGAACAAAACAATTAGTTTATGCACGACTTCTGCTTTACGCAACTATCATGCAGAAGACATTTCGGTCATCATTTGACAAATTAAACTCTTTATATTGGTCTTACTTTCTAAAATGCACATCACTGGCTATCTCTCAAGAATTCATATATAATTCAGCCCAATCTTGAAACAAGATGTGTTTGTGAAGCACGAATGCCCCTGAAAAGGCCAATGATAAGTTTTCATGTTAAGCTTTTAAGGAAATGGTTGATAAGGGTTAATGGATGAGCTTGAGGAAGGTCATATTGCATGGAACAGATAGATATTATTAAAAGAAGGTTACATACCAAATTTGAGCTTTGTATGTGAAATAGCCTACTTTTGGAGAAAAGGTCAATGTTAAGTTTTCACGTTAATTAGTTTTAATTTTAAGATTTCATGTTAAGGGTTTCAAGATAAGGGTTAATGGATAACCTTGAGGAAGTTCATATTGCATGGAACAGATAAACATCATTAAAAGAAGGTTACATACCAAATTTGAGCTCTGCATGTGGAATATTTTTGGAGAAAAGGCCAATGTTAACTTTTCATGTTAAGTTTCAAACTGACGGATGGACAGATGGCTGGCCGGACGGACAGACAGACCGACAACGGTAAAACATGCCATCGATCTATCGATAGGGTGCATCAAAATCACTAATTTGTGGTCTTATTTTTATCTATTTTAAATTTTCGACATATACACAATTATGGGGGTCAACTTGAATTTAGTTGGCCATTTTTGACAAAACACAAAGATGATTTTGAAAAAAATGTATCTGTATCCCTAATAAGTATGTAATACCAGAGATATTGTTTTATTCGCTTAAACTGTAAACTGTGTTTCAAGTGATGTGTTATTCATCATACGTAAAATTACATGATAGAACCGCAAAATTTTGTGTATGAGCTATTTGGTTCCAGCGCTAAATTCCTTTCCCTTTGGCTCTATAAAAGCAATGCACTACCCAACAATGCAAACTCTGACCGTCCCATGTTGTTCTAATTCCTAAACAAGAGTTGTCCGCGGACAACATAGCTCGCCTATACGGGAGCTTATCATAAAACAGCAAATGTTTTAAAAGTATGTCAAACTCCAAGGTCAAGGTCACAAGGTCAAGGGTAATGGTCCCAAATGAAAGGTCTTGTCGAGATGTATCTATGTATGAAATATCAAGGCTGTATCTCTAATAGTGCCTGAGATATAGGCCAGGTTAAAGTTTTTCAAAAGTAGGTCAAATTCCAATGTCAAGGTCACTAGGTCAAAGGTCATGGTCCCAAATGAAAGGTCTTGTCGAGATATATCTATATATGAAATATCAAGGCTCTATCTGTAATAGTGCCTGAGATATAGGCCAGGTTAAAGTTTTTTTCAAAAGTAGGTCAGATTCCAAGGTCAAGGTCACTAGGTGAAAGGTCATGGTCCCAAATGAAAGGTCTTGTCGAGATGTATCTATGTATGAAATATCAAGGCTCTATCTCTAATAGTGCCTGAGATATAGCCCAGGTTAAAGTTTTTCAAGTGAAGACGGGACGTGACGCGACGCGACGCCTACACTTGGGCTGTGACATTAGCTCCCCGGACATAAAATTCCGGCTCCCTAAAAATCTGGCATGGGTCTGGGGAATATTTTCAGCTGCCGATTTCTAGTACATAGATACTTGATAAATATTCGTTTTAAGAGTCATTGCTTTGACATTATGGTGTTGATATAATCTGTATCCATCTCACATGCTGTTTTATTGAATTGTTATTTTGGCTCTTAAAATTCTATTTTATTTCCAGGAATATGCATTAAAAGCTTTACAAATCACTACAAATATGATTTCAAAAGCATAATTTATACTAAAACATCACATTTATGTGTAAGATTTTTGTTACATCAATGTTTGCATATTTTGTAATTTTTCGGAAAATTTACCCCACCCACTTTTAGCTATGACTGCAAGCCTAAGCTAAAGACTAATTCTGTGAAGAAATACATATAACTCAAGAACCGGTTTCTGGGCAATTTTTAAGTATGCCTTCAACCACACAAACATACCTTTTGTATTTTAAAAACTTTTTTTTCACTTGTAGACAAAACTTATTTTGGTGATTTTTAGCCAATTTTTGCTATATTTATCAATATTCACAAAAACACAAAATCAAAAAGCTGTTTATTATTCATGGAAGTCAAAGTGCAATTGATCAGCTTTATTTTGATACCAACATTATTGTTTTAGCTTAATAAATGAGTAAGTTATGGGATATTTTAGGAGGTATGTATGAAAAGTGCACCGAATGACCTTTGACCTTGATTTTAAAAAATCCTACCACTTTTCAGCATGTCATCCACCCTTAACCAAAGCGTGGGACCCTAACGTATTGAAAAATACCACTCCAATTTTTATAGGTCACCGGTTGCAAGAACTTTTAATTTAACCCCCTTTGTAAAAGCTGGCTCCTAGACTACTAATGACCCTTTTATTCATGGCACAACATACTATGGCTTTACTACACATTACCCAGAGAGACACTCACTATGCACTAGGACAAATTATACATCTCTTTCTGTGGAATGTGATTCTATTTTTAGACTGTTTGCAGTGTCCAAAATTAGGTCACATGACTTGACAGAATGACCTGCATGATCCAATTGTGAATGGCAAATTACTACACTGATCTATTTTCTATTTAAGACTTGATTGTTTTGATTTTTTGCATAGATCATGCAAGTCATTTATTTTATATAATGACATGATAATTGTAGACTATTCCAATTGATATTTAGATATTTTTTATCGTGATTATCGTGATTGGAAGGAACTATTTTCGTTGTGCGGTTTGCAAAATACTGGTATTGGCTTCAGGCTGCAATAGAGAGACTACGCTCTCTAAAAATGTTGCAGACGACAATTTCAAGTGGATGAAATTCAGAATTTGTTTGTCTAATGGGGGTACAAAACATTGTGGGAAATGAAGAAATTGCTTGTCACAAGCAATTTCTTAATTTTCTATTTTTGTTTTCCAAACGCCTTTATCTTTTTGGGTAGTGAGGAAAAGTCTATGTTGGAATGGGTTTAGCGAAGGTCTCTGATGATTTCAGTAATTTGAGTTTTAAAAACTAGCAAAAAAAAATAACATACAAAGGCTTTTTTATGTCGTCTTTTTACCACACAGAATGCGTTTTGTGCATTTTATACCACTGTCTATATTTAATGAAATGATCAATCAAAAATAATTGCCTCTTTGCTCTTTTGAAATGAACAAACAAAACTTGGTTTAAAAGAATTAATAACAAAAGAACTGATTACTGAAAATATGAACATAAAATGTAACTTACTATGATAGAAAAAATAAAGCAAAAGGAAAAAATACTAAGTATTTCATTGCTACACTTTCTTCTTTTTCTTCAATATTTTCTTAAATCCAATGCTTTTGTCAAAAAGAGAGATAATTGTATTGGAAAAGTGTAAGATGAACTGATCAATCAAATGATTATCCAATTTGTCTGTATTGAAGTGAACAAAACATGATTGAACATTCGAGTGTACATTCAGTGTTATTGCAAAACCTTGTAACTCAACCTTTATTGAAGCTGTAGTTACAAGGTTTTGCAATAACCCTGATGGTTGGTTCATTCAAAATGCATAATTTATAACTCATCTCATGACAAGCATTCTTCCTTTTCTCTTTTGTTCCCTGCATGCATGTTTGAATTACCTGTAGATAATGCAAACCTTTCTCAAACAAGACCTGGTTTTGACATTCCTGTAAGAAATATGGCTTAAGAAAACATTGAGGCAAAAGAAGAAAATGCTGATAACCAGAATTTCCCCTTTTGCCTCAATATTTTCTGTGCTATATTATACACAATTTATTTCCCTATTTGTTTAACACAAACTTTGTTGTCTACTACACCTTTCAAATTGGAATACCCTAAAATTTTGCCGTTTGGGAAATTAAGGGATAACAAGATTTCTTCTAATCTCTTCTTTTGCTGAACCCTTTTCCAAACGGCGGAATTTAGACCAATCCATTTTGAAGGCTGAAGACAATAAAATAGATGTTGATAAAGTTCAGATTTGTGTATTAATAAACCACTCAAAATATTGGGACAAAAGGAGAAAATGCTGACCATCAGCATTTTCTTCTTTTGCCTTGAGCAATATTTTCCCAAGCCTTTTCTGTCTGAGTACATCTAAATCTTGTCTTGTTTGGGAAAGGGTTAAACAGTGAGGTCAGAATGTGTTAAAACTGAGAGAAACGGCTTTGATGCTTTGAATTGTTTTCCCTTTCACCTCAAAATGGGTAAATGATATACAAATAGAATGATATGGCCTTGGTAGTTGCATTTACTTGATTAATTTCATATGATAGTCATTCAAATGTTTATACAAATGGCTTATACCATGAGTTTTCTTCATTTTAGGACGGTGCAATAAGTGTATCCTATCCCAGCATGCAGTATGATAGATATTGGGTAATCGGCTAATCGCTGACAATTACACAGATACCAGTCAAAAACTTCGCTTCAAATTGTTGGTCTTGGGTGTGATCTGTAAAAATTAACAAATACTCTTCACTTCAGGAAGGTGCAATAAGTGTATGGTATCCCAGCATGCATTATGATAGATATTACGTAATCGCTGATGATGATGAAGATACCAGTCAAAACGTCACTTCAAAATGTGGGTCACGGATGCGATCTGTTAAAATTAACAAATACTCTTCACTTCAGGAAGGTGCAATAAGTGTATGGTATACCAGCATGCAGTATGATAGATATTACGTAATGACAAAGATACCAGTAAAAAATGGCACTTCAAATTGTGGGTCACAGACACAATTTTTATAACATAACAAATACTCTTCACTTCAGGAAGGTGCAATAAGTGTATGGTATCCCAGCATGCAGTATGATAGATATTACGTAATCACGGATGATGATGAAGATACCAGTCAAAAACGGCGCTTCAAAATGTGGGTCACAGACGCCATCTACATGCCAAACTGTCACAAAATAGCCATAGCTTCTACAAGTAGAGATATTAGGTTCTTTGATACGTCAACAGCACAGTATTTTGAAGAATATCATCTCTTTGGTGAGTAACTATTGGTCTAATATGTTCATCAATAATTACATAATTATGCCCCCTTTCGAAGAAAATGGGGGTTTATTGTTTTGCAAGTGTCGGTCGGTCGGTCGGTCGGAAGGTCGGTCGGTCAGTCGGTCCGTAGGTCGGTCGGTCTGTCCGTAGACCAAACCTTGTCCGGAGCATAACTCAAAAAGTATTAAAGGTAGAATCATGAAACTTCATAGGTGGATAGATCTCATTATGGAGAGGTGCAGTGCACAAGAACCGTAACTCTGCCGATCAAATTTTTTGAGTTATGGCCCTTTGTTGATTTTATAACTTGATTCTTGTCCGGAGCATAACTCAAAAACTATGTTAGGTAGAATCATGAAACTTTACAGGTAGATACGAGGGCTGATCAAAAAGTTGGTATAATTTCATCATAACTTTTTTACCTCTCATTCGATTGCATTTATTTTTTCACATATGTAATTTTATTATATCATTGACTTTCTGACGAAACATTATAAGTGTCAATTCATTATAAGGATATTTGTTTGCCTTGTAAAAAGGTCAATGAACGCTACCCCGGAGCACTGCGTAAAATCATGGTTGTAAAGCTCCGCAAAACGGCTATTTTTCAAAACGTGAAAAAGCAAAGCTTCCGATATTTTACCAACTAGAGGAAAGACATCATATCAGTTACTTCGTGAAATTTCAAGGCTCAATATTGTAAAACAATGATGTAGCGAGGGATATTGTGTGACGCGCCAACGTGAAAAAAGAGTAAAAACGGCAGTCCGCGAAGTACAGAAAATTGGTTGTTCAAATCAGTTTTGGTATTTTCGGTTCATACACAAACCCAAATGCAGTTAATTTAAGAAATATTGCACGGCTAAAATTATAAACAAATCATAGTCTCTAAAAATGACATGTCTTGTTTATACAAATGAGATAGAGAATCAAAAAGACATCCCAATGAGTGAACGCGCAAGAATTACGTAAATAAATTTCGACGTTCGTCAACGACGTCGTATAGAAAACCCGTCACTACATGTATATGAGAGAATGCATTATAAATCAATTCGGCTTTTATATGAAAAATCGAGTTCTATGTTAATATGAGGAGCTCCATATGTGATTTTAATGTATTTGTTCTTTACCTAGGTTAGGGCGGATGGGGAACACCAATGGTCAAATATTAGAAACCGATCTTTAATTCGGGTTCTCGCTAATGCAATTATCATTCTTCGTTGTTCATTTATATTTTTGATAATTCATATCATAATTATATGAATTTCATTTTATACATATCAATTCTGTTGTAAGTTTGTGTAATTTTGAATGAAAATGGTATGGCTTAAGAAAGTTTTTACACAATGAAACGCCTTTCGGATAAATGCGATTTAGAGAGAAAAGCATCTGAACTCCTCTTTTTCACTGAATAGATCTGGTACAAGCACAATGATATCTACAGATTAATTTGTTAAAAAGCGAATATTTGTTACAGTCCAAATGTTTTCGAAAAATAAACAAAACAATTGCACACACCAATGGAAAAGTAACGATGTGCTATAAAGAATTCTATCGTGTAGCGTCAAACGACGTTGCTGAAATGACGTTAACGTCACGGAGTGCTCCGGGTACCCGATTCCTTCTATTTTGAAAGAGTCATAGCAACATCATTTTTCAATCGATCTAATTGAAACTTTCAACATATATTTGAAATAAATAAATCTGAAACATACCAAAAAATGAAATGCTTTGCTGTATTAGTTAAAATTTAATGAACAAATTATACGAACTTTTTGATCAGCCCTCGTAGATCTCATTATGGAGAGGTGCAGTGCACAATAACCGTAACTCTGCTGATCAAATTTTTTGAGTTGTTGCCCTTTGTTGATTTTCAAACTTGATTTTTGTCCGGAGCATAACTCAAAAATTATGTTAGGTAGAATCATGAAACTTTACAGGTAAATAGATCTCATTATGGAGAGGTGCAGTGCACAATAACCATAACTCTGCCGATCATATTTTTTGAGTTATTGCCCTTTGTTGATTTTCAAACTTGATTATTGTCTGGAGCATAACTCAAAAAGTATGTAAGGTAGAATCATGAAACTTCACAGGTGGATAGATCTTATTATAGAGAGGTGCAGTGCAGAAGAACCGTAACTCTGCCGATCAAATTTTCTGAGTTATTGCCCTTTGTTGATTTTATAACTTGATTCTTGTCCGGAGCACAACTCAAAAAATATGTAAGGTAGAATCATGAAACTTTACAGGTGAATAGAATTCCTTATAAAGAGGTGCAGTGCACAAGAACCGTAACCCTGCCAATCAAATTCTTGGAGTTATTGCCCTTTGTTGATTTTTACACTTAATTCTTAACATTGCCTATATCTCATGTCCTTTTATACATAAAGCCTTGATATCTCACACATAGATACCTCCTATCAACATCGTTCACATTTGACCATGACCTTGGACCTCGTGACCTTGACCTTGGAGTTTGACCTACTTTAAAAAAAATTAAACCTGGCATATATCTCATGACCTTTTACAAATACAGCCTTGATATTTCACACATGGACACATGTTACCAAGACCTTTCACAATTGACCTTGACCTTGGACTCTGTGACCTTGACCTACTTTTAAAAAACTTTAACCTGGCCGATATATCATGTCCTTTTTACACATACAGTCTTGATATTTGACACATGGAAACCTCCGACCAAGACCTATCACATACGACTATGACCTTGGACCATGTGGCCTTGACCTTTGAGTTTGACCTACTTTTAAAAAAATTAAACTGGGCCTATATCTTATGTGCTATTACACATACAGCCTTGGTATTTCACACATGGACACATCATACCAAGACCTTTCACATTTGACCATGACCTTGGACCTTGTGACCTTCACCTTGGACTTTGACCTACTTTAAAAAAAACTTTAATCTAGCTGATATATCATGTCCTTTTACACATACAGCCTTGATATTTGACACATGGACACCTACGACCAAGACCTTTCACATTTGACCATGACCTTGTGACCTTGACCTTGGTGTTAGACCTACTTTAATAATACATTAACCTGGCCTATATTTCATGTCATTTTACATATACAGCCTTGATATTTCACATATGGTCACTTCCAACCAAGATATTTCACTTTTGACCATGACCTTGGAATTTGACCATGGAGTTTGACCTACTTTTAAAAATATTAAACTGGGCCTATATCTCATGTCCTGTTACCTATACAGTCTCAATATTTTACACATGGACACCTCCTACCAAGACCTTTCACATTTGACCATGACCTTGGCCTGTATGACCTTGACCTTTGATTTTTACATACTTTTAGAAATCTTTAACCTAGCCTTTATCTTATGTCCTATCACACCTACAGCCTTGATATTTCACACAAAGACACCTCCAACCAAGACCTTTCACATTTGACCATGACCTTGAATATTGCAACCTTGACCTTGGAGTTTGACCTACTTTTAAAAAGACTAAAACCAGGCATATATATCATGTCCTTTTACACCTACAGCCTTGATATTTCACACATGGACACCTCCAACCAAGACCTTTCACATTTGACCATGCCCTTCACCTTGGCATTTGGCCTACTTTTAAAAACTTTAACCTGGCCTTTGTTTCATTTTACTTTTACATATACAGCTTTGATGTTTCACACATAGACACCTGCTACCAAGACCTTTCATATTTGACCATGACCTTGGACCTTGTTAACTTGACCTTGGACTTTGACCTACATCAAATGTAGGCCCTTGAGGGGGCATATATGCTTTGCAAACATCTCTTGTTACTATAGCATAACAAAGGCAATGAAGGGGCTGATTTGTTACGGATATGATGGTTTGAGCCCATATCTCTCGAGTCTCCATGTTACCTTAGCTGTTGGATCAGATGTAAAAACTGCATGTAATCAATCAAATGAAATATACATGCAATCAATATATTTTTGCACAAGATTAATCAATCTTATTGAAACTTTTTAGATCAAAGTAAAATTTGTCCTTGCCATAGTTTCTAAGTTATGTTTCAAAGATAGATTTAAACCGCAATTGATTCATTTAGAATTTCGTTCAACTAAAGTGAGTTGAAGATAACCTTCAAATGTAACAGCTTTGCCTTTTTCTTTGCTTCATTTTAGTCTCAAGTTTTTCTTCAATCTGAATTTAAAAACAATTTGACTGTCTCTATGAAAATCTTTTTAAAAAAATCCCTATTTTCCAGCATTGCCGGATGTCCCCTACTGTTTTGACTACTACTACGACAAGAGAAACCCTAACTCAGAGTCGTTGTTGATATTTGGTAACGATACAGGAGCCATTAATCTGATGTATTTTTATAAACCAGTCACACAGTTGTTTGATATTCCATTCAAAAGTGATGGTGGCGCTCACAAGGTCTTCATGCAGGTATGGTTATTTCCATTTGAATTAAAAGTTTAAAGGGTGATGGTAACAGATGGTCTAATTACAAAAAATGATTTTCATTTAACAAATATGCAAATCTTTTGTGTTGACCACCTCAGGATGGTTAATGATATGCGATTCAGACAGAGAATGAGCCGAAATTACAAGACAGATAGCCGAATTTAGGGAGAATCCAAACCTAAATTCAACCCCGTCACAGATGGGGTTAAAATTATTTTTATCTTGTTGCGCATACAGCATACAGCGCGGACCCAAACGAGATTCATAGGTCAAGGTCGTCGTACAAAAAATTATGTAAACATCAAAAAAAGAAAAAAATGGGTCTGAAGAAGAAAACTGATAGCGCCAAAAAAGGGGTGAACTTATAGCGTCAGAGGAGATACCAATCAAGACAGGTCATAATCGGAGATCAAATAGAGCGATGGAATGATGTGAAGAAGATCGTCAACGCACAGTCCGACTCCGATGTCGCCATAGTTCGGTCATCTTTGTTTTCTATATATAGCGGTCACGTGAGAAAGAACACGCTTCACTACCAAAGTCTCACAACATACCTTTCTATAAATAGCCGAAATAGATTGGAAAATTCCCCAGACCATTTACGCTTCGAAAAAATATTGAGGAATTTAGCGCAATTGGAGTGCAATTAAGTTTATTGAATGAACTGGTTTAAAAAGCGATTACTTAGTCCTACTAATCACAATAAAAAGGTTTATAAAGTTGTTTTTTTGGAACAAATCTTGGAAAATGGGCCTTTAAAATTCAAATGATGGGTTACGTAAAGGGTAATTGTTAGGGATGGGAACGAGTATTCGATTAATCGAGTACTTGATCTAACGTCCGAGTATCGATTACCAATTTAACTAATCGATTGTCATCTGCAGATCATCTTATCCTTCGATATTTGCAATCAGCGGTTAGGTACATGTATATTGTTCTCGCTGTCAAACACTGTCATAATTGTTCACACCTTTCTCCCTTCATATTTTGTAGGTGCATTTTACTTTGATGTCCGTAAGGTTTACCTTGGAGGTTATCGGCTACTCTAATACTCAAGCAGCAGATCAACGGATAATTGTGAATTCTATTGTGAAGATGAAACATCTCACTCCTACCTATTAGCAAATAAATCTTAGAAATTCTTATGATGCCTCCGAGACTCAAAAATATTAGTACTAGGTTTGACAATTTCTCAGCGCATAATTTTTTTTCAGTTTATTTTAATAAGTTCTAAAGATGTCATTTCTACCAAAGATATGCTACAAATACTGTATATCAAAATTACGTTTGAAACACTATAGTCTTAATCACAATTTTTTTTTTCATTTCTATCCGAGTACTCAAGTACTTGATCGGAAAGGTGACCAAGTAATCGATTAGTAAAATTGGTACTCGTTACCATCCCTAGTAATTGTCCTTCCTTATATCAAGGGTATATGAAATCTGTCATATTCTTGCTTCTTTGAACTGCAGCAAAGAACAAAAAAAAATCTTGAAATGAGACCAAAAAATGTTTTACTTATTAACCCATTACCATACAGCAAAATGTCAACCTTCTCCATATAAAAGGTGATGCAATCCACAATTTCAAGGCAATGAAACCTTACATTTTTGGTCTTTCTTGGTTGAAAACTTTTTGGGAAATTAAGAAATTGCATGTCATGAGCAATGTCTTCATTTTCCACAATGTTTTCCAAAGCCTTAATATTGTGGCACATCAACAGGCATCACTGTATGGAAAAAGGTCAAAATCAGAGTGCTATAACAATCTTAAATAAATGACTCCGCTCATATGGATATTTCATCTTGTTTTCAATTCCCTGTATCCAACTTAAATCTTACTGTTAGCCATTGAACTGTCTTTTAACCCTTTCCCAAACAACAAAATTCTTTCCCAAATCACAAAATTTTAGGGTGATCCAATTCAAAAACAGTATCAAATGGCAAACTGGTTGTTTTCAAAGATATGATTTGTGTAAAATATGGCACAGAAAATATTAAGACAAAAGAAGAAAGTGCTGGTTATCAGTAGTTTCTTCTTTTGTTTCAACGTTTTCCTAGGCCTTTTCTGTTAGGGACGTCAAATGCAGGTCTTGTTGGGGAAAGGGTTAAGATAATATTATCAAATAACAATTAATAAAAATTCTTTTCAGAATTTGGACCAGCATGCCAAGTTTGTCCGACACACAGTGATACCCGACGTTCATCCAGAACTTATACGTCAAGTGAAGTTTTTACCGGACAATAATCTCATCATTACGTCATGTGCTAACCCTAACAAGTCTATCGTTATCTCCGACATTAGATCGCTGAAGAAGAATTATGTGTTCAAAATTGACAAGGTGAGTCCTTTCTGGTCATTGGAATTTAAGCTTTAAAATCGCCATGCCACATACGTTACACAATATTTCTTTGTGTGCACCACATCCACAATTGTTAATTTTAAGTTCCAGTAAAAATCGTTTCCATGGCTTCTGTAAGAAGCAGAGAGTACAAACCTCAATGTGATTTTGTGCAATACATGTGTAAGTGCTAAGTACAGGCTTCTTTGGAGTTCAAAACTGGTTATGCTTGTATATAATTCATATTTTAGGGGCAAGCTGAGTTGATTTCGCCTGAAATGCCTTACATTCACGTAATGATAGAGACAACAGCATCTTTCTCGAAGAAAACAGACATTGCTAGGGGTCAAGAAATCATTTGAGATCAATATAATTTGGAGTGATCAATAGCATCAACAGTTGAGAGTTGCTTCATTTCTTTCAGGGTGTGGAGTGTTTTGACTTCAGTAAGAAACTCAACATTCTAGTGACCGGTAGTTTAGATCACAACATTAGGCTGTGGAACCCGTATGTGACAGCTAAACCCATGGCTGTACTAGAGGGGCATGCCACAGGGGTGATTGGTATTAAAATACATGAGGAGTTGATGCAGGTGTTTAGTTATTCTAAAGATGCTGTAAGTAAAATTATGATAGATACTTTTGGAAACCTGTATGTAACCATTAACCCTTTCCCAAACAAGACCTGGTTTTGATGTTTCTAATAGAAAAGACTTGGGAAAATATTGGGACAAAAGAAGAAACTGCTGATAACCAGCAGTTTTTTCTTTTGCCTCAATATTTTCTGTGCAATGTCTTACGCCAATCTTATAGATATCAACATACATTTTGTTGTTTGTAGCAGCTATCAAAGTGGACTACCCTAAATTATTATGTTTGGGAAAGGGTTAAACCATTGGCTGTATTAGAGGGGCATGCCACAGGGGTGATTGGTATCAAAATACATGAGGAGTTGATGCAGGTGTTTAGTTATTCTAAAGATGCGGTAAGTAAGATTATAAGATACTTTGGAAACCTGTATATAACTACTAAACTAGTGGCTGTTTTAGAGGGGCGTGCTACAGGGGTGATTTGAAGCAAAATACATAGGTAGTTGATGCAGGTGTTAGTTATTCTAAACTTATGCTGTATGTACTAACAAAGTGTCAAAATTGTTATGGAAAGTCAATCAGATTTTTGTTTGAATAAATGATACATAAATATGTTATGACCTTACAGACTAGATTATTTAACAAACTATGAGTAGAGATCGAACTTTAAACCCATTCCTACACAGTGACACTTTAAGACGTCCTACAAGATAAAGTCTTTGGAAAACATTGTGGAAAATGAAGAAATTGCTTGTGACAAGCAACGTTTTCATTTTCCACAATGTTTTATATAAAAAAAGACCAAAAAGTGTTAGATTTCATTCACTTGAAGTTGTTGTCTGCAACATGTTTGAATCTAGACCAATTAAGTCTTAAATGCTGCTGTTTAGTAATGTGTTAATCTATAATTTCTCTACAGGTTGTCAAAGTTTGGGACATCAAAGAACACGCCATACTACAAACAGTTGTGTTGAAGTTTCCCAGCAGTATACATGGACGGATGCCCGAACACGGCCAGTTCCCCATACATCTTCAGCCGTCACCGAAAAGTTCGCTGCTTGTCACATGCAACGACTACATCGGGCTGCTGAAGCTGGGCCGGACAAGCTTGCCACAAAGTGTAGCTGTTAATACTCATGATACGCAATTATGTTGTGCCATCTATAATTCCATGTTTAAACAGGTAAGTGTTTCATTGATAGAATTCATTTAAATGAACTAGTAGTTTAACCATTTCCCAAACAAGGCCTGATTTTGACATCCCTAATTTAAAAGGCTTGGGAAAGTATTGAGACAAAAGAAGAAACTATTACACAAGAATCTTCAATTTAAGAGGCAGTCATTGTTACTTACACTTGGTAAGGCCTTTGATATCAGCTTAGTTAGCTTGCAGGATTGGAGTTTCTCTTGAATTTTGAATCGTTTCAAATATTGTTTTCTGCCTTTTGGTAAATCATTCAATCAAACATAATCTATTGCAGGTAGCTACAGGATGTGATTCATCTGTGATTGCATTATGGGATATCGAGACTGGCAACAAATCGGTCGTGTTTTCTAACGCCCATGGTGATGAAGAAATTACTTGTATGGCGTTTGACAGTACATACAGAAGACTGTTCTCTGGTGCTAGAAATGGATCAGTTAAGGTAATATCATGTAAAAGGGAATATCATCTTGCAAGCCAAGAGTGACATCTACGACGTAACGTTGTTGCTGTATTCACCCTTGGCGTATTTAGTCCCATTTTCTTGGTGGCCTAGAAAGTGTTTTCATTGGTTCCAGCGAGGTCTCGCTGGAACCAATCAGATTGTCGACTGATGCATTTGTTATGAGTTACCAATTCATGACAACAAGCGGGAAAAAACAATGCATTTGCAACTCAAAAATTCGAAGATGGGCGATTTTTCCTAAGAATTTCACTGCAATAGACAGGAATTCCCTATTTTTAATCGATGAATTATTATTATTTTCAACTCGACTAAATAAGCAGCTAACTTTTACCTAATCTGCATGACATATGACGCGAAAGACAACGCACGTTAATGCCGTCATCAATAATGGACGTAAACAACCAGCAGGAAAACCGCTAAGTGGCACTTCGTGATTTCAAGAAAATCTGACTAAATCCGCCAAGGGTGAATACAAACATAGGTGGGTTCAACCCTGGCTAGCGAAGATGAGGGAATATAGGCATTCCTTGTTTAAATTACAAATATTTTAAATTACAAGAAATATTTAAAAACAATACTTACAATTTTATAAAGATTGAAGGCATTGTATAAAGGTTAAATGAAAACTATTGTCAAGCTAATTTGCAAACCATCACATTTCTTTTTTGAAACCATAATTATGCTATAGTGAGTGAACTTGTGTAATGCAAACAAATTGAGGGTTAATCTTTGCATGCTTAATATTTTTTCTCACAATATTCCAGGTGTGGAATTTCCAGAATGGTCACAACCTTCACAAACTAGAGGCGGTGGCAGAAGCAGAGGTTACTGGTATTATGCCTCTAACAGACAAGAAGATTATACTATCAGTGGGGTGGAGTAGACAAATTACAGTGTATGATGATTCAGACCCTGATGTAAGTTTGAAAATTAAAGAGATGAAAAACAAAAACAAAAAAAGAAAATCAATAAAGGAGCTGATATATGTATAAAAAGGATTCTTATAGCATTTGAGACCAACATGGATCTTGATAAGACTGTGCATGTGCACAGTCTGATCAAGATCCATGTTGGTCTCCTGTGACTTCTTCATTACTAGAAGGAACTTTAACTGAGCAGCTGAAGTGACGGGTATTATGCCTCTAACAGACAAAAAGATTATATTATCAGTAGGATGGAGTAGACAAATAACAGTGTATGATGATTCTGACCCTGATGTAAGTTTGAAAATTAAAAAATAGAAAACAAAAACAGAAAAAGAACAATAAAGGAGCTGGTATATGAATAAAAGGGACCCTTAGAGCATTTGAGATCAACATGTTTCTTGATCAGCCTGTGCATACGTACAGTCTGATCAAGATCCATGTTGGTCTCCTGTGACTTCTCTGTTACTAGAAGGAACTTTAACTGAGCAGCTGAATCGACTGGTATTATGCCATTGACAGACAAGAAGATTATACTATCAGTAGCGTGGAGTAGACAAATTACTGTGTATGATGATTCAGACCCGGATGTAAGTTGGCAAATTAAGAAAAAAAAAAACACCAAAAAACAAACCAAATTCAATAATGGAGGTGATATAATACAAAAAGGGCCCATAGCATGACATCTTCGTATTTTGTCTGTGGGGTGGAGTAGACAAATAACAGTTTTTGATGATTCAGATCCTGATGTAAATTTTAAAATAAACAAAAATGAAAAACAAAAACAAAAAAAAGAAACAATAAAGGAGGTGATATACATAAAAGGGGCCCTTATAGCATGACATCTCCATATTTTGTCTGTGGGGTGGAGTAGACAAATTACAGTTTTTGATGATTCGGACCCTGATGTAATATAGCATTGGATATCAACATTGATCTCAATCAAACTGTGCATATGCCCAGTCTGATCAAGATCCATGTTGCTCTCCTGCGACATCTTCAAAAAAGCATTTTCTCAGTTGGATATAGAAAACTAATTACAGTGTATGGTGATTCGGACTCCCGTCTTAGTTTGAAGATAAACACCCACAAAACAAAACAAAATAAAAAATAAATGATAAAGGAGCTGATGTATATATGCTGAGTCAAAAAAGAAAGTGTGCACAGAGAATAACTGGAATTTCTATCGTAATTTTGAATATTGATATTATAATATTGGTATCAAATTAAAGATAATTCAATTGCCTATAAGTAGGTGTCTTTTCAATTTGTGTGAAATGGGTTTTCTCTTGTGTTTTCTTAAGATATTTGAGATAGGGGTCAATTTCGAAATTCACAGACCTTGCTGACGAACGTGGGGAGATTAGATAATGCACATTTCTTGGGATTTCTGCTTCAATTTCTATTGTGACATGTCTTTATTGAATGACGGCAAACATCTGTGGTCTCACTGATGGAACACAACGTTTCATTTTATCGTTTGGAATTTCATTGCGTTCATATTGCAAGACGTATTCCACGCCCTGCAAATTCTTTAACTGGGCCCTAAATTTTGCGACACTCAGACAAAAGAGATGTTTGGCCCTACACCACACTCATGACTTATTTTCACGCGTCCCGTGCCGATGATGATGCGCATAATGCAGGCGTAACGTAAGATTTAGGCATCACGATAATGTGAAAAACATAAGGTCTCAAATCTCTTTTGAGCCGTCCGTCTTCCTTCGTCGATTTCCAATGTTGCTTACATATGCTTGCTTTACTGAATCACCATAAATGGTGTAGTTTTGAAACGTTGACGTAAGGGCGTCAACGTCATGTAACAATCTTTGCTAGTCATTCCTGCATTCCGGATATCAGACCTAAGCCTATAAAAATGTATCCTTTCTTTTGAAAACATGATTGCAAACGCCTTATTTCAGAATGATGACATTTGAACGATAACAACACATTTTACGCCGGTTCAAGACACTAGCAAAGCTAACGTGTGAAATCTGTCGTATTTACTAAGACGTGGCATATTTGGATATTCAGCACTTTGAAACTTTATGTTTGATTTAGCTTTTATACACCTTGAATACAGATTTTAGACAATAAAGTTTATTGTGAAATGTTTGTTTTGATAACCACGTGCAAAAACGTGATAACAGAGTTTGGTGATATGCCAGACAATTTAATCATCTAAAGTTGCTTCCTATGCCAAAAGATATGAGAAAGTTGATAGCTTAACTCCGTGTAGAAGTTTGGTGAAGTGAATTGCAGCGGTTACGTAGATATATGAAGTAGCAGTATATATGCACACTTTCTTTTTTGACTCAGTATATAAGGAGCTCTAATATTGTTTGAGATGAACATGAATTGTATTTTTTTAATTCACGTATAGATACTCTTTCACTTGCTCAAGAAGATCTGCATTAAATCTGAATAAATGTTTTTCTTTACTTCCAGAACATGTACTTGCCAGCTCAGAACACATGGAAGGGTGGACAAATACACAAAGATGACATTCTAACCATTGACTTTTGTCCTCCTAACTTGCTTTGAACCACCATTTATAGTTAAATGTTTAATGCGTTTTAATTCTAGAACATGTACTTGCCAGCACAGAACACATGGAAGGGTGGACAAATACACAAAGATGACATTCTAACCATCGACTTTTGTCCTCCTAACTTACTGTGTACAGCCAGTTTTGACGGAGAAATTATTGTGTGGGACGTGGAAACAGAGAAAATATTTGTCAGGTTACGGAAAGGACAGGTCTCAAATGTGTAAGTTTGTAATAATGTTTATGCTGTGAGGTAAAATTCTATGTTGGCTTTTCTAGTAAATGTTTGATGGCTGTCTTTTTTACTCTAAATGAGAGCTGATGTACTGAATCTTAGAATATATATTTGGGAATACCATAGGCAAGGCATTTCCAAACCAAAATTTGAATCGGATCATAAAAAATCCAGACTGCATATCACTGCTTTTCAACAAAAAAACTCGTAACTGCAGCTTAATACAAACTGCAGTTACAAGGTTTTTGTTGAAAAGCGATGATGTGAAAGGCTCACAGCTTACTTTTGCACAAAATGTTTCATTTGCATGTCTTGGTAGTCTTCAAATAAAAGCCTCACTCAGGAATTTTATTCATGTACTTGGCAAAATTTTCATGTATACAGTAAGATTTTGTTTCACTATGATAAGGTGCATTTCAGGAAAGGCAAAAATTTGTTCAAGCAATGCTTTAAATGTCAAGTATTGTATTGTTGGATTGTCAGTTAACTCTTTCCCAAACGTCAGGATTTTAGGGTGATCCAGTTCAAAAACTGCTACAAATGACAAAATGGATGTTCAAAAAATATATGATTTGTGTAAAATATGGCACAGAAAATATTGAGACAAAAGGAGAAACTGCTGGTTATCAGCAGTTTCTTCTTTTGTTTCAATGTTTTCCCAAGCCTTTTCTATTAGGGACGTTAAAAGCAGGTTTTGTTCGGGAAAGAGTTAAATGTATTGTTTCACAACTGTGTATTTTGACATTGTTGTATTGTACATGTGTATTGTATTGTCTAGATCCAAGCAGATAAATGATTTATCACAACAAAAACCTGATTCCAGCCGTCCCAAATCCATGAACTCACGACCGAACTCACGACATCAAAAATCACATAAACTAGAGAAAGGGTAAGGATTATTTTTTATTTTGAAATACAGGTCTCATTCATAACAAAATAGACATAAGTATGTTTTATATGCATATGCTTACCAAAAGTTACTCATTATGTTGCAGGACATTTCAAAATGTTTTTATAACATGCATTATTCATATTGCCTTTCTGGCTGTATGTTAGTCTGTAGGTATATGAAGCATTGAACTCTTTTTAACTGAAACAGTTTGGTGAAATTGTTCAATGTCCTCATCTAGAGGGGGAGGTGTCTACCCCCCCCCCCCCCCACCCCCACCCCCCGTCCCCACTCCCCCTCCATTGCCTGAAAAACAAATTTTGACTGTATAACGTTAATATAAAGTTAGATATCTAACTCTTTTAAAGCCATCATTTGGGCTTGGACCCCCCTGGAAGAAAAATCCTGGATCCGTCCTTGCTTAATGTCATTCATGTTGTCTTAACCCATTCCCACTTAATTGAAGCCTTTTGACGTTCAACAAGATAAAGGCTTTGGAAAACATAATGGAAAAAAAGAAGAAATTGCTTGTGACGAAATGTGTCAAATGTTTTCTACCAAGAAAGACCAAATAATATAAAATTTGATTCACTTCAAATTGTCATCTGCAACATCTTTGAATTTGGACAAGTCTGAAATTTTGTCATATGATAATGGTTTAATTATCTTGTAAACTTTGAACAGAATATTATTGGGTACAATTTGATACAAAGTAATAATTATTTATGATAACAATGAATTTTGTGCTAAAAACAGACTGGGTTTAGCGTTATGTTTTGATAAATCGTTGTGTTGTTATGAAATCTAGTAACTACAACTTCAATCAAGCTTTAGTTGGGGGGTTTTAGAATTACACAAGCGAAATATACTATTGTTTGTCTTAAATTATGTCAATGTTTACTAGATAAGATTGAACCCAATTTGAATTTGTTTTGACTCTACTTTAGTCTAACCACTGAAGAAATGTTGTTATTGTTTAGGTAAGATGTGTTTGGTTCTATGGTAACCAGGAAGTGCATGTTTATGTATAATTCTACATGTATATTTGTGATGTGTGTTCATATAAACAAGGCCATTCTAATGAACATTTATGTATTAGAAAAAATTAAACAATACTTTGAACGTTAATTGACGGTTGGAAAGGCATGTGTGACAGAATTAAGTTAAAAATATTTTATTGTTGCCATTATAAAAATGAATTGTTTAATCTCATGTGTTAGATAACTCAGAGTAAACAAACTTAAAACACAAATTGGTTTCAAGAATTGCAGTTTTTATTACCAGACGACAAAGTTTTATACTGGTCTAAATTCAAAGGTGTTCCAGATGGCAATTGCATGAAATTCTGCATAATTTGGTCTGTCTATGTAGAAAGCATTGGGACAAATGAAGAAATTGCTTGTGACAAGCAATTTCTTCATTTTCCACAATGTTTTCCAAAGCCTTTAACTTGTTGGGTGCCAAAAGGTGTCACTTTGCGGTAATTAGTTAATGTATCAGCTGTGGCCATAGCGCAGTTGGTAGCACGTCTGCCTCTCACTTGAGAGGTCCCGGGTTCAATCCCCAAACATGACAAATATCATTCCTGACAAAATTGTCACCCACCAATGGCTAGAGGCTAGGTTAGGTTGTTGTGGTTGTACTGGTATGAGACATGACAGGAATCTATGGTTAGGTGCTCCTGCTATCGCAATATGACCATAGCAGTTGAAAACGGCATTAAACCCCGATAAATCAAATCAGTTAATGTATTATTTGGATATCTAATGCATCTTATGTTGACTTCAAAAGTAGCATCATTCTTAGATCATGACTTGAAACATTTGCACAAAAAGAAAAAAAAAAGCTAATGATCAGCATTTTCTCTTATTCCTTCAAGGCTTTTGCAGCTAAAACGAGTTAAGTTGCACAATTACTAACGAAAAATGTCCCACTATAGTTTCGGTCTTAGATTTTTCTCATTGACATATTTCGGTTTTACTATCAATTAAGTACTTGAATTTAATAAAGATTTTAAAACATGACCCAAGTGTTTCTAATTATGCGACATTTAATGAATAAAATATTTTATGGAACGTAAAATGAAGTATCGTAATTCACAGACACGTAATTCACAATTTGGAACATACAATAAAAGTCCACAGGTAATAATTCTGAAGAGAAATTTTCATCTTGGTTTATGTAATCTACACATGTGTAGGTACATGCCCAACTATGTATTTAACTTAAGCGTTGATTGTGTGAAATTTAAAAGAGCATTAACGTAATTCACATTTAATGCTTCTTGAGCGGGGTAGCTTCCTTTATGGCAAAGTGTGACTTACTACAATCTACTGCCACCTTCAAGAGTAATACAATGTGTTTGTACATGCTGTTGACTATTTATAAATGATATTTAATATCATGTATTCAAAACATGGTTTCGTTTTAGGATGTGTGTAAAACTAAATAACGTAATTCACACCAGACCATGGGACATAATTATGAATAATTGTTCGCAAAAAATGCATTTATCTCAAATTTCTTTATTTCACCACTAAAAACAATTTGGAAAAGCTACTGGTTGGGATACTAAGTATACTGTATATGTATTATATATGTACTCTCCGTACAAAAGCGATGAACTGGACCACCCCCAAAGTGGGACAGCTGTATTTTACCCATTTTGCGACTTATCGAGACATTATTCTCACATATTTCATCAGATATATGGGGTTTTGTTATCATTTCTATTTGACCACCCCTATGACATTATGTTAAAGACGATATATCAATATAATTGTACAAACGTAGCTTCTTAGGTCCATGGGACAGGTGTTTCTCGTAATTGTGCAACTTAACTCGTTTTAGCTGTTTGATGCTAAAACATTGAGTGTTTTATATTGAATTAGTGTAATTAGATGTCTGCTGTCAGTAAAACTCAAATTGGAGCAGTAAAAAAGTTTGTAATATGGGTAAGCACTGGTGGTGAACTCGGCCAAAGCGTGGGACGTTTTTTCACGATCATAGTATTCCGTCGGTGTTGTTATAAAATATCGTCACTACGGCTTCGATAAAGCCGTAGTTACGAGATTTTATAACAACACAGACGGTTTATCAATACATATCGGTACACCGGGTCTATTTTTAGAACAAATTCATTGTTATTAGAAAAAATTATCCAATCAGATCTTTAAACTCACATTTAAACGCAAAATATCTGTACCTTGTGATAGCGAAAAACGTCACTCGCTTTGGCCGAGTTCACCACCAGTGGGAAGGGTTAGGATATATTTTGCATGATATTATCATAGACCAGGCTAGAATAGACTGTGTGAAGTACATTATTTTAGAAACACTTGATCAGAGATCGGATATTGCATCATTAATCCATTCCCACACATTGATCATTTTTGAAACCCCACAAAATAAAGACTTTGAAAAACATTGTGGAAAATGAAGAAATTGCTTATAACAAGCAATTTCTTCATTTCCCACAAAGTTTTCTATGCAGAAAGACCAAATAATGTTAAATTTCATTCAATTAGCATTGTCGTCTGCAGCAGCTTTCAAATGGGTCAACTCTAGAATTTATTGTTTGGCAAAGGATTAAACATAATTATGACAATTAGAATAAAAAAAGTTTCACACATTTAAAAATGTACTGAAATTTTTCTTATGCTTCTATTTGATTATCTCTTTGTTTTGATTGGAAGAGATAGAGCAATCTAAAAGATTTATTTATGTGTGTCATAAAGGTCCGATCACATACAATTCTCCATCCATGTTGTGTCCACATGTACCGATCGTTTGTTTAACCCTTTCCCAAACAAGACCTGCTTTTGACGCCCATAATCAAAAAGTCTTGGGAAAACATTGAGGCAAAAGAAGAAACTGCTGATAACCAGCAGTTTCTCCTTTTGTCTCAATATTTTCTGTGCCATATTTTACACAAATCCCATCTTTAATAACATCAATTTTGTCATTTGTGGCAGTTTTTCAATGGGATCACCCCAAAATTTTGTTGTTTGGGAAAGGGTTAAGACATGCTCCGGCTGTGATGTGGACGTGTTGTATGGTGTGACCAGGCCTTAACCCATTACCACACAATGACTCTTTTTGACTTCTCAAAAATTAAATGCTTTGGAAAACATTGTGGAAAATGAAGACATTGCTTGTGACAAGCAATGTCTTCATTCCCCACAATGTTTTCTACCCCAAAAGACCAAAAAATATATAATTACATTCACTTAAAATTTTCGTCTGAATCATCTTTAAATTTGGAACAACCCTAAAAATTTGTCATTTGGTAATGGATTAAGGTTACATAGCATTTTATTGTCTTTCAGTCAAACAGCTCCCGTAGACAAAGCCATGTTTTTGAAGAGTCGTGCCACGGGCAGAAACACTGAAGTGGCAACACTAGTCACCAGTGAAGGTGGTCATATAAGGTTCTGGTGTTTATATGGAGCCAGAAATGAAATGGGTATGTGCTGTTTCATGAATAATTCTTTGAAAAATAGAGTGTGTTGTTTGACCAGAGCTATATATACCGTAATTATTCTAAAAATCGCCCATATTCTAATAAATGCCCATTCCCCAAATCTCGACTGAAAATCAGCGAAAAAGGGGTGATTCTAATAAACGCCTATCCCCTGATTCCAGATTAAAATAATGTTAAAACATTTCTAGAAACAATGAAAAAGAGGATGCTCAGCCCTTAATCTGTTGGCAATGAAAGAATTTCTTGAAAAATCGTATTTTGCAGTTTGATTCCAAAATTATGACCGACGAAATAAGAATAGGCCTACCTCTAATAAACGCCCACCCCCTACTTTTCTATCGACCATGTTTATTATATTGTTTATAATAAACGGCGGTGCGTTTATTAGAATGATTACGGTATGAGGGGGTAATAGCTTTTTAATATGAAATATTTCATTTATTGTTCATGAAATCCCTCTGTTGTGGATACTCATTGGAATCGTCTCATCTAGGAGATTCAAGTGAGTACACAGAACATAAGGTTTATATTTGAAATAACCAAATTTGGTTGCCTTTACCCCTTTCATCTGTCGCTCTTTGGAATATACACTATAAAAAATCATACTGGTAACTATGTTGGTATGCCAAATCTTTGTTAACCCATTACCAGATGGCAAAATTTTGGACTGGTCCAATTTGAAAGGTGCTGCAGACAACAACTTCAAGTTGATGAAATGTTAAAAATCCTTCTATTCTGGGTTAGGAAACATTGTGGAAAATGAAGAAATTGCTTGCCACAAGCAATTTCTTCATTTTCCACAATGTTTCCCAAAGCTAATATCTTTTGGGGAGTCAAAAAGAGTCTCTGTGTGGTAATGGATTAAAGGGGGCAATGAAGTGACTTTCATGTGGACATCTATTCACTGGTTCAGATTTTCTGTAAAGCAATGATTACACAACCTAGACTATTTTTCACTAGCAAATGTTCAAATATTTATATGAAGAAGAGCCAAGATTGCATCCCTACCTTAACCCGGAAAAGCATCTGGGATTACATGTTTAAAAATTCTTTATTTTGCAGGATTTTTCTACGCTCCAGACCAACAAGATGAGTCAGTACTAGGAATGGCCACAAATAGTAACAACAGTCTGTTGGTCACTGGTGACACTCAGGGCAACATTAAAGTATGGGACATCATGTCTTACTGTATCAAGTTTCAGGAAAGAGGGGTGAGTGATCATCAGAGTGAATTGTAATTTTGTCGTTGAATCATTGTGTTATTTTTATTCATAGTTCATGATTTTATTATTTACTAGTTGCTTAAAGAACATTTGCAAGTATTCTTTTATGTTTCATTGTAAGACTTGGCTAATAGAATTAGAATCATTGAACAAAATCATTGTAAACAGCAGAACAGATGGATGGAATCTATTGCTTAATATTTAGTGGATATTTATTGATAAGATTTGGAAAAGGGAGCAGGCAATTCCTTGAAATTTACACAGTTGTCTTATTTTCCACAGAGAATCAAGTCTAAGCCCCCTAGAAGCCATTTGGAAGGCCCATGATTCAGCAATAGTTAGTGTAGAGTATGCTAAACATGATACTGGTGAATATGTGATTACTGCATCCACAGTGTTATATAATTGTCTTATTTTCCACAGAGAATCAAGTCTAAGCCACCTCTAGAAGCTATGTGGAAGGCCCATGATTCAGCTATAGTTAGTGTAGAGTATGCTAAACATGATACTGGTGAATATGTAATTACTGCATCCACAGTGTTATATAATTGTCTTATTTTCCACAGAGAATCAAGTCTAAGCCCCCTAGAAGCCATTTGGAAGGCCCATGATTCAGCTATATTTAGTGTAGAGTATGCTTAACATGATACTGGTGAATATGTGATTACTGCATCCACAGTGTTATATAATTGTCTTATTTTCCACAGAGAATCAAGTCTAAGCCACCTCTAGAAGCTATGTGGAAGGCCCATGATTCAGCTATAGTTAGTGTAGAGTATGCTAAACATGATACTGGTGAATATGTAATTACTGCATCCACAGTGTTATATAATTGTCTTATTTTCCACAGAGAATCAAGTCCAAGCCACCTCTAGAAGCCATGTGGAAGGCCCATGATTCAGCTATAGTTAGTGTAGAGTATGCTAAACATGATACTGGTGTATATGTGATTACTGCATCCACAGTGTTATATAATTGTCTTATTTTCCACAGAGAATCAAGTCCAAGCCACCTCTAGAAGCCATGTGGAAGGCCCATGATTCAGCAATAGTTAGTGTAGAGTATACCAAACATGATACTGGTGAATATGTGATTACTGCATCCACAGTGTTATATAATTGTCTTATTTTCCACAGAGAATCAAGTCCAAGCCACCTCTAGAAGCAATGTGGAAGGCCCATGATTCAGCAATAGTTAGTGTGGAGTATGCGAAACATGATACTGGTGAATATGTGATTACTGCATCCACAGACAAGACAGCAAGGTTATGGACTTTACAGGATGGGCATTATATAGGAACATTTGGACAGGTACATAACAGGTTATCATCATTCTTAAAAACAAGCAGATAGTGTAGACTAAGAGCAGACTGCATGTTTATGCAGGCTGATCTTAGTCTACATTATTTGCCCAAGAAATGATGTTAATTTGTTAATATGGCAATGATTTCAAAGGGATATAATTGTAGAGTATGCCAGGGATGATACTGGTGAATATGTAATAACAGCCTTAACAGACAAAACAGCAAGGTTATGGACTTTACAGGATGACCATTATATAGGGACGATTGGACAGGTATGGTAACAGGTTATTAGTAGTGTAGACTAGGAGCAGACTGCATGTTTATGCAGGCTGAATTTAGTCTATGATACCTGCCCAAGCATGACACAAATGTAAAGATAATGGTCAAATTTAGAGTATGCTAAGCCGTGATAATGGCCTCAACAGACAAGACTACTGGATTGTGGACTTAACAAGATGGTCATTTTATAGGAACATTTGGACAGGTATTATGTGTATGTTGTCAGAAATATTGATAAAGTAATTCAAAGAAGATGTTAAAATGTATTCCAGTGTTGGCTTTTTAGCTCACCTGAGCACAAAGTGCTCAAGGTGAGGTATTGTGATCGGTCGTTGTCCGTCGTCCGTCCGTCCGTCCGGCTGGCCGTCCGTCCACAATTTCTTTAAAGATCTTCTCCTCCCAAACCAGTGGATCAATCTTCTCGAAACTTGGCAGGAATGATCCTTGGGTGAAGGGCTTTCAAAGTTGTTAAAAGAATTTGATTCCATCAAAGACTCTGGCTGCCGCGGCATGAGAAAAGTGGAAAATAGCGAACTCTTTTAAAAATCTTCTTCTGCCTAACCAGTTGGCCAATATTCTTGAAACTTCACATGAATGATCCTTGAGAGAAGGGCTTTCAAAGTTGTTAAAAGAATTTGATTCCATCAAAGACTTTGGCTGCCGCGGCATGAGAAAAGCGGAAAATAGCCTAATCTTTTAAAAATCTTCTCCTGCCTAATTAGCAAGCCAATATTCTTGAAACTTCACATGAATGATCCTTGGGTGAAGGGCTTTCAAAGTTGTTAAAAGAATTTGATTCCATCAAAGACTTTGGCTGTCGCGGCATAAGAAAAGGGGAAAATAGCCAAATCTTTTAAAAATCTTCTTCTGCCTAACCAGTTGGCCAATATTCTTGAAATTTCACATGAATGATTCTTGAGTGAAGGGCTTTCAAAGTTGTTATAAGAATTTGATTCCATGAAAGACTCTGGCTGCCGCGGCATGAGAAAAGGGGAAAATAGCCAAATCTTTTAAAAATCTTCTTCTGTCTAATTAGCAAGCCAATATTCATGAAACTTCACATGAATGATCTTTGGGTGAAGGGCTTTCAAAATTGTTAAAAGAATTTGATTCCATCAAAGACTCTGGCTGCCGCGACATAAGAAAAGGGGAAAATAGCCAAATCTTTTAAAAATCTTCTTCTGCCTAACTAGTAGGCCAATATTCTTGAAACTTAAAATGAATGATCCGTGGGTGAAGGGCTTTCAAAATTGTTAAAAGAATTTGATTCCCTCAAAGGCTTTGGTTGCCGTGGCATGAGAAAAGGGGAAAATAGCCAAATCTTGTAAAAATCTTCTGCCTTCAACTAGTTGGCCAATATTCTTGAAACTTCTCATGAATGATCCTTGGTTGAAGGGCTTTCAAAGTTTTTTAGAGACTTTGATTCCATCAAAGCCTTTGACTGCCGCGGCATGAGAAAAGGGGAAAATAGCAAAATCTTGTAAAAATCTTCTGGCTTATGTAGTTAGCAAATATTCTTAAAACTTCACATGAATGATCTTTGGGTGAAGGGCTTTCAAAATTGTTATAAGAATTCGATTAATATCAAAGCTCTTGGTGCAGCGGCATCAGAAAAAGGGCAAAAGAGCAAACACTTTTGAAAAGGCTGAATTTTGTTTCATTCTTTTGAAAAACTAAGGAAAAGGGGCTGTATTGCGAAATTCTTAATTTGCTGCAATACAGGTCAAAATGTTTATTTCAACAAGGCCAAAAATTTCAGGTGAGCGATCTAGGGCCATCATGGCCCTCTTGTTAGAATGTGATGTAGGTTACGCTTTGTATTGTTTAAATGATATGTCAGAAAATTTGTGTAACTAAATTCTGGTTTAGGTGTGTGGGTAGTCTTTGCTGCAATGCCTGTTATTTGCTTTTGCATTGGTTATATTACATTTTGATTGAAGCGCCATTGACAATTATTTAATTCTTCCTCCTTCTATTACAGAAAAGATCATGGAACCTGAAGGACCCTGTGTCCTGGGCCCATCCAGGGACCCCGTGGGCACCAGCAGAAAGGGCCAAAAAGGAAACAGGTAATACATGTAGTTTATGACTGTCATTGATAGATTAACCCATTACCAAACAAGACCTGGGCCCCGTATTACTAAACATCTTACGATCAAGTTTTTGTGTAAACTGTGTAACAAGACATCTGATTGCACGAGAAATCCGACTGAGCCAATCAGGGCTGTTGTTACAACTAATTATGCAAAAATCAAACTTACGATCGTTAGTAATACGGGCCCCTGGTTTTTGACATTCCTAAGTTTGGAAAACATTAAGGCAAAAGAAGAAAATGCTGATAACCAGCATTTTCTCCTTCTGCCTCAATATTTTCTTACTATATTGTACATAAGCTACATATTTATCAAACATTCATTTTGTCACCTGTAGCAGCTTTTAATTTGAACAATCAAAAACTTGTTTAGGAAAGGGTTGAATGTAGCTTTCAAAAGCAGCTACATGGAAGTTTGAATATTAGTGTAGATGAATTGAAAGCAATGTGGTTGTGAAATGTGGATCAAGACAAATACTCCAAGACTTTCCACTATTTGAGTATAGAACTACAGATTGTCTGTAGAATTTGCACTTGGTATTGATTATAATCTATCAAATCACCTGTAACCTTGATAAACCATTACAATTATTGTAATAAATCTTTAAAAAAATGAAAAGAAACTTTTTTTATTGTAAATATACACAATGAAGAGAAGAGCACTTTTATTCTTTGTTTGTACTTTTCGATGTCTTGATATTATGGTATGAAAAGAGATTTTAAATATTTTGTAATGTATTTGTGTTTGTTCTTAGCAGTATACATGAAATTTTTGAGGAATTCAACCCTAACAAGGCTGAAAGGTATTCATTCTTAATCCTTTATGTTTGAAGTTTAAGTTGCATAATCATTGTTTATCCCTTTATTAGCTCACCTGAGCACAAAGTGCTCAAGGTGAGCTATTGTGATCGCTTTTTGTCAGTCTGTCCGTCCGTCCGTCTGTCCGTCTGTCCGTCTGTCCACAATTTGGTGTTTACACTCTAGCATCCACATAAATTGGCCAATCTTGATAAAACTTGGTCAAAGCAAGTATGGTCATAAGTTCTCGGATGAGTTCGATTATGGGCCAGATCGGACCAATAAGTGCGGAGTTATCTGCCCCTGAATCACGAAAAATGTTGTTTTTAACTTCGTTTACACTCTAGCATCTACAATTATTGCCCAATCAATACAAAACTTGGATATAATGTTGGAGACTATAAGATCTCGGATGAGTTCGATTTTCAGTGTGATCTGACCAGAAAGATTAGAGTTATGTGCCCTTGAATTCAACAAAATTGCCATTTCCGACTGTTTTTGACCTTGTTTACACTCTAGAATCTATAATTATTTATCAATCAAGACAAAACTTGGACACAATGTTTGAGACTATAAGATCTCAGATGAGTTTTAATTTCAGTCTGATCTGACCAGAAAGACGAGAGTTATTTGCCCTTAAATTCGACAAAATTGCCATTTCCGGCTGTTTTCGACCTTGTTTACACTCTAGAATCTATAATTATTTATCAATCAAGACAAAATTTGGACACAATGTTTGAGACTATAAGATCTCGGATGAGTTTTAATTTCAGTCTGATCTGACCAGAAAGACGAGAGTTATGTGCCCTTAAATTCGACAAAATTGCCATTTCCGGCTGTTTTCGACCTTGTTTACACTCTAGAATCTATAATTATTTATCAATCAAGACAAAATTTGGACACAATGTTGGAGACTATAAGATCTCGGATGAGTTTTATTTTCAGTCAGATCTTGCTAGAAAGACGAGAGGTATGTGCCCTTGAATTCGACAAAATTGCCGTTTTCGCATGTTTTCGACCTTGTTTACACTCTAGAATCTACAATTATATACCAATCAAGACAAAACTTGGACACAATGTTGGAGACTATAAGATCTCGAATGAGATCAATTTTCAGTCTGATCTGATCAGAAAGTCGAGAGTTATGTGCCCTTGAATTTGATAAAATTGTCGTTTTCGGCTCTTTTTGACTTTGTTTATACTCTAGAATCTAAAATTATTTATCAATCAAGACAAAACTTGGACACAATGTTGGGCACCGTAAGATCTCGAATGAGTTGGATTTTCACAACGTTATTGACTTTAACGTATACAACCCATCATTAGCACCAACGAGCCAGAGGTGAAATTTGAAAAGTGCCAGTAAATCCTAATCTGTGTTATATTTCCATTCCAAATACAAACATAAGCATTTTGAACGGTTTAGAATTTTGAATTAATGCATAATTATGGAAATATTTGACAAAAATATTATAAATTACCTCCCTTGCATATGAATATAGAGTAAAAAGATATTGGTAAATTATTTTCTTCTTGAAGCATAACCTTGAAATCCGGCACAGTGAATCAACTTATTTGAAGTGTATTTACAAGTGAGTGTAATTTGATGCATGTCCCATGGCTAGAAAGTGGAGTTTTTAGCTCCACTGGCCTTTCAGGCCAGCGGGCTATTGTCATGGCGATGTGTCCGTCGTGCGTCAGTGCGTGCGTGCGTGCGTGCGTGCGTCCACAAACTTTTTCTTTAAAAATCTTCTCCTCAGAAACTACTGGATGGATTTCAACCAAACTTCACAGGAGTGATCCTTGGGTAACCCTCTCTCAGATTCCTTCAAAGAATTTTGATCGAACCATAATAACCTGAATTATCTGCCCTTGAATGTCAAAAATAGCTGGTTTTGACTTTATTTTTACTCTAAAATCTACAAATATCAACCAATCAAGACAAAACTTGGACAGAATATATATAAGCATAATATTCTGCCTGGGTGTAATTTTCAGCTTGATCAGAGTTTTATATCATGAGTTATGTGCCCTTGAATTTGACAAAATTGCCATTTTCGACTCTATTTTGACATTGATTTCACTCTAGCAACTACAAATATTGACTAAACAAGACAAAACTTTGACAGAATGATGCTGACTATAAGATCTTGCATTGGTATAATTTTCAGCTTGATCTAAATTTTACATCATGAGTTATGTGCCCTTGAAATTGACAAAATTGCTATTTTCGGCTCTATTTGGACATGTTTTCACTCTAGCAACTACAAATATTGTCAAATCTAGACAAAACTTTGACAAAATGTTGGTGACTATAAGATTTTGCCATGGTGTAATTTTCAGCTTGATCTTAATTTTACATCATGAGTTATGTGCCCTTGAAATTGACAAAATTGCCATTTTCGGCTCTATTTTGACTTTGCTTTCACTCTAGCATCTACAAATATGGTCTAATCAAGACAAAACTAGAACAGAATGTTGGTGACGATAAGATATTGCCTTTGTGTAATTTTCAGCTTGATCCATAAGAAATTCAGGCCTGTGGAGCGACTCAAGACCTTCAGGTCTTTCTAGTTAATGATGGGTCATATACCTTAAGATCGTTTTCAGTCTTAAAGTCATAAATATTAATTGAATTGAACAAAAGTGTTGCTCATATCATTTTGGTTCAGGTGAGCGATAAAGGACCATAATGGTCCTCTTGTTATAATTATTGTGACTCCTTACTAACTCAAATATTTATGTTTTGACTAATTTTGTTATTACATGCATATTGTTCTTAATTATTCTTTTCTTATTCCATTAACATTCTGTTTACCCTTTCCCAAACAAGACCAGGTTTTAACGTCCCTATTAGAATTAGCTTTGGAAAACATTGAGACAAAAGAAGAAACTGCTGATAATCAGCAGTTTCTCCTTTTGCCTCAATATTTTATGGGCTATATTGTACACAAATCCTAAATTACCAACATCAACATAGCGGTTTACATCAGTTTTTAAATTGAACACCCCTACATTCTCACCCTTTGGGAAAGGGTTAAGCCCAATACCACTTGATGATGCTTTAATTTGATGCCCTAAAAGATTTTGAAAAACATTGTGGAAAATTACAAAATTGCTTGTGACATGCAATTTTGTCATTTCCAAGTGTTTTCTGGCCTGCAACATATTTGAATTTTGGCCAGTCTATGTCTTTGCTGTGTGGTTATGGTATGAAATATCACCTCATATTGATTCGGTCGGCACAATCCTTTCAGCCAATCAAAAACGTCGTCAGCGGGACTGCACTCATTCGGTGGAGGTGAAAGCTTCGGTCTTTTTCGTTGAAGCATTACCAACTTTCAGCATTAATATCTCGACGACTACGCCTGATTATTAAAAATGCATTGGTAGTTAGAAAGTAAAAATCACATTCTTTAAAGAAAGAGTTTTGTTTATGAATTTTAACGATGGATTTTTGAAATAATCTGCCTCAAAGTTGGTATCCTGTAACGATAAAGACCGAGGAAGTACCCTCGATGAAAAATGAAAGTGAGGCTATGACGTCATGCCGACTGATTCTATTGTTTTCGATTTTCAGTCTATCTGCATGTTGACCTAAAATCTATAAAAATACAAAACTCAAATTATATTTATGCTCTGCTCTATAAGAAACTTTTTGGAACTGCAGAAAATGTCCTTCAATGTCAAAACTTTATTCTCTTTTATCATAACTGTTTCTTCGATATTCCCTTGTTATTGTTCATTCACTGATATTGACCCATTCCCACATAATGACGCCTTTTGACGCCCTACAAGATAAAGGCTTTTGAAAGCATTATGGAAAGAAATTAGTTTATTGGCTGTTCTATGTTACACACCCAATTAAAACTGAAAGATCACAAGCTAAGTTTCTTCTTTGTTGTTCTTACCACTGAATAAAGTGTACCATACACACCCTTGAGAGGACCATACCTAATTCCAACTCAGTGTGCACCATTTTCAATTGTTTCTTCAAACATTCAAGAAAAATGTTTTTGCTTGAATGTTTGAAGAAACCATGGGATTTGGTTCAAGGTGAGTTAGAATCGGGAATGTCCCTCCGAAATGTGTGTTACATTAGTAGTAAGTAAGTATTTTAATTTTTTTCATGTTTGTTTCTTTTCAGAAAAATATTCTTTTTTTATTAAAATCATAAAGAATTATTCCAGAATCAGTGTGTCCCTTTGTCACTTTATTTTGTACTTTATAAGCCTTTACCAAACTGCTGCTGCAGACGACAAAATGGATATTGATAAAGATTTGTGTACAGTATAGCATAGAAAATATTGAGGCAAAAGGAGAAATTGCTGATCATCAGCATTTTCTTCTTTTACCTCAATGTTTTCCCAAGCAAGTTCTATGTGATGTCAAAACCCAGTCTTGTTTGGGAAAGGGTTAAAATAAGCTTGAAAGATGGCCTTAATAGTAGCATTTTCAACCAGTTTGGAATGGTTTGATTTTGTTAACCTATGTGGATGAGCAACTGGAGGCTCAGTTAGGATGTTGTGGTATTACAGGTATGAGAAACAACAGGAATACATGGTTAGGTGTTCAAGGATAATTTTGTGACTTCAGATTCAAGTACAATTACCTCAGAAACCAAGACTGAAGTAGCCAACAATGATTTGGAAGACAATGTAAATAAAGAGAAGATGGAAATTGATATTTAACCTTTCCCAAACAAGACCTGGTTTTGACATCCTTAATATAAAAAGCTTGGGAAAATGTTGAGGCAAAAGAAGAAAATGCTGAAAGCCAGCATTTTCTCCTTTTGCCTCAATGTTTTCTATCTTATATTGTACAGAAATCCTATATAATCAGTGTCCATTTTGTCGTCCGCAGTAGCTTTCAAAATAGGACAGTCTAGATTTTAGCTGTTTGGGAAAGGGTTAAAAATGGATTTATCTGTTTTGGATACAAGTCCACTGCTTTTTTGGTAATTTTGATGTGTGTTTGATGCTATATGTTTTAATACTTGACTAAGAGAAATATATCGCTGCTTTTCAACAAAAACCTTGTAACTGCAACTTTAAACAAGCTGCAGTTACCAGGTTTTCGTTGAAAAGCGATGACTTTTGTCTTCAGATTCAAGTACAATCACCTCAGAAACAAAGACTGAGGTAGCTGATAATGATTTAGAAGACAATGTAAATAAAGAGAAAGTAGAGAAGTCAAAAACCCCAGAACCAGTGCTAGCAGAAACTACAGACACTGACCAGTCTGCACAACTCACACCTTCAACTGTGGATGAGGTAGGTTTACATTTATAACTGATTTCATTTGACATGGCACTGAATTGTATGCAAAACATGTGCATATTTTACGAATAGCGCAACATACTTCAAAAAGAAATGTATCATAGTACCACGGTGGCTAATCACGTGCAACAATATTTTCAGAAAATCTTCAATAACTTTGTAAATACTGGACCAATTTGAATTGGGTTTGAAGCAGAGAATGTGGACAGACGTCACACATTAGATGGACGTGGTTGTTTTTGAAAAAGCAACTGATCAAAAAGTTATTGAAGATAAACCAAAATTTTGGTTTATCTTCAATAACTTTTTATCAGTTGATCTTTCAAAAATCCAACACATCCAGCTTATTCCTGGCATTTTCCCACTTTCTCTGCTTCAAACCGAATTCAAATTGGTCAAGTATTAAAAAATATATTGAAAATTATCGGAAATTCTGAGTCACGAGATTATACACCGTGGTACACAGATATTAAAAGGTATACAGGAAAATATTGCTGAATGAATTAGGAAAATGTTCAGGCATGTAATTTATGCTAATAAAATCTTAAGCTGTGCCATGTCAAATGAAACCTGTAATACAAATTGTGTTGATTCTGTATTTAATTTGCTGTTTTATGTGACCGGTCATCCTAAAAGGGACCTTATGGGAAGTGTGAAAAATATTGGATCATAGTCAGTCTGTGCGAGCTGCGTAGACTTATCTAGAATGTATTCTCTATCTTACAATATTTTAGTTTTCCAAATACAACATACATAGCTGTTGAAACCAGTGCAAAACCACAATAAACAAAACCAAATACAGTCGACACTCGTTGTGTCGAAGTCGGAGGGGCCGTCAAAATACCTCGACATATCCAGAGTTCGACTCATCCGAATTTGTTCGGCTTCGATAAAGAAGATATTTGACCGTTTTTGAAACTGATCAAGTACTATTATTATTGAAATATAGTAGGAAAAGGAAAGAAATTGCTCGTTTCGAGCAATTTCTATCCTTTTCCTATTATATTTCAATAGCTAAATTCAGTTCGAATTTATTTTGTTTGAAAAAAATATGTCCACTGATGAGGACGGGACCAGAATTGAACTTCGACTTATACGATGTCGACATAATGAGTGTCGTCTGTACGACATCTGGTTGACCTCTGCTGGGTCCTGTCTGTTTCTTGAAATTTGATTTTCTGGACCTCACAATAGGTCCCTTTTAAGCTTGACTGCTCCAAATTATGTATATACTTCCCATATTTAGGCATGCTCCATTTGTCTCACATTACAACTGTATCAATTTGCATTATGATAATTATATAGCTTGTATGTTCAAAGTAAATATATATCTTTTATATATAAATACAAAAAGGAAATTTATCCAAGGAACTTTTGTGTTTTATACTTTAGGTCATCTGACAAAACATTTTCATTAAAGCCTTGGAAATTCTGATTACTTCTAGATTTCAACTTTATTGTTTTAAATTACCCATTTTTCGCCATATCTAATTTTTTTCTTTCTGACATTTCCAGGAATTTTTTATTGAATTATTCTTCTAAAAATGAAAAATTTCAGTAATTTTTTAGCTCACCTGAGCACGAAGTGCTCAAGGTGAGCTTTTGTGGTCACTCACTGTCCGGCGTCCGTCTGTCCGTCCGTTCACAATTTCTTTAAACATCTTCTTCTCCTTACCCAGTTGGCCAATTTTGACCAAACTTGGCAGGAATGTTCCTTGCGTGACCCCTTTCAACACTTGTTCGCGGATTTTTGATTCGTCAAAAAATGTGGGCGTTGCAGGGCGGGGCTTATCTGACTTAGAGAAATCACGAGAAAATTCATTAAAAATCAATCATTGGTCCAATTTCAACCACACTGAGCAGGAATATTCCTTCTGTGACTCTTTACAACATGTGTTCATGAAAATTTGATTCATCAAAAAATGTGGGCGTGGCAGGGCGGGGCTTATCAGACTTAGAGAAATTGTTAGATAATTCTTTAAAAATCTTCTTCTCCTTACCCATCAGGTCAATTGTAATGAAACTTGGCAGGGATGTTCCTTGGATGATCCCTTTCAGAACTTGTTCGCGGATTTTTGATTCATCAAAAAATGTGGGAGTGGCAGGGCGGGGATACTGACTTAGAAAAATCAAGAGAAAATTCATTAAAAATCAACCATTGGTCCAATTTGAGCCAAATTTGGCAGGAATGTTCATTGTGTGACTTTTAACAACATATGTTCATGAATTTTTTGGTTCATCGAAAAATGTGGGCGTGGCAGGGCGGGGCTTATCAGACTTAGAGGAATTGTTAGATAATTTTTTAAAAATCTTCTTGGCCTTACTCATCTGGTCAATTGTAATGAAACTTGGCAGGGATGTTCCTTGGAAGACCCTTTTCAAAAGTTGTTCGTGGATTTTTGATTTGTCAAAAAATGTGGGTGTGGCAGGGTGAGGCCTATCTGACTTAGAGAAATCAATAGAAAATTCTTTAAAAATCAACCATTGGTCCAATTTGAACCAAACATGGCAGGAATGTCCCTTGAATGACTCTTTGCAATTCTTTTACATGATTTTTTGATTCGTCAAAAAATATTGGCAGGGCTTCTATAACTTATAGGAATCATTGGATAATTCTTACAAAATGTTCTTCTCCTCACCCATTGAAACAGATCAAGTCAGGTGAGCGATTCAGGGCCATTCTGGTCCTCTTGTTTTTGTATTTCAATATGTTATTTGTTGGTCTATTCAAACTTATTTCAGCCTAAATTTTCTTTGGGTGAAATGAATTATATGGAGAAGGTAGTTTGTCAAATCTTTTGTAATGTGCTCACATAATATTCATTGTAAATGTATACTAGGACAAAAAAGATACGCAACCCCAATTTTTCATAATATTTTTGACAAAATATTTTTTTAATGGCTGTTGAGTACATTTTTAATATACCTGCATCCATACGCATAAATACAGTGCCATTTTCTTCAGATGTCGTACATTCATCACGTGATACATGGTAAATTGTAAAAAGCTGATTATCCCCTGCCGTGTTTTCTAGATGACTACTATCAAAACAAATTTTCATCAAACACAAGCTAGAACATAGACAAAGAAGACGCCAAAGCGTTCACACACTTTTCACTACGCTATGCGTAGCAAGGCTAGGCCAAAACCAGCGCCTAACTGCTGTACAGATGTTGTTGGTGGAAAAGGTTCAAAATATTGTCTTAAGACATTGATGGGGCAAAAAATCGACACATTTTTTATTGTATACGTTGTTGGCTCTCAATTGGACCACAACCGATTGAGCACGAGGCGGACGTGCAAGATATATGACGTCAATGCAGGACCAAATAATCCCGTTAACCCCACCTACGGGATAGGTTTAAGACTGCAACGGAGGCCGCTAATAACTTGTATGGACTTCACAACAGTCAAATATCAGACCAAATTGAACGAAACAGATTGTTTTTTTCGACCTCCGTCCAATTTTTTTGTCGTATTGTGTTGATGCGCGGTTTAAACTGGGTGTTTTCTTACTAATGAAATTGACTACCAACAAGATTTTGTGAACTTTACAAGGTGAAATGTTATTGCTTTAAATGTATTAAGTTTTGTTTAAATCTGATTTGATGTCTTTGCGTAAGAAGGAATTGAAAATGAAGTTGCGTTTCTTTTTTGTTTCAGTATATTATCACAAGGTTTCAGTCATGTTAATACTTGTTCTTAAACAAAGAACACAATTGCTTCAATCCAAAGAACTCATCATTTCAATGTTCTTTGATGAATCTGTTTCCATTTATCCATTGACTTGGAATGAATGTAAGCTACAAAAAAGCAAACTAAGTATGCACCAAGCAACTATGTGCATCCACTAGCATGTTTTGTAATATTAGTATCCATATTGTGTAGTGTAATTGTAACAATAATATTTGTCCAGGACACAAAGGAGGATAGGAACGAAAGTTTCAACAGTTTGAGAATGAAATTCCGTTCTCAGACGTTCGCGTACAATAGTATGCGCCCAGAGAGGTCGCAGGTAGAATGCCGTGTATATACCCCAGAGTGTGCTCTCATGTATCTGATCTGAACCCTTGTCATGATGATCCTGAATCTGCATACTTTGACTTAAAGCTTGGTCGATCATGCTTAAATCCCATGTGAAAAGTTTAAGAACTGTTCTAGATCATTCTCCATGTGAAATGGCACTTCTAGAACTGTTCACGCACAAAGGTGAACAATTCTAGAACTAGAAATCCATTCTTGAACTTTATTCGCAGGGGATATACTAGATACAAATTATTACTAAGCTGACCAGTAACATATATTTTATGAAGAAAATAATTAGCATATTGTCATATCAGGCTACATTGTAAACAAAGTCTTTTTTAAGGTATAGAAAGTAATAGCAAGAGCAATCTCCTTTTTAACTTTTTGATATTCAGAACTTCAGTATATTATTTTAAGTCAGACAATATTCATATAATCTTAGCATTCTTAGAAAAAAAAAATGAAAAAAAAACCAACTCCAGTTTGATTCCCATTATAATGCTTTTAAAAGCTATGATGTGCATTTTCTTCATAAAATAAAACTTGACTTGCAAATGATTTTTGCGATGTTCCAAGTTAAAGCATAGTTGATTTACTCGTACAGACAATCTTGATTGTTTAAAATAATCACATGACAAGGGTTGTATAACTTGTTTACTAACAATGGCTACTTCTCTTTTAGTGCTGTCACCCAGATTTTGAGTTGAACTGTTGCTCCATTTTATCTATGAATATGTTTGTCTTGAAAAAATGATCATACTTATTTTGTTTTTCTTGAAGTAAATGCTGTTTTACTTGTGATTGATTACATGATTATGATCATTACTTTCTATCTAAAAAAAACTTTAGGGAGATGTTATGCTTTATAAAGACATTGTGTTTCCTCTTTTCTTGCCAAAGTTAGTCCACCCCTAATGAGATTCTGGACCATTCAATATGTATCTGGACTTAACCCTTTCCCAAACAAGACCTGGTTTTGACGTCCCTATAAGAAAAGGCTTGGGAAAACATTGAAACAAAAGAAGAAACTGATGATAACCAGCAGTTTCTCCTTTTGTCTCAATATTTTCTGTCATATTTTACACATATCTTATCCTTAATAACATCAATTTTGTCATTTGTAGCAGTTTTGGAAGTGGATCACCCTAAAATTTGGCCGTTCAGGAAAGGGTTAATCAGTCTACATTGTAAACATTCAGCGGTGAAACATACCACTGCCAAATTATTACGACATTGCCGGAATAATTCCCATGTAATGTGAATCACATTAGGGGTGGACAATCTTAATTCTGTTACAAAATGGGAGGTTGGGAGGGACGGGGATTTTGGCATTATCTAAAACAAAATTTCTTAGTTTTCTCTGAAAACAAACTATTTTAAACCAGAAAACCCCCAAAATATAGAGCTAACTGTGTTACATTTAATTTATTACCGCTAGTCATGTTGGTCATAATGGCAACATTCTCTATTCGGTTCTTTACATTATTAACCCTTTCCCAAACAAGACCTGGTTTTGACGTCCTGAATTGAAAGGGCATGGGAAAACATTTAGACAAAAGAAGAAAATGCTGGTAACCAACATTATCTCCTTCTGTCTTAATATTTTCTCTACAATATGGTTCACAAACCCTTTCTTCATTTGCATCCATTTCGTTGTCTGTACCAGCTCTTAAATATTAAATATTTTACAAATTTTGCCATTTGAGAAAGGGTTGAAAAAATAAGACTACAATTTTAGAAGAATTTCTCTGTCATTCATAATATTTACTGTATAAATGTATTCAGAATCACCCATCTTACTTCTACAACCCTAGAATCTAGACTTCTACCTTCTTATGTCGATTAACCTATTACAAGAAGGAAAAATAGAGTGGTCCAATTTTCAAGATGTTGCAGATGACAATTTCAATTGAATGAAATGTTACAATTTTTTGGCCTTTCTTTATTGAAAACAAAAATTACAATGTGGGAAATAAAGAAATTGCTAGTTATAAGCAATTTCTTCATTTCCTACAATGTTTTCCAAATCCCCTATCTTATGGGATGTCAAATAGCGTCATTGTTAGGGAATGGGTTAAAGGGGCCCATGCTAGATTTTTCAGGGATCAGAACAACATAGGGACTTTCAGAGTTTGCAATGTTGTGTGATGCATTGCATTACCTAGGGCCAAAAAGTAAAAAAGACTTTAGAATTGATTCAAAGTTTTTCACCATCTATCACTATCAACTTCTCCATAAATGTTGATAAATATAAATGGCGGACAGTAAATTATATATACAGACTTGATCTAGAAAGACTAAATGAATTGCATTTTAAGTTTCTTTGGGCAGAAATAATCTAGCTATGCAGGTTGACCATTCCATACTATATTTCTTAATATATTTTTTACCTCCGACAACCTTATGTATAGCATGTTAATGGGTAAAACTTTTAAGTGCCTGATAAGTTATGCGCTAACAAGTCTTTCACAAACTCCTCAATTCAACTGTTCATTTAACCCTTTCCCAAGCGGCATATATTGATTGTAAGGTTGATAGTAAAGAAATATAATGGGTTGCATACTTTAAAATTGATGTTACATCCAAACAAAACACCATTGGCAATATTTTCCAAGCTATATTGTACACAAATCCAATCGTTGATAACATCTATCTTGTCCTGTGTGACATGTAGCTGCTTATGAATTGGATCACCCTATAATTGTGTTGCTTGGGAAAGGGTCAAAATGATTAGATTCTAGATCTATATAGAATATTCACTAGAAGCAGAATATTTTAAACATGGTTGACTTATCGTCGGTGCTATGACAAAATGGCGTAACAAATTAGTTACGCCATTTTGTCAATTTTTTTTTATAAATGCTTTCTACTAAGTATGTAGGAGCGCATATCCTGTCAAAACGGCGTTTTTCTACACCTATAAGAACCCTTTCAATTATCATGTGACAAAATTGCGTAACTCGATTTAGCTGACAAAATGGCGTTATACGTAGACAAATTTACATGAGAGTAATAGTGAGTTACGCAATTTTGACGGCGTATTTTTTAACATTTTTTAAAACGGCAAAAACGTTTTTGGCTCTCCTGAAAAAAATGGTTTTCGAGCAAAATTTTTATTACGCCATTTTGTCATAGCACCGACGTTATGTTTCTATGTTAGGCTACATGTACAAAATAGTAAGAGTTTGTTTTCAGGAATTATGACTTGATGTGGCTAGTTCCATTAAATGTACAATTATTAAGAAAAATATGCTAGTTTTAACTTCTTCACAAAAATCCTTGAATTGTAAGTTTAGAATTATGATAAAGAATTAATTCTGGAGGAAACTAAAACAACCTAAAGTCTTTGGACATAATTTTTCACCTAGATCTATTACATATTCTTTATATAGCTGTAAGGTCTACCTCAAATAACTAAAATGATCTATTATTATAAATTATTCAAGCAGATTGCATGAATACTTATTTGACAATATTAGACAATATTACAGTCATCTGTAAAATTTCGCAAATGAAAAGATTTCTTGAAATATTTACATATTAGTATATTGATTTTACTATTTTGTTTTGTTATTTCTTATTGTGCAACTGAAGTTAATTATATGTGCATATTAGTAGATCTAACTCCATCCTAATTAAAACCCATTACTACACAATGACGCCTTTTGATGCCCCACAAGATAAAAACCTTGGAAAACATTGTGGGAAATGAAGAAATTGCTTGTGACAAGCAATTTCTTAATTTTCCACAATGTTTCTACACAAAAACACCATAAAATTTAGAATTACATGCACCCGATATTGCCGTCTGCAACACGTTTGAATTTGATCATGTCTAAAAATTTGCCGTCTGTTAATTGGTTAATATATTTGAAAGTTCTCTTTGAAACTTTAAAGTAGATCTTAAATGCTGAGCTTTGATGTAGCACAAATTTTTTTTTTTATAAAATGTTATATATCCATCATTTCAGACATTTTTGGGCATCAAGGTGGAGAAAGATTTACAACGTAAACAACATGATAGAAAGGAGCGTCGAGAATTATTCGGTGGTATCAAAATGAAGAAAACACAACAGTATGGGAAATTGTGTTCACCGTTCCAAGCTCTTTCTGTTCCAGTAAGTTATTACTTTTACTTCACAATTTATAAAATCCCTAGAAAATATTGAGGTCAAAGAAGAAACTGCTGTTCTCCCTCAATGTTTTCTAAAGTTTGAAGCAAGAGATTTTTTTAAGGAAATTAAATTCTTTGTTTCGTGGTACATGTATTTAAATGAAAAAGACATGCAACGGTATGGCAAATTGTGTTGACTGTTTTAAGCTCATTCTGTTATTTATACTGCTTATACTTTACAATAAAGAAAATTCATAGAATATATTTGATGGAAAAGAAACAAATGCTTATCTTTGAAGCAAAGGGATTATTGCCTTAAAGTGAATTTTATTCTTTGAATTTCTATGAAGAGCGCTGATTTCATTTAACAAAAAAAATAGAAGAAAAAAATCACAGAAAAATCCCTCATAATTACAGTTTTAGACATTCGTTATGAACTTTTACTATAAAAACTAAGATACCTTAATTATTCTTATAAGCACCCGGGCGTTTATTTGAAACATGGTCGATGGAAAAGTGGGGGGGGGGGGGGGCGTTTATTAGAGGTATTCTACTTTTTTTAGTCAAGTTTAATTGTGAATCAAGTGTCAATTCATAGACTCGGTGTTCTGCAAATTGAATTTGGCAAAGTTTTGTTATAAGGACTGCAAAATACAAATTTTCAATGAAATTTGTTCATTGCAAACAGATTGAAGGCTGGGCATTCTCTTTTTTATTGCTTTTGGAAATGATCTTTGTTTATGACTTAAATAACATTATTATACCCCTGCAAAACGAATGTTTTATTATACCCCCGCAAAACGAATGTTTTAGGGGGTATACTGGAATCAACCTGTCTGTCTGTCTGTCTGTCTGTCTGTCTGTCTATCTGTCTGTCCGTGGACAAAATACTTCTACAGAGCATATCTTCTAAACCATTATGTGCTAGCAACTTAAAACTTGCTACACTTATAGATCTCAATGTGCGGAAGTGTCATGTACGATAACTGCTACTCTGCCACGCCCACTTTTAGAGTTATCCCCCTTTGTTGTTTGTACCCTTGCATTTTTGTCCGGACCATATCTTCTAAATCATAAGTGCTAGCAATTTCAAACTTGGTACACTTATAGATCTCATTATGGGGAAGTGTCATGTACAATAACTGTTACTCTGCCACGCCCACTTTTTGAGTTATCGCCCTTTGTTGTTTGTACTCTTACATTTTGTTTGGACCATATCTTCTAAACCAAAAGTGCTAGCATCTTCAAACTCAGTACACTTATACATCTAATTGTGGGGAAGTGTCCTGTGTGATAACTGTTACTCAGCCACGCCCAGTTTTTGAGTTATTGCCCTTTGTTGTTTGTACCCTTAAATATTGTTTGGACCATATCTTCTAAACCACAAGTGCTAGCAACTTCAAACTTGATACACTTACACATCTCATTCTGGGGATGTGTTATGTATGATAACTATTAATCTGTCACGCCCATTTTTTGAGTTATTGCCCTTTGTTGTTTGTACCGTTACATTTTGTTTGGACCATATCTTCTAAACCACAAGTGCTAGCAAATTCAAACTTTATACATATATACATCTTAATTTTGGGAAACTTTATACATATATACATCTTAATTTTGGGAAGTGCCATGTACAATAACTGTTACTCAGCCACGCCCATTCTTTGAGCTATTGCCCTTTGTTGTTCGTACCCTTACATTTTGTTTGGACCATATCTTCTAAACCACGAGTGCTAGCAACTTCAAAATTTATACGTTTATACATCTTAATTTAGGGAAGTGTCATGTACAATAATTGTTACTCAGTCACGCCCAATTTTTCAGTTATTGCCCGTTGTTGTTGTTACCCTTGCATTTTTGTCCAGACCATATCTTCTAAAGCATAAGTGCTAGCAACTTCAAACTTTGTACATAATAATAGATTTCATTGTAGGGAAGTGTCATGTACAAGAACCGGTACTCTGCCATGCCCACTTTTATTGCCCTTTGTTGTTTGTATCCTTGCATTTTTGTCCGGACCATATCTTTTAAATCATAACTGCTAGCAATTTCAAACTTGATACACTTATACATCTTATTGTACAGAAGTGTCATGTACAAGAATCATTACTCTGGTATGCCTACAATTTGAGTGATTGTCCTTTGTTGTTTTTACGCTCGGATTTGTGTCCGGAGCATATCTTCTAAATCATTAGTGCTAGCAACTTCAAACTTGGTACACTTCTAGATCTCATTGTGGGGAAGTGTCATGTAAAACAACTGTTACTCTTTCATGCCAACTTTAAGAATTATTGCCCTTTGTTGTTTGTACCCTTGCATTTTTGCCTAGACCATATCTTCTTAACCATTAGTGCTAGCAAATTTAAGCTTGGTACACTTACTGCCCTTTTTTGTAATGAAAGCTTGTGCGGGGGTATCAAGTCACATCCTGTGACAGTTCTAGTTTCAATCTGGAATCGGGGGATGGGCGTTTATTAGAATCACCCTTTTTTTGCTAAAATTGTGATTAAAAAAAGCAGATTTTCAGCCAAAATTTGGGGGATGGGCGTTTATTAGAATAATTACGGTAATTTTATGATGTGTCTTGTATATTGTTGAAATTCATATTAAATTGTACATTGTGGCAGGTGAATTCACATGCTGTATTAACTGTTTCGGTCAAGAGATTCGATAAATCTTTAATATAAAAAACTTATACTAGTCCTTTCCAATGTGTTTAAAAAAAACATGAAAACAAAATTTTCATTACTTTCCAGAGTGTTATGGAAGTAAAAATCCCAGAAAATCTTCCCCTCAGTTCTCGTATGATGAACAAGGGATACTCCTCCACCAACCTTACGGAAGACAAGCTCATGAAGATGGACTTTACGTACGGCGGCGACATCGACACACCGGCGAACACAGATCAAGGGGAGACTAATCTTGGTCGTAAAAATATCACAGCTAGTCGAGCGACAATAAGGGACGATAAATCTAGGGCATCATTAAGGGCTGGAGCCGGGTCATCACAGAAAATATTTGCACCCGTCTTTAAAAAACATCATACTGTGGCCTAATGTTATTGTGAATTTTAATTCAATTCTGCAAGATTTTTAAAGAACACAAAATTTCTTATTGTCTTATCACATCCATCAACTTATATAAAGTTATCATATGTAAACCTTTTCAAAACATTTATTGAAAAGGATTAGGAAAATGTTGAGCCAAAAGAGGAAAATGCTTAAAATCAGCTTTTTCTCCTTTGTCTCAAACTTTTCAGTGCAATATCATGAACAAAATTTTACCTTCAGTAATATCCATTTTGTTGCCTGCAGCAACTTTAAAATTAGTTCAGTCCAAATTCTTGTGGCTTATTAGATGGTTAAGTTACCCTAAGGACCAGATGACGAAATTTTGGACACTTCCAATTTGAAAGGTGTTGCAGACGAAAATTTCAAATCGATGAAATTTAAAAAATATGTCCATTTTGGGTTTGAAAACTTCCTTTGGGGAGTCCAAAGGCGTCGATGTGTGGTAAAGGGTGATGGCTTCATGAACTTTTTCCTGAATAAGACCTGATTTTGAAACCTTGAGAAGAAAATTGTTTTGAAAATGTAAAAAACAAAAGAAAAAATCGCTTATATTCATCATATTAATCTGTTTCTACTTTCATCTCAAAATTTTGTGCTATGTTACATCTACAAAAATCCTGTCAAACATCCATTTTGTTGTCTTCAACAGCTTTCAAAGTTGAACTGTCAATATTTTTATCATTTGGGAAAGGGCTCATTACAATTGCAGCAAAATGTTTCTTAACCATTTCCCAACCTATTAAAAATCAACATGGTCTGATTTGAAAACTGTTGCAGACGACAAAATTGATATTGGTAAATGCAGGATTTGTGTACAATGAAGCCTGAAAATATTGAGGCAAAAGGAGAAAATGCTGATTACAGCATTTAATAGGGACTTTAAACCAGGTCTTGTTTGGGAAAGGGTTAATCAATATCTGTGATATAAGGCTATGAATATTGTGTTAATTATACTTTTGAAAGCTCACAATACATTTTTTTACCTATACTACATGCCTTTGTGATACGCATTCTTTTTGTACCGTCCAAAATTTTGTTACAAGATATTGTTTTTGTTTTGCTGTATGAATTTTTGAAGAAATAAAAAAAATGACATTTATTATTTGTGGATTTTAACCCATTACCAATCAACAAAATTTTAGCCTAGTCCAAACTCATAGGTGTTGCAGACGACAAGTTCCATTGAACAAAATTTAACATTTTTTGGTCTTTTTTGGCAGAAAACATTGTGGGAAATAAGAAATTGCTTGTCACAAGCAATTTCTTCATTTTCCACAATGTTTTCCAAAGCCTTTATTATGTGGGGCGTCCAAAAGCGTCAATGTGTGGGCAAGGATTAAGCTAAAAAATATGGTCCATAATACACTCATGGCTTTTGCACAAGAAAATTCAGATGAAAATTAGTCAACAAGATTTCCACTCTGCAATTTTTTTAAGACTGGTTCAAATTCAAAGTTGCAAGTAAAGCCTCTCTTACAACCCGTCGTGCGTCTTTTTAAATCATATGTTTTAAAACTCTGCAAAATCACACGATTTATAAAGACGCACGACGGGTTGTAAGAGCGCCTCAAAATATTGTCCAGTCAATTCTTTGCTGCGTGCAGTCTGCATCTTGGTTGCTTCCACCAAATTTGTATGTTGCACGTGCATGCATCACAAGACTAAACATACGTTTTAGACGCAGACGGCACGCAGACCACACGCAGGAGCATGTACGACTGGTTGTAAGCGAGGCTTAAATGAAACTACATTGTTTTGCTTACCTTTTAGAAATCATTGTTTGAATTGAAGAATTTTTTTATCACTAGCAGTGTTCCGATTTCAAACGCTGCTGCAGATGACAAAATGATGTTAATAAAGATTGGATTGTGTAAAGTATAGCAAAACATACTGAGGCAAAAAGGAAAGGAATACTGTTTATCAGCATTTTCTTCTTTCGCCTCTATGTTTTCTAATGCCTCTTTAGTAGGGATGTCAAAACCAGGTTTTTATTGGGAAGGGTGAATTGGGATGAATGGTACTCTTGTATAACCCTTTTCCAAACGACAAAAAATTCGACTGTTCCAATTTGAAAGCTGCTGTGGATGACAAAATAGATGATGTAACAGATTGAATAATTATGTGAATAATTGTAGTACAGAAAACATTGAGGCAAAAGGAGAAACTGCATATGTAATGACCATACTTCGGCAATATTTTCTTAAGACAATATTTTCTTAAGACGCTCAATTAGCGGACCTAACCCATTACCACACATTGAAACTTTTTTTTTACTTCCTTAAAGATAAAGGCTTTGGAAAACATTGTAGAAATCAAGAAATTGATTGTGACAAGTAATTTTATTTTCCACAATGTTTTCCAATCACAAAGTTGTAAAATTAAACAAAAAATCATCAACTTGAAGATGTCGTTTGTTACTTCTTTCAATATGGACCTGTCTGAAATTTTGTCGTTTGGTAATGGGTTAAATGATTGAAATAAAGTCGTCCGAATGAATCACGGTGTATAATCACATGACACAACAGTTTCAGAAATCCTTCGATGATTTTGCTAATTCTGGACCAATTTGAATTCGGTTTTTATCAGTTGGTTTTTCAAAAATCATCCACATCCAGCTTATTTCTAGCATTTCCCGACATTTTCAGCTTTAATCCTTTCCCAAATGAGAAAATTTTAAGGTGGTCCAGTTTGAAAGCAACTGTAGATTGCAAAATTGACATTTATTGACAAAATTGAGGTCGCAATACAGACGGAGATAAGGCAATACATGTGGACCTTCGGTGGCGCATAAAACAAACAAAATATGGGATATAATATAATTTCCTTCTCTTTCATCATTTGTGAAGTAGTCAAGACCAGAGTCGCGTTCTTTAGAGCGAGGTTTCTTGAGATTTCTTTTAAAAGATGTTTTAGGATATTTAAAGCGTTTTTAAGAGCAAGATATTCAGCCGCTCTATGGGAGGCGTCATTACCATAAACTTCATGCGGAACCCATCGGTTAACTCTGTAGGATCAATATATGAGAGAATTAGCCAAGTTATTCCGAATGCTCCATGGTACCATGATAATGCTCCAAACTTCATACAAATGACATCATCATGATGTCATTTCTATGAAGTATGGAGCATTTGACACATCTCAGTCAGGATCTAGTTCTTAAAAACACTTTATCTAAAATATCTTCAGAAATCTTAAAAATTTCGCTCTAAAGAACGCGCCTCAGGTATGCAGAGTAACAGGTAAAAGGGAGTAACGACATTCTACACTCTTTTTTTTTCAAATTCAAACCCGATGATGTGTGTACTTATTGGAACCGTCTCCACGAGAGAACTCCAATGAATGCCCACAAGTTCACAACATAAGGTTAGTGAATAATCAAGGAAATATTTGATTTTGAAAACGAATTACCCCCTTTAATCTTTAGCTCTGGGCCATATGGGAGAGATAAACAAAAAATGTATACCAACACTGTAAAGTGCAGTTAGGAATGAAGACAAAAACAATGACAAAAGTTTGATTTGTGATATAAACTATAACTTTTATTTATACAAAAAGTTCTGTGTATAAAGATAACAGATGAAAACAGCAATAAAGCAATGACAAGCAGAAACATTAAAAACTCGCTCTAAAAAGAGAATCCTCCCTTGGTAGATCTATCGCTGTGACCCGTCACACTAAAAGGGACCTTATCCAAAAATCCAAATTTTGACAAACTTATCAGACTCAGCAAAGATCAACCAGATCCCGTATGCGACAGATGAATAATATATAGTAAGATAGGGAAAACATACCGGATTTAGAAAATTACATAAAAGTGAAAAGTGTCGGCCCTAGTCTGGCTGCGCAGACTGACTAGGGTCAGTATTTTTCACACTTCCTATAAGGTCCCCTTTAGCGTGATGGGTCTCATCGCTACATGTTTTTCTACCAGTGCTAATTCATTAGAACCATTCTATTATGACGCTGACCATTTTTTATGACAAAATTTAAGCCGGGCCTAGTGAATTAATTGGAAAACATAGAGAAAATGCTGACTTCAAAGCAGTTTTATTTTAGCTTCTTCTTGTTTCTTTTTGGAAAGTTAATTTCCCCAAACTCATAAACTCATTTGAGTTTGAATGAAACGTCAACCATTCTTTAAATGGACACTGTTTTGTAGTAGAACCATTTAACCCTTTCCCAAACTACAAAATTTTAGGCTGATCCACTTCAAAACTGCCACAAATGACAAGATGGATGTTATTACAGATATGATTTGTGTAAAACATGACACAGAAAATATTGAGACAAAAGGAGAAACTGCTGGTTATCAGCAGTTTCTTATTTTGTCTCAAAGTTTTCCCACGCCTTTTCTATTAGGGATGTCAACACCAGGCCTTATTTGGGAAAGGGTTAACCACAATTCTAGCATAGTCCGGGAGAGGATCTTTGATATTCTTGTACAAAGCTTCAAATCAATGCTGATCTCAATCAGAATATTTTGGAAGCATGGTTCTACACTTACATTTCAAATGCCTTCTCTCAGAAAATAATGACCAGGAATTGATTTGGACTATGTCACACAAAAATGAGACAATTATATGTCAGATTAATACTGTATGCAAAATAAGCTATCATACACCTTTACATGTGTACATCATTACATATGTGTAGATAAATAATGAAAAAGCAAGTTCAACAATAGCCCATTACAAGAGGGCCAAGATGGCCCTAGATCGCTCACCTGAATTCATAGTTGAGATACTGGCATGACCATGAAATCAATCTTATAACATTAGAAAAATATAAAAGAATGGCAATGGCAATTTTGCCAAATTCAAAGGCATAAAACTAAGGACTTTCTATTCTGAAACAATTTGGAAAGGGCTTAAACCTTGGCTGGGAAAGGGCTTTATCTTTACCAAGACAGAAAAGAAATAGACTGTTCAATTTTGAAATAGCGCGGCAAGATGAGAAAATGCTGATTATAAGCCTTTTCTTCATTTGACTCAATAATTCCCCAAGCCTTTTTTAATAGGGACATCATAGGAAAGGGTTAAGACATTAAGATTAAATGTAGCTCTATCCTTCATCAGATAAGAGCTCCATTATCAGATAAGGCAGCCCTTTATTTATTTTGGACGGTCTATTATTGACTTTAGACAGTCTAACTATTTACTTAAGCAATGATTGCTGATAAGCTGATACCTGGTCAAAATAAATTTGTCTGAATTCCTCACTTGAAAATTCCCAAACCCACAACATAGGGCTTCTTTGCTTGTAAAGTGATGGTTTGAACAAATTTCACAATGATTGAGCAAATATTGTAATAAATTCTTACAGCAAAAACAAGATTTGACCCACTGACCCACTTTTTGACCTTGCATGACCCAAGTTTTCAATGACCTACAGAGTACAGACATCATCAAAATAAACGTCCTGAGCAATTTTCAAAATAATTGAGCCAAAATTGGAACTTCCACAGCAAAACGAAGGGATTCATTACCTTTGACCTTGACTAATAAATGGAATTCTTGATATTTGACCTTGTGCCCTAGTTTTTGACCTTGCATGACAAACTTTTTACATGACCTTTATATCATTAAAAAAACACTCTTAGCAATTTTCATAATAATTTGGCCAAAAATGGGTACTTCTGAGCAAAAAGAAGGATTTTATCAAACAGACCTAGTGACCTCATTTTTGATCTCACATGATCCGATTTTTAAAAGAACCTAGATATCCACCAAAAATACATTCTGAGCAATTTTCACAAGATTTGAGCCAAAGATAGCACTTTTAGAGCAAAAAGAAAGATTTTAAATCATTTGACCTAGTGACCTACATTTTGACCTGGCATGACCTACTTTTTAAAATGACCTAGATATCATCAAGACAAAGATTCTGGTCAACTTTCACAATGATTGAGCCAATACTGTGAGTCCTAGAGCAAAAATATGATTTGACCTAGTGACCTACTTTTTGAGCCCATTCTGACCCCGATACCAATTCTTTGAAGCATTTTGAAAAAGGATGACCCAAGGATCATATCTGTGAAATTTCATCCAATTCTGCCCAGCACTTTAGGAGAAGAAGATTTTTTTATGATTGTGAACGGATGGACGGACGGACAGACAGACAGACGCCGGACAACAGACCGATCACAATAGCTCACCTTGAGCACTTCATGCTCAGGTGAGCTAAAAAGACACTTAACATTTTGTATCACAGATATGTAACAATAATGAGTGTACTATGTGAGGTAAACCCTTTCCCAAACACGACCTGATTTTGATGTACCTAATTAGATCTAGCATTGGCTCGGGAAAACATCGAGACAAAAGAAGAAAATGTTGACAACCAGCATTTTCTCCTTTTTGCCTCAATAACTTCTCTCAGACTCTGCTATATTCTACACAAGTTTTTTCTTTACCAATATCCATTTTGTCGTATACAGTAGCTTTCAAATTGGACAACCCAAGTATTTTGTGATTTGGGAAAGGGTAAACAAGACTTATCTTGTTAGGTTTCTGTTTTTTGTAACACTTGGCATGTTTGTAAAGGTCTTGAAGAAGTTTTGATAAATAAATTGTCTTGCAAATAAAAAGGATGATGCTTGCAACACATAATGGATTTGTGACCTGTTAACAAGTTGCTTTTCAATCAAAAGAGATATGATTAATTATTGTGAAATCTATCTATGAAAAATTAATACAAGTAATAGTAATTAATTATAATCATTGTGGGCACACAGAAGAAAGCACATCAAGAACAAATCAAGAACATTACAGGTGATAGATTGCACTTAAAGATACAATTAACAGTAAATGTAACACTTTAACCCTTTCCCAAACGGCAAAATCTTCAGGTGGTCCAAATTCAAATTCTGCTAAAGACGACAAATAGATATTGATTAAGAATTTGTGTGAAATATGGCACAGAAAATGTTGAGACAAAAGGAGAAACTGCTTGTTATCAGCAGTTTCTTCTTTTGTCTCAATGTTTTCTTGAACATTTCCTATTAGGGGCGTCAAAACCAGATCTTGTTTGGGAATGGGATAAAAATATATAAAAGAGACAACTTGAAATTTTGTTCAACAAGGGAAAACATTTACTTGCTAGATTGAAAATTTTGCAATGTTTTTGTAGATCTCTATCCACACATTTGTTAGTGGAGCATCAAAACCTTGTAACTATAGCTTGAAGAATCTGGAGTCGTGAGGTTTTTGTTTCCCACTGATAAATTGGTCAATAGAATAATAGGGTTGCATACCATTTTTTCCAGTATATCATTTTAACCCTTTCCCAAACGACAAATTTTTAGGGTGATCCACTTCAAAAACTGCCACAAATGACAAAATAGGTGTTAATAAAGATAGGATTTGGGTAAAATATGACGTTGAAAATATTAAGACAAAAGGAGAAACTGCTGGTTATCAGCAGTTTCGTCTTTTGTTTCAATGTTTTTCCAAGCCTTTCTTATTAGGGACGTCAAAACCAGGTCTTGTTTGGGAAAGGGTTAAGCGGCGCACCTAATCATTTGCTCCTAGAATTTCTTTCACTAGTACAAGCACAATATCTAAGCGAAAGTACCAGCAGCACTTCCCATTCATATAGTTTGTGAATAATTGGTCATTTTGAGATACAATGACTTTTGTCATCTTCCAAACCTTCTTTCCTTTACGCAATGGACTTTAACTAGTAAAGCGTTACATTTAAACATACCGGTACTCTATCCTTGTCCCTTTTATTCTGGGATACTCCTGACAAAGCTGATTATTGGAAATACCCCATCATGTTTTTGCAGACAGCAAAGACTAAGATTAGCCTACAGATACAAGAAGTGTAATCTTATTCTTTACTGTCTGTTTGTTAAAATAAGCATGACAAGGGTTAACAGTTAACACCAACAAATATTTTAAGGACAAATGAAACAATTTTGAGGCTGTGGTGGCTAAATGCATTATGTCTGTCCAGACATCGTGATATTCTATTGTTCATGCAACACTATCGCAGATTATATCACATGCACTTGCAGAAATCAACCACATTTAGACTATTCAACCACTACTAACAGCTCAATAACAATTTTACTAAAAACAAAAGCACTCTTATGATAATTATATCAACAGATATCAAGGACTTGGTGTAAAAAATGGTGTAAAAGCCCAAAAAATTATTTACTCTTACAACAATTTTGCTCTTAATCCTGGATATGTTTGAACAATCAATGCCTTTGATCATGTTACATGATTTAAAATCATTACTAGACGGCAAAACTTCAGATTGGTCCAAATTCACAGATACTGCAGACAACATTTTTAAGTCAATAAAATTTTGTTGTGTAGAAAACAATTTTGGAAATGAATAAATTGCTTGTTCCATCCTGTTTGCATCTGATACTATCTTATTCATTTGTGTGTGGTACAAGCTTAAATCTGACAAACAACAGTAAAACAAGCCACTGATGTCTTTTGATACAATTCTGTTAACAAATCACAGATAGGAAGGCGTTATATAACTTTAACAAGAGCTGTCCAAAGACAGCACGCTCGACTTTCTAAGTTGCTTAGTATAAAGGGGGCATAACTCCAAATATAGTGGAGCCAGGGTCATGGGCCCTGGTAGTAAGGTAGAGGGTGTGATGGTGAATAAGTATTCCAAGTTTGGGTTGAATCCCTTTGATAGTATGGAAGTCATTGATGTTTGAAAAAACTTTAACCTTTGTTGCGACGCCAACGCCGACGCCCAGGTGACAGTGTAAGCTCTCATTTTCTTCGAAAAGTCAAGCTAAATAAAATACAATATACATTGGACGGAATCTAAACAGTAAAAATACACTCTCTAAAACAACATTCTTCATCCTCCATCACATTCTGCATGCAGAACTAGAAAACATCTCTCGTACAAGTATGAAAACATGATTTTCAACTCCGGCCATAATCCTTTACAAAATAACAATGAAATAACATACAGTTTACTAGTGCCAGGTCAAAAACGCGTAGCTACAGCACTCTTTGACCTCTCACCAACATGTTCTACTTTTTCTCAACCATTTCTTCTTTGTCTTAATCCATGTCTTTACAATTAAAACTATTTCTTTCCTTAGAGTTGAAAGTATTTGTAGACCATCAATAAACAAATGACATATATATATCACAAGGCACTTGCTCATAATACTGGAGGTATATTACTTATATACACAAATGAGCGTGAATCGGAAAAGTGGCTTGAAGGGCATTATAAACCAACTTGGATCAAGATCAGCTTTCACATATACATGCTGTCTGATCATCCATGCTGTCCTCTTATAGACATAAAAGAATTGTAGACCAGCATTCATAGAGATCAGTCTGCATATACTTGGAGTCTGATCTTGATCCATACTGTTCTGTTATAGTTCCCTCACAATCTGTTGTAACTTTCAGAGAGCAGCACATATCAGTGAAGGATCCAGAAGGGGTTTGGGGGTTCAAACGAACCCCCTCTGTAGCCTGAGTGATTATTACATTTTCATGCAGAAATTCAATCAAAATTGTGTGATCATAGAAGAACAGAACCCCCTCCCTATTTATATATTCTAACCCCTCTCCCAGAAATCATGGATCCTCCACTGCAAATCCTGATCAGCCTAAGTCTAAGCAAAGGCTAATGTAGAAACATGGTGCTCTGCTAGTCACCTTTTTGCAAAAACAAGCTCATATTTATATAATTCTTATCTTACTATACATGAGTGAAATACAAAATTTGTGATAATCTGTTAACCCTTTCCCAAACAATACCTGGTTTTGATGTCCCTAATAGAATTGGCTTGAGAAAACATTGAGACAAAAGAAGAAACTGCTTTTAACCAGCAGTTTCTCCATTTGCCTCGATGTTTTCTGAGCTATATCATTCACAGATTGTACCTTTAGTAGTACCCTTTTTTCCTCAGAAGCTGCGGCTTTCAAATTGGACCACCCTGAAAATTTGGTTGTTTAGGAAAGGATTTAGTCAACAGCCCAGAAACAACACTGGAGTTCATTAACCCTTTCCCAAACGGCAAAATTTTAGGGTGATCCGCTTCAAAAACTGCCACAAATGACACAATGGTTGTTATTAAAGAAAGGATTTTTGAAAAATATGGCACAGAAAATATTGAGACAAAAGGAGAAACTGCTGGTTATCAGCAGTTTCTTCTTTTGTTTCAATGTTTTCCCAAGCCTTTTCTATTAGGGACGTCAAAACCAGGTCTTGTTTGGGAAAGGGTTAACTGGCTCAGAAATAAATGTTATGCCAAATCAAAAATGTTTTAACTACAATGTGAGTAGTATTTGGAAACAGAAAGAAAAGTACTTAGTAGAAAGGGCTTTTGAAAATGTTATTAAATGTGCACTCATTCTCAGTTTTAAATCACAATATTATTTCTAAATGTTGCAAAAGAAATTTGAGCCAGGATCTGAAAAAAAGTCCCTTAAGGCTTTTGAGCCCAACATGGTTCCATATCAGCCTGCATATACATGCAGGCTAATAGGATAATCAAGAACCATGTTATTCTCTGTTAGCTTCTTCATGGTCTGTCAAAACAGTAGAGGAGTAGCATTGCCCTTTGCCAGACTGTACTTGAGCAGATAGTGGCCTAGAAACATGACTGTCTCAATTGTTAAAAGGGAAGTTTTTCCAGATCCTGGCTCATTTAACCCTTTCCCAAACAAGACCTGGTTTGGACGTCCCTAATAGAAAAGGCTTGGGAAAACATTGAAACAAAAGAAGAAACTGCTGATAACCAGCAGTTTCTCCTTTTGTCTCAATATTTTCTGTGCCATATTTTACACAAATCTTATCTTTAATAACATCCATTTTGTCATTTGTGGCAGATTTTGAAGTGGACCATCCTAAAATTTTTTTGTTTGGGAAAGGGTTAAACAAATTACAGGAGGAAGACACCCACCGGATGAACCGCATATCTAATTTGAATGTGTGCATCAAAATATTCCCATTAGACAGAAGACATATTTGAAATTTTGAAGAAACTTGAAAAAAATCCAAATTCAAAGCTTTCATCACTTAACATCAGATAAATGGAATGAACAAAGTCAAGAAACAAAACATACAGGTATTTCTAAATTTATACTGATTTACCTTATACAACCGTTGAACATTGTATACAAAAGAGATTTCAATCATTCTATAAATATTTGGACAGTGTTTTTGATAATTAAATGCAATGTAACAATACTATTTTTTATTGTTGCCATTGGTGCTATTGTTGCTGTTGCTGAAATGTGTCAAATGGAAGCAAATGTCTATCAATTTGATCAATTTCCAACATTTC